>JANAVB010009399.1:13369797-13824797 GCA_029216955.1 Iris pallida
GGGGGAGGGGTTTGACTAGGTCCGGCTGGCCAGGGGGTCAGCCCGATGGTTTGTGTTAGAGTTAGGGTTTTAGTTAGTGTTGTGTTTAGGTTAGGTTAATTAATCTATAAAATAATAAAAATCATCCTGTTCCGGACAGTTAGGGACACAGGAGTCTAAGTGTCCGTGCTATGCACGACACCCGAACATCAATTTACGTGTCCAAACACTGGACTAGTGTCCCCGTGTCCTGTTGAACCACGCACGTGGATTCGAGACACGACACGAAATGAGCCAGTTACTCACGTGTCCGACGTCGAAGGGGGTTTGTCGAGCGCTGGAACGGCGGAGGAGCGGTCGGGCGGGGCGCTCCGTGGCGATCGACTCGCCTTGCTGCGCACGTCGACGGTGGGGGATGGGGGCGACCGTCGTTTGGGGCTGGACGGGGCTCGCCGGAGTTATGGTTCGGTTAGGGGTTTGGGGAAAAATGGGGCTGTGGTCGGCGGTGATGGGTCGGGAAAGTGTGGCTGGGCTGAGGGAGTGAGGGGGGTATTTATAGGTCTGTTAGGGCGGTGATATGGCCGAAAAGGCGGGGGCAAGGCCGGTCGTGGCGTCGTCGGGCAGTCGGGGGCAGCTCGGTCGTCGGGGGGGTAATTAGGTTTAGCGTTTAGGCCCCTATAGTTTAGGATATTACAGAATGGCCCTAACGTTGCTAAACGTAAAAACAAATTGCATTCCTCTTTTAAAAACAATTCATTATTACAAACTGATATATTAACAATTCTAATTATTATAACCATAATTAAAATAATTCGATAATTACAAACTATTAAAATAATTCTAAAAATTACAAAATAATATTAACATTTTAGAAAATTCAAATTGATATATTAATATAAAAACTCATTTAAACACATTTAAAAATTGTAGAAAAATTCCTAAAAATCCTAATAATTATTTTAAGACTAAATTTGTCATTAAAATTAATTAACACTAATTAAAATAAATTTGAAAAATAGGGGCTTACAAGTCTTCCCTCCTTTAAAAATTTCGTCCTCGAAATTCACAAGATTGAAGACCCTAAATATTCTAACATAGCAAGCAATGCAACAAAATGACTAAGGCTGCGATCGAAACTAACCTCTAAGGTATCAAGCGGGAATGGGTGGTTCCCTCGCAGCGGTTGGATCGAACAAGTAAGGGTATCTCTCCCTCATGTCCGACTCCCTCTCCCAAGTAGATTCACCTGGGAGTGACGGCTCCAAGCTACTCGTACTAAGGTATAACCTTGTTCCTCAGCCTCTTCTCTCTCCTGTCTAATATCTCCACTGGCTGCTCAGAAACTGTAAGGCTCGGTCCGACCTCTAACTCAGAATGATCTAGCACATGGCTGGGGTCTGAAATATATCTCCTCAACTGAGATACGTGAAAGACATCGTGAACTCCTGCTAGGTTGGGTGGAAGTGCAACCCTGTAAGCTACCTCGTCAATCCTGCCAAGTATCTCGAACGGCCCGCTGTATCTGGGGCTCAGATTCCCTCCTCGTCTGAACCGGATCGTCCCTCTAGTAGGTGATATCTTCACTAGCACCATATCACCGTCTGTGAACTCCATCGGTCTGCGACTAGCATCAACCCAGTATTTCTGCCAGTCCTGAGCTACTCTGAGCCTGTCTCTGATCATCTCGACTTTCTCTGCTGCATCTGTGATCATCTCTGGCCCAAGCATAACTCTGTCTCCAACATCATCCCAAAAGAGCGGTATGCGGCATCGTCGTCCATAAAGCACCTCGAAAGGAGACATACCGATACTGGTTTGGTAGCTGTTTTTGTATGAAAACTCTACCAAGTGCAGATGGCTCTTCCAAGATCCTCCAAAGTCCAGCACGTAGGTCCTCAGCATATCCTCCAGTGTCTGTATCGTCCTTTCGGACTGCCCATCTATCTGCGGGTGGTATACCGTACTGATCTTGAGCCTACTGCCCAACTCCTCCTGCAAGCTCCTCCAGTAGTGGGATGTGAATCTACTGTCTCTGTCCAACACGATGCTCACCGGCACTCCGTGTAGGCGAACTATCTGCTGTATGTATAGCTCTGCCAACTTCTCGGTAGAAAGTCCCATCTTGAAGGGTATGAAGTGCGCACACTTCGTCAGCCTGTCCACGATGACCCAAATGGCATCCTTCCCTCCTTGGGAACGAGGAAGCCCTGAGACGAAGTCCATCGTAATATGTTCCCACTTCCACTCGGGAATGGGTAACGGCTGCAACAAACTAGCTGGCCTCTGGTGCTCCGCCATGACCTGCTGGCAAACTAGGCATCTCGAGATGAAACGTGATACATCCCTCTACATCCCGTGCCACCAAAGATGTTTTCGCAAGTCACTGTACATCTTGTTAGCACCAGGGTGAATAGAATATCTCGATCAGTGTGCCTCCAGCAAGACTGCCTCTACCAGCTCTCCCTTCGGCACGCACAATCGGCTGCCATGCCCCAAGGATCCATCCTCTGCTATAGTGAAGTCATCCAGCAATCCAGCTAAAGCCTGGGCTCGAAGTCTGCGAAGGCTCTCATCTGTAGACTGTGCCTCCCGGATCTGCTCCATCAAACCTGACTGAATGTCAAGTGCCATCATCTGTATCACTGATCCTGGCTGAACTAGCTCGATACCGAGCTTCTCCAGATCTTCCCGTAAATGCCGATCAATCATCAGGTACCATGCCATCGGATGCCTGCTCAGCGCATCCGCCACCATATTTGCCTTCCCGGGATGATACTGTAAATCGATGTCAAAGTCTTTCATCAACTCCAACCATTGTCTTTGCCTCATGTTCAGCTCTTTCTGCGTGAACACATACTTCAAGCTTTTGTGGTCAGTAAAGATTTCCACACGCTCTCCGTATAAGTAATGTTTCCATAAATTGAGTGCAAAGATCACCGCAGCTAACCTTAGGTCATGGGTAGGATAATTCTGCTCATGAGTCCGCAATTGCCTAGATGCATAAGCAATCACTTTCCCATGCTGCTGTAGGACACATCCTAGCCCCTTCCCAGAAGCATCGCTGTATATGGTGAAACCTCCAGAACCTGAAGGTAATGTCAGAACTGGAGCGGTCGTCAGCCTCCTCTTCAACTCCTCAAACGTTGCCTGGCAGTCCTTTGACCAGATGTACTCTGCGTCCTTCTGTGTCAGCTTCGTCATGGGTTCAGCTATCCTAGCAAAGTCCTGGACAAACTTTCTATAATAGCCTGCTAAACCCAGAAAGCTCCTGATCTCTGAAACTGACGTCGGAGCCTTCTATGTCTCAACTGCAGCAATCTTCCTGGGATCCATCGAGATTCCATCTCCAGTAACTACATGGCCGAGAAACTCCACTCGGTCTAAAAAGAACTCGCACTTCGGCAATTTGGCAAACAATTTCTCCTGCCTCAGAATCCCTAAAACTATCCGCAAGTGCTCTGTATTCTCCTCTGGCGTCTTCGAGTATATCAGGATGTCGTCGATAAACACTACGACGAACTTGTCCAGATACTGGTAAAATATCTTATTCATCAAATTCATAAAGACAGCTGGCACATTTATGAGACCAAATGGCATCACCAGAAACTCGTACTGCCCGTACTTCGTGTTGAATGCCGTCTTCTGGATGTCTGTTGCCCTAACCTTCACCTGGTGGTACCCGGATCTCAAGTTTATCCTGGAAAATACCTTCGCCCCACTCAACTGGTCGAACAAATCATCTATCCTGGGCAGAGGATATTTGTTCTTGATGGTGATGGCATTCAAGGCCCGGTAGTCAATACACAACCGGACTGTACCATCCTTCTTAGGCACAAAGAACACTGGCGCTCCCCATGGAGAAGCACTGGATCGAATGAAACCCTTTTTCAACAGGTCATCAATCTGCTCTTTCATCTCTACGGCCTCCTTGGGATTTACTCTATAGCAAGCCCGGGATACTGGTGATGAACCCGACACTAAATCTATAGTGAACTCCACATCTCTGTAAGGCGGAAGTCCTGGAAGATCCTCTGGGAATACATCTATAAACTCCCTAATGATAGGGTGTGGCGGTGCTACGTCCCCAACTGTCGCACAACAGTTCGACTCTAGGCTGATCTCCGGCCCTGTCCTCCTGACTCTGAATGGTGCTGTGCCTGGGGGACTGAACAAAATACTACCCTCATGACAATCTATAGATGCATGGGCATAGCGAAGCCAGTCCATCCCCAATATGATATCATAACCGGGGAGTGGCATCACAAAGAATCGCCCCTCAAACTCTCTCCCGGCTATCGTAATAGAGCATCTATAGCTAGCTCTAATAGGCACTGGTCCTCCTCCCTCATTACTCTACTAATCTCCGCAGTAGATGTAGATACTAGATGGTGTTCATGCATAAACTCTAATGACAGGAAGCTATGAGATGCACCAGAATCAAACAAGCATAGAGCTAGAAAAGTATGCAAATAAACATGACCTGTGATGACGTCAGCTAAGTAATCTGGCTCCGAAACCTGCTCCGGCTCCGGCTCCGGCTCAAGGGCTAGGCTATAAACCTTCCCCTGAGGTCCCTTCTGCTGCTGCAGATGTTGCCTAAACCTCTGCTGCTGAGTCGGAAGCGGTCCTCTAGGTCCCTTGGCTACTGGGCATTCCCGTATCAT
This sequence comes from Iris pallida, assembly GCA_029216955.1. NCBI lineage: Eukaryota > Viridiplantae > Streptophyta > Magnoliopsida > Asparagales > Iridaceae > Iris > Iris pallida. The sequence goes on from JANAVB010009399.1 coordinate 13,374,441, forward strand.
GTGGGTGGAAGACCCACAAACTAAGCACTGCTTCAACCTCTTCCTACAGATGGAGTAGTCGTGCCCTGGTCTTCCGCAGAAAGAACATATAGCTCCCCTCTGCTGCTGCTGCTGATGTCGGGGTCCCGGGGCTCTAACTGGCGGGGTCGGGTGATGTGATATAGGGGGACGGTAAGTCTGCTGGGGCGGCGTCGGTGCTCTCTGCTGGAAAGCCTGACGCTTGGACGGTCCCTCATGATATACAGAAGCCGACCTCTTGCTAGACAGAAGATGCTCCTCAATGCTCCGGGCTAACTCTAGGCTCTGGTAGTAGTCAGTCGTACCGTTCGCCACTATAAGAATGCCAATGTCTGGAACTAGACCATGGCAAAACCTACGGGTCATCTCCTCTGGATCTGCAACCAGACTAGGAGCGAAACGGCTCAGACGACTAAACTCTGCCGCATACTCATCAACAGAACGGTTTCCCTGCTGGATGTTCTAGAATCGTAGCCCCATGAATACTCTAGTAGTGGTCGAAAAGAATTTTTTCTTGAACTGGGTCTTGAACTGATCCCAAGTGGCTCTCCCTCTTGCAAACAACGGCTCATTCTGAAACCAAACTCCTGCCAAGTCTATCAGCAGAAATCCTGCTGCCTCGACCTGGAGGTCATTCGGCCTCCTAACTCCAAGGAGCTTCCTCTCTACCGAGTCTAGCCAGTCATCTGCTACTACTATGCCCTTAGTCCCTGAGAACTCGTTGGGATTCAGACCCATGAAGTCCTTGATCGTCTCCGCTCTCTGCCGTGGCTCTACATGTGGTGGGACCACGGGACGTCCCTCAGAACGCTCCATGCTCTGGCGGAGTAGGGTAGTCTGCTCCTGATGGGTTGTTAGGAACCCCTGAATCAGAGTGAGCAGCTGGTTCCCGTCGAGTGTGACGGAAGCCTGGGTAGGTATAGTGATAGGAGGTGGTGGAAGTATTGGGTCCTGCTGGGTATGTGAGGTGGAAGGTGGTTGTGGTATCTGGGTTTGTCGATTTGTGGAGTGGGGGAGTGTGGTAGGTGGAGGTGTATCAGTCAACTGGTCAGCTGACTGGATAAGGAGGGCTCCATTCTCAGGTGTAACATACTGGGATGAACGAGTAAGCACCATCTAAATTACAGTAAAAAGGACTTATAAGGACTTGTTAAGTAAGCAATCATAGACAAGAAAATCTAATTATAATAGCAAACATGTGATGTATTTCCTATGTTGCAATCCTAGCATTCCTCTAGGTGTTCTAAGCGTCATTCCTAATGTTGTCTAATTACCTTAAGTTCCTAATTGCAGGCATGCTTGGTACAATAACGTAACCAAACAATTTAGTCTCGACCTGCATGGGCCACCACTAAAAATATGTCACGACCCGCTACCCAAATTGTTGGACCGGGCCGAGTCATGTCCAGCCTACGCTTGAGATAAAATGTAGTAAGCTGTTCTAAAGACAACAGGATAAGACTAAATGTGCTAACAGTTCTATAAGTGAATAAAAGTCATAAATGCTCCAAACACAAAAGTCGTCTCATATAGAAATAAGTCCAAAGTACAAGTGATCTGAAATATAAAACTGGATACATGTCCAGTTATAAAATATGTAGCCTAATACATGACTACACTAAATATCCTAAACAGCTATGCAAACTAGACGAGTCTCCCCGCAGGAACATCCTCGTATGGCAAAGCCGGGTCTTCGGTAGTATCTCCATAATATGAGTCGCAGAGTAACTCCTCCTCAGTAAGGACACCTACAACGTTATCCTGTCAGGACGGAAGCAAGTACTGAATCTAACAAACTAGCATATGAAACATGGAAATGAACATAAGAGGAATAACTGGAAACATGGCATCACATAGTCTATCATGGTAAGGACACATATGTCATAGAGACAGATGTATATGTAATATTTAAAACTGTAGCAGGTACGTGATCGTCAATAGGTGTAAATGTACTGTGGTACAAGTATATAAAATGTACTTCCGTACAAGTAAAACAAGCGATAGATGCACATACATACAAATACAGTTGGTGCGCCTACGACAAGGTATACATAGAATGTCAACCTTGCTCAGTACGTACGTACAAGTAAGGGGGCATGATCACGCACGCTACTATCAGTTTCCCCATAACCCAGGTGCTAATCATGTGAGAGATACATAAAGACTGTTCTAAACATGGTAGTAATAGAAAGTACAATATGTGATATTTTAACTTGCTACCCCAAGGATCAGCATTTAATATGGTTGGATTAGCAGTTTATTTATGTAACAGTATATAAAGTTTGTAAAAAGTACTTGCCTCTAGCAAAGCAAAGCAAAGCAAAGCAAAGAAAGCTGTGATAAAAGTGCTATAGATGTCTGGTAACTCGTCACTGTAGAAATAAATACATAAACTTAGTTTTTACACTAAGCTAAAACACTAGGACACTAATTGGTGAAACACGACTTGTGACTGGGCACCTAGCCAAAATGATGATTTTAGCATAGGAGACCAATGTGGGGTAACACACTACTTTAACTAACTTTCTAGGGTCTTTACACTAGTGAGGGGTGATGTTCAATACGGCTAAAACTCAAATAGCACAAAAAGTTGCAAGTCGTAATTAATCAATAAATAAATCAAATGATCATTGTGTTTCAACAATTTTTGAGATAGACAAAAAGCTTATTTTTACATAAAATAAAGTACCAAAAAGATCCTTGTTAATTATAGAAATTTATTATAATTTTTCTGGAATTTATTAACCAGTACAAGTATTTTATAAAAATCAGTTTTCCTAAGTATACAGAAAATGAGTTTTGGTTTCATATGCCAAACTAGTGGCAAAATTGTAAATTAAATACTATAAAAATTATACTAAATTAGCTAAATTAACATAGTATCTAAATACTATTTTTCTAGAATTTTAACAGTATTTAAGTATTTTTAGAAATTCAAAAATAGCATTACACACAATTGAAATTAAATAATTAATTATCTGCGTATTTTGTCCATGTACATAGTTTGAACCAAAGTTTAAATACAGGACCCAAGGCCATGAATTAAGTCCAATATGACTTGTGCAGGTCTTGAATGTGTGAAAACACATTTGGACCCAAAAACCCATGCTAGGCTTGGACACCAAATGGTTGCAGTAATTTAAATACACCCAAAAATACAAAGTGGTAAAAGTGCAAAATAAATATTAATATTTTAATAAGGTAAAATTATACATAATAATATATACATACATATGTTAAAAGTATATATATATATATATATATATATATATATATATATATTATATATATATATATATATATATATATATATATATATATTACAAAACACAAAGGTTTTTGAATCCTAGGGCTGACTGTGCCAAGATAAAGAGTGGTTGTGATTTAATCTTGGTGAATCAACGGTTGTGGGTTTTATGGGGAAGAGCATTATTGGAAGTGGGGTTTTATGGGGAAGAGCATTATTGGGAGTGGGGTTTTATGGGGAATCCAAAGATGGGGATTTAATATTTTGATGGTTGGGATTTAATATTTTGATGGGGGCCTCATAATGGTTGTGGATGAGCATTATTGAGAGTGAGGTTTATGGAGAATCCAAAGAAAATTCACATCCAGTAGTGGTTGGGATTTAATATTTTGATGGGGGCCTCAAAATTATTATTGTTCGTTTAAAATTGGAGGTCCAAGATTTTGAAGGGGAATACCTTAAATGAACCATGCCCTATGGGCACGGGCTATGACTATATATATATATATATATATATATATATATATAAAAAAATATATATATATATATATATATATATATATATAAATACTTAATTATAAAGTATATATATAAAAATATATATATAAAAAAATAAAATAAAATATATATATATATATATATATATATATATATATATATATATATATATATAAATACTTAATTATAAGTATATATATATATACAAATATTGTATACATATATATAATAGTATATATATAAAAATATATATACACATGAAAATATATACATATATACATATATATATATATATAAATACAAATATATATATAAAAATTTACTAAATATAAGAATATATATACATATATAAAAATACTGCCTATATATAGTATATGCATATATATATACAAATATATGTATATACATATGTATATAAATATATATATAAATAACATAAAAAAAAATATATATATATAAATAACAGAAAAAAGGAAAAGAAAAAGAAAAAGAAATAAAACAGCAGCACAGGGGCTCGAACTCGGCCCACTGAGCGCGCGGGAGGGGGGGGGGGGGGGAGGGGGTTTGACTGGGTCGGACTGGCCAGGGGGTCAGCCCGATGGTTGTGTTAGAGTTAGGGTTTTAGTTAGTGTTATTTTGGTTAGGTTAATTAATATATAAAAAATAATAAAAATCAATCCTGTGTCCGGACAGTTAGGGACACAGGAGTCTAAGTGTCCGTGCTATGCACGACACGCTCGAACATCAATTTACGTGTCCAAATACTGGACTAGTATTCCCGTGTCCTGGCGAACCACGCACGTGGATTCGAGACACGGACGACACGAAATGAGTCCTGTTACTCATGTGTCCGACGTCGAAGGGGAGTTTGTCGAGCGCTGGACGGCGGAGGAGCGGTCGGGGCGGTGGCGCTCCGGTGGTGATCGACTCGCCTTTCTGCGGCGAACACGTCGACGGTGGTGGATGGGGGTGGCGACCGTCGTTTGGGGCTGGACGGGGGCTCGCCGGAGTTAGGGTTACGGCTAGGGGTTTGGGGAAGAAATGGGGCTGTGGTCGGCGGTGATGGGTCGGGGAGAGTGGTGGCTGGGCTGAGGGGAGTGAGGGGGGTATTTATAGGTCTGTTAGGGCGGTGGATGTGGCCGGGAAAGGCGAGGGCAGGCCGGTCGTGGCAGTCGTCGGGCAGTCGGGGGGCAGCTCGGTCGTCGGGGGTGGGTAGATTAGGTTTAGCGTTTAGGCCCCTATAGTTTAGGATATTACAGAATGGCCCTAACAGTTGCTAAACGTAAAAACAAATTTGCATTCCTCTTTTAAAAACAATTCATTTATTACAAACTGATATATTAACAATTCTAATTATTACAAACCATAATTAAAACAATTCGATAAATTACAAAACTATATTAAAATAATTTTAAAAATTACAAAATGATATTAAAACATTTTAGAAAATTGCAAATTGATATAATTAATATATAAAACTCATTTAAAAATCATTAAAAAATTCTAGAAAAATTCCTAAAAATCCTAATAATTATTTTAAGGCTAAATTTGTCATTAAAAATTAATTAACACTAATTAAATAAAATTTGAAAAATAGGGGCTTACACATCACCTGCTGAGTTCTAGTCTATTTATTTATTAAGATATTTATTTGAAATCTTTTATATCTCTTTTCTTTCTATTTTGCTAAGGTTAGGCTCCAATCATTTGAGACTATTTTTTATAGCTGTTTGGAGTGGGTATGTCCACCCGGCTATCTCTTTGATACATCCATTTATTATTTGGACTCTATTATCTTCTGTGTTGAGCTGTGATGAGATTAGATGATTATATTCTGGCCAGTGATTATTTTATATTTACAGCTTATGTACGTATACGAGGATTCATATATTAGAGTATTCTTCATATATATGCAGCTGGCATGTCTACGTACTCGGTCCCAAGTATTTTGGGACTGGGGCGTTACAACATCGTCCATACCCCCTACAGCATCAACCACATGGTGTTCCCATATATAGGTGCATCCTACATATGCGCGCATGAGTAGACTAGTATGCTGCCTATAAATAGAAGGATCATTCCTTCATCCACACACACACACACACAGAGATCATCATATCTACATACAGAGACAAGAAGAGGCACGTAACTTAAACTTCTCCTCCAAACGCTCCGGCATCCAGAGCAGCCCAGATCTTCAGAGAATTCAAGGTCATCGTCAGATTGTCAACAGAGTCAACGTATTATCACTCGCTCCACCGATACAGTTCCCAGATAAAAACAAAAGTGTATCCCTAGGACTACGTCTAAGTCCTACATTGTATGTATATTGTTCTGTTTGTAATTGAAATACCAAAGTTTTATCAATCAAGAAAACCTTATTGCATTTTCGATGGCAAACATATATATATATATATATATATATATATATATATATATATATATATATATATATGTTTAAGGTTTGTGTGTAGAAGGAAATATTTGATTCTGGAAAAGTTAAGGATAGTGACAAACAGTGATAAAATAGTGACAAACTAGAGACAAAAATCTGAGAGATTTTACCTAGTGACGAATTAGCTATGGTCTAGCGACAAAAATCTAAAAAAAATTGTCACTAAGTTTTTGTTTGATATATAAATAGTTTAAAGAACAGTTGTATTTCGTCTATAAGTTAGTCGTTGACTTAGCGACAGAATTATCCGTCGCTAGTCAGTAGTTGAATATTCGTTTCTACTTTCATCGCTGATCTGTCAATCTACAGAGTGATCATTGATGGAAAATAAATAGCGACATTTTCTGTAGCGACATAAATTTATGGTCGTTATTCCGTCGCTATCCATGTTTAGTGATGGAACATAGCTATATAGCGATGAAAATTTTCTTTGCTAATCTGTTGTATTTTTGTATCATTTCATTTTCTGGTAAAGAGCCAAAGCCAGTTCGTTCAATAGATGTTGATATGGATGGAGTTGCGAACAAAAAAAGCTGAGTTCGGGCTATGTTATGATATTTGCTGGTAGAGCAGTTTCGTGGCAATTGTAATTGCAAAAGTGTGTTGTATGCCTTGTCTATGACGAAGAGGCAAAGTTTATTGTGGCAATGGAGGTTTGTAAGAGGACTACGTTTTACTTTACGTTTTATTTGAATTTTTATCTATTTATTAATTAGATTGATTTCAGTGCGATTTAATTTGGTTGTAGACTGGTGACTTGGTAGTATAAGTAGTTTGACCTTAGTCAACCTTCACTAGAAGCCTAATAATGTAATTAAATTTCACATTTTGGTTTTTAAAAATTATTTAGATTTAAATCTCTATTTTTGGAGTGGTTTAAATGATTTTAGTCTTTTTAGCCATTTTGGCCTTTTAGTGATTTTCTAGATATGTTGACTTATGTTATGCTAGCAACTGGTTTAGCCTTAGAGGACATAGTATAGGGGCCTAACCATGCCTTAGAATTATTATTTTTATTTTTTTAGAATTTATTTTAGGCATTAGATTAGTTTTAAGGCTTTAATTGATTTATTTTAGCCTTTTTGCATGCAAGCCTTTAAGCCTTTTTGACTTGGGCCCATTTCTACTTGAGAAAGAGTTGGCCCAAGTAAAACCCTAAACCTAGAGAACCCCCTTAGTAGCCTAAACAGCAGTACCCCCCTCCGCCTTTTCATCATTTGTGAAGTTTGAGCCTCCACAACGAAACCCTAATAGATCTCTCTCTCCAAAACACCTATTTCCTTCATCCGGAGTCCGTTTCTTCCCAAACAAACTCCATTGTCTCGTCAAGGAAAGGAGGATCTGCTGGAGCATTTCTAGCATGAAGACGGAGGCTTTTGCTGGAGGGAAATCGGCCGACACGACAACCGAGGAGTCCCGTTCATTGAGTTTTTGACACTCGATAGGTAAACCCTAATCTATAATTGTAAATCTAAAATTTCTTTAATTTTTCATCCATATAGGTGCCCTAGACTTACCCACGAAATTTGGTAGGATTTCGACTTCGTTTGATGGCGGTATCGGACACGTGTCGGTCCTTTACGGCACGTGTTCGACGAAATGCCGCTTAGGATAGAAAGTTGTTGTTTTTAGATTCTGTCTTCATGGATTTTTAGATAATAATATTTTGATAAACTTTCGTGATGACGAATTTGGTTTTGACAACGTATCAGCGGCGTTTCGGGCAACGGACGCACGTGCATGGATCCCGTGCACGAGGCCGTACGTGCCCTGTTGTTTGTGCATTGTTTCTCGATGGACAGGCCGTATTTTTGTGTGAAATTTTGTAAGCACGTGGGAGAAACCTCTGCCTCCTAAAATTTCACAGCTTTTCGTTGAACGAGTACGGAGAAATCGCGCGTACACCGCTCAGCCGCACTGTGCATTCAGCCTAATTTTTGTCGCTGAAACGGACTTCGTGCACGCACACGACGCAGCAAAGTCCCATTCTAGGACCTGGGACATGTCGACCTATACCCAGACTACCTGTAGGGCGAACCCCGAGTCGCAGCGTGGCCGGACGAGCGAGCCACAAGGCCGGAACCGTGCGCACGAGGGCGCGCGGGCGCGCGCGCGTAGCAGGCCGCCGGGTGCGGGGGCTGCGTGCGCTGCTTCGGGCGGCATGTCGCTGTGTCATCGTGTCCTAGACCTACCCAGGACCCCCCCAGCTACGTGCACAAGCACTGGGCATTTTATTGTGTGTGCGGCGCTCAAACGAGCGAGAACGCACGCGTATCACGCGGTATCAAGAAATTCTGATACACGTTCTGTGGACACGACATGGACACGATTTCGAACTCGAGAGTATACGAGGACATCACGTGGGTCGAGACCAACGTGTATGCCGAGTTTCGTGGGTTCGTTTGGTGTATTTTGCATTTTGGGTCATTGGGTAGAAAACGGGTTTTTCTTTAAATACAAATTTTTGAGTTTTTATGCGATATTTTGATTTCCAGCTTCTTAGCTTACAAAATCTGAGTTTTCAGGACTTATATGAGTTTACGGATTTATGGGAACCAACACTTGGGTTTATTTCATATTTTTTTTATCAATTATGAGTATTTGCACTTCTATATATATATATATATATATATATATATATATATATATATATATATATATATATATATATATATATATATATATATAAAACCCCGTTGAAACCCATTGCTAATGCATACATGTTGAGAATGGGTCGAGGGGGAATTATTCCAAATTTTAGAGTCTTTAAGTTATCTCGCACCATTACGAATCTTTCCATTTAAGAGTTTGTGTGTGTGTGTGTATATATATATATATATATATATATATATATATATATATATATATATATATATATATATATATATATATATATATATAGTTTTCTTACTTTGTATATATATGTAGTTGATAGTATATTAATTTATGGTATACCATGGTTCTGTTTTCTGTTTTTAATCTCAAATTTACCTCATTTCAGTAAGCACCAGGACACACACACACACACACACACACACACACACACACACACACACACACACACACACACACACACACACACACACACACACACCATCTTTTGTTAGATTTAAGGTTGACTTGTATTGTATATACACATGTGTGTGTATATACCTATATGTATATAAATATTATGCTTGGAAACCCTCTTAGAATAGATTATAGTTGTGAATATAACTATAGGAGTCCTATAACAGATTTGGTTTGTCATTTTGAGCCTAGTTAGTTGAATTGGCCGACAAGTTGACCAAATTGACAAAAGTCAACTTTGGGTCAAACTTGATCCAAATCGACTCAAACGAACTCCGAATGACCTGAAATTTTGTGTATGACCTAGAAATTAGTAGACGGACTAGTTGACCCAGGTTTGACCAGGTTTGACCAGTGTTGACCAGGTTTGACCAGAGTTGACCGAGGGTTGACTTTGACCAAAAGGGACCTAGAAGCATGTAGTCTTGCATTGTAGCTATTTCTTTTGATATTTTAGACTTGATTGTGACATGTGTATACTTTAAATAGGTTTATATTACCCCAATTTTAACTACACTTCATCATCAGCAGTTCAGTTTACCAGGCGAGTATATTCTCTGATCTTTTCATACTTTTTTGGATATGTTCTCTTGTTATAGACTAGTATACTTGATGCTGACATGATGTTCACATGGATTAATACCCTATGGATGTTTTTATGCGATGTTATCCCCTTAGATACATCGAGTATGTCATGTTTATGTACTTTATCATGGCCATCATTTACTCCATGTATTCATATTTATCCATGTGCACTCATGTGTTATTTATGTACACTCATGACCATATGAGCCCCATGTATAAAGTAGTTGTTATCCATGTGCAATAACATAACATGCATTGATCCTTGTGTATTGATTGGGGGCAGGAAGAGTGTAGTTGGTTATGTGATCATTATCACCAATAGGTATCCATGTGCACTCCATAGTTGTATCCATGTGCAACCCAAACCGTTTACATAGCCAATTCTTGCTCTAAATCACGTAGAAGGTTATATTTCTCTACTTATCATATTATATCTCATTTTATAGTCTCTCTCTCTTGTTGACTTTCTTTACAGTGATTCATGTATAGTTTTCTATAGCTTGCTTTATATGTCCAATCATGTTATGAACTGTTGTGAGAGATATGTGCTCGTTTCGTCCTGACTGGGCATGTTAAAATTTTTACAGGTGATGATGAGAAGTTCTGTCCTACTTATTATGGCATTGGCTTAGATGACACTGGCGACATGGACCCTCAGGAGGATCCAACAGTCGCTGAGGACTTGCCCATAGTCTAGCTGAGACTTTAGTATTTTTATTATTTATCTATTTAAGACTTTATGAGTTGTACTTGAGATTTATTCTGGTGGTTTACACCTAGACTTCTTTTTATCTGTGACTCTCTTGAGATTCATTATTCTATTCCATCTTAGTATTGTGATTGAGTTACTTATTATTTACTCTCCATTCGGAGCTTATTTTAGACTATATTAGATATTGTGACTCAGGACAACGTTCTACCGCCGACACTGCGGCGTAGGCTAGGCGTTCGTCACTTTTCGTGTCCTTGCACTGGGTGCGGGTCGTGACACGTTTTTAGTGGTGGCCCATGCAGGTCCGCAATCACAACTAGTGTGATTCATAGTGGTACTCGAACTAGAGTATCATTACGGCCTGCAGTAGGATATAGGATAAGTTAAGGTACTCAATCACTATTAGAATTTCCTGAGAGATTCCTGGGATGGCCCTTGAGAATCTCATTTTGAGCTTCGATTTAAATTCCCTTTTCCTTATTTCAATCAACCTTCCTCCCTTGATTCTTCCATCTTGTTTGAACTCTTTTCACCAATACCCTTACTTTCTTGTGTTTAATAATGGTTAGGAAGATGGCTACACTGTTATATACTCATTGGTCAATACATGGCTAGAAGGATTACATTCAGGAATTGGAATACACGGAGACTTTGACTGAGTTATAAGGGCATTTTTCTAAAAGGATGATTTAATGATTAGTAGCTTGTAAGTTGGGATATTACCAAGGAAATTTATCTTGAGATTCTAAGTAGTAATCACCAAAGGATTATAAAATTATATTTTGATACTGGAGGAAAATAGTTAGAATCTATATAAATCGATTTCAGGAATTGATGTGATTCATGAATTATTGGATTATGATTATACATCTTTGAACGTATATAGATTGGTTTGATAATGATCAAAAAAAGGGGGTGACAGTATGAACTATTAAATTGAGTCGTATAAGTAGCGATGTATATGTTTATTGAATTTCAAATTTAAGTGGAAGCAATGATATTAAAATTTGGTTTAAAAGATTGGAAAGATATAAAAACGATTGTTTTGGAAGAAAAAAAATCTCAAATTTGGAATCGTGTCAATTGATTGAAGATTTAAAAATCTATTTAGATTTTGGTTTAAGAAGTAGTGATTATGTTTCAATGACTTAGAAAGAGAAATTATGGTTGATAAGCGTGTTAAAATACTGAACTGTAAATGCCATGATAAGCTAAGTGTCTATCTTGAGGATTATTTGAGACAAATTGGTAGCTTTTAAAGCTATGAAGTGATATAGAATTTTATGGATTCATGATTCATTAACTCTGGAGTTTAAAGTTGGATTAAAATGTTAAATTTTGGAAAGGTTAGTAGTAACGTGATAAAAGTTACTGTAAGATTTATGAAAAGGATTTAAATGTTAGTCGTGATTAGATTGGATGGCTTAGAGCGAATACAAATTATGGTAGTTATTTTGAATTTTTTTTTAACAGAATGTAATGGTAGGTCAACAAGGTAACCTTAATGAGATAGAAGTGTTCCACACTAATTTCCATATCACTCATGAATATGATAGTAGTATATACTCAAGTGTCGTTAGTTGTCTGCCAAACTATGTGACTGTACCTCCATCTTGACTTACTCAACCTTCCCTCAAATCTAGATCTTTTATTGTGACTTTCTAACCGTTTGTATTTGATCGTTCCTTAACAGTATTCTCCCTTTAGAACTGTGTCCCTAAATTATTTCACTAGATTCTTAATTAATTTATTTCATACTTCAACTTGATTTCCTTTATTCCTGTATTAATTGTCACCTTTTGAACCCTTACCTTCTATTTTAGATTCTTTGACGTCCCTTACCGTGACTTTGATATTCGGAGTGTAATACTAGTTGTTATCCTCCAACAAACTTTACATGCAAGACCTAGACGAGTCCACCTTCATGTAGATATATCATGTCCCACTAAACACGTCTCTTGCACACTATTTTCATGATGAGACTTTCTGGTCAATAAGACTAAAACTATAGCTCTTACCATGATACTAAAATACTTTCTGACTTAAATTTGAGATCCAACCATGACTCAATTCTTTCGACCCGACATGTGATGGTGTTCTTCTTATTTCTTTAATTTCTTAACCTTGTATCTTATCTTGATTGCTTGACCTGTTTAGTTAAGGATCTTGGACTATTTTTTTCATCTTTACCTCCCTTACTTATATTTTGACTACCTTACGCTGCTAATTTAGCCTTAGTTTTGCAAGCTTATCTTTTTTTTGAGCTTGATCATGACATATTTTATTGGGTCGACCCACTAACATATTGTCTAATCAGAACCGGTGTATGATGGTCTGATCAACCTATTGCACTTTGGTTCGCTTTCATACATTACTCTACGTGGATAGAGGCAAAGTTAAACTTGCCCTAGAGTCTCATCCACGACAGCTTTGGCAATTCTTCTTGAATTATTTTTGTCGTCTATGAACCACGTATTGTACTCAATAGTATCGTCTTTGAACTCTTTTTGCTTTTGTCTTTCACATATTTCAGAAAGACAAGGCACTGTACTTAATAAGTCAACCAAAGGTATCACGCTTAGCTTCCTTATCAAAATGAGGAAATTGACTTATTTCTATATCCTCGCAGTATCTTTTAGGATTTCAATAGTGTTGAATTCTAAACCCTTGATCGCGACCAGTCGACTTGGTCATTCTTCTTATCATCCAATGTTTGGAACCTTATTCAATTGAATTAATTCAATTGTGACATGGATTTCATGTCTAGGATATTCGTGCCCAGACTTCAATGACCTCGTTCTCCATCTTGCCCAAACTTCGATTCATCCTGGAATTGATCAACTTAGATCATATCGAGACTAAATTTTCTTATAGATATATATGTAGTATGCTTAGATTTCAGTGTTATTGACAGCCGTGCTTTAAACTTCGATTTTGATCATCTTTAGAATATTAACGTTTTAAAGTTAATTTTAGCTATTTTTATCACCAGTAATTGTATAGGATGATAGACTGCCTTACAACCTGATGATTTATTATTTTTCCTTATCTTTTCCAAAATGGCACCCATGACCAGAGTCTGTTCCCAGTGCACAGCTGTAATTTCGGATGAGAACGAGATTATACTTCCCCCTTCTATTGCTCAGGAGGTGTTAGTAGCCTCATCAGAGAGTTTTCCTCCATCTTCTATCCTTCAGGAGAGGGCTGCAGTTCAGCCGGAGACTGAGGGCCTTCCTTTTCCTCCTGGAGTGGTACCCCATGCCATTGCTGATGGAGCTCATATTTACAGACTTCTCCAGGATGTGTAGGAGATACAGAGACTTCAGGCTGAGCTTATGAGAGGACAGAGTCTCAGTTTTCAACTGTTGTAGGATTACATGCATTCGAGGGGAGAGCCTAGTCCCAAGATAGCGAGGAGCAGCTTATACCCAGAGCCTCAGGAGTTTCCCAGCTTTTAGCCTAGACCAGCCTATCCAGTTCAGATTCCTGTCCAGTAGCGGCCAGTTGAGTGGGTGCCCACCTGTACTTTCTGTAAGAAACTTGGGCACGTATTGAAGGACTGTAGGAAGAGACTAGGATTGTGCCTATATTGTGGGTCAGCTGCACACAAGATACGAGACTGTCCTACTACACTTGCATCTAGTCGAAGCCTACCTCCAGGAGAGAGTTCTAGCTACCAGACCTAGTAGAGGTGAGTTCCTGACCCATACCTTATCCTATCTTGATGATTACTGTACCCTACCATTTTGTTTGTATGTTTGATACCATATGACTACTTTTGATCTAGTATGACTATAGTGGCTAGATGAGACCCCAGACTGAATACCTTCCATAATCATGTACGATATTTTTCCAACTGCATGATTTAGATAAGTTTTCTTAAGACCATAATTGTTGGGGATTTAACCTAGAAGGAGTAGGATCATCTTAATTTCGAGGATGAAATTATTTTAAGGAGGGTAGATTTGTCACACTCACTTTTCAATTTTAAGGGTATTTTAGTAATTGTGATTTATTTAAAATTTTATGTTTATATTTGAATTTTTATCTATTTATTAGATTGATTTCGGTGCGATTTGATTTGGTTGTAGACTGGTGACTTGGTAGTGTAAGTAGTTTGACCTTAGTCAACCTTCACTAGAAGCCTAATAATGTAATTAAATTTCACATTTAGGTTTTTAAAAATTATTTAGATTTAAATCTCTATTTTTAATTGGAGTGGTTTAAATGATTTTAGTCTTTTTAGCCATTTTGGCCTTTTAGTGATTTTCTAGATATGTTGACTTGTGTTGTGCTAGCAACTGGTTTAGCATTAGAGGACATTTTATAGGGGCCTAACCATGCCTTAGAATTATTATTTTTATTTTTTTAGAATTTATTTTAGGCATTAGATTAGTTTTAAGGCTTTAATTGATTTATTTTAGCCTTTTTGCATGCAAGCCTTTAAGCCTTTTTGACTTGGGCCCATTTCTACTTGAGAAAGAGTTGGCCAAAGTGAAACCCTAACCCTAGAGAACCCCCTTGGCCGCCCAAACAGCAGTACCCCCCTCCCCCTTTTCATCATTTGTGAAGTTTGAGCCTCCAAAAGGAAACCCTAATAGATCTCTCTCTCCAAAACACCTATTTCCTTCATCCGGAGTCCGTTTCTTCCCAAACGAACTCTGTTGCGCTTGTCGAGGAGAGGAGGATATGCTGGAGCATTTCTAGCATGGAGGCAAAGGCTTTTACTGGAGGGAAATCGGCCGACACGACAACCGAGGAGCCCCGTTCATTGAGTTTTTGACACTCAATAGGTAAACCCTAATCTACCTTTGTAAATCTGGAATTTCTTTCATTTTTGCATCCATATAGGTGCCCTAGAGTTGCCCACAAAATTTGGTGGAATTTTGACATCGTTTGATGGCGGTATCGGACACGTGTCGGTCCTTTACGGCACGTGTTCGACGAAATGCCGCTTAGGATGGAAAGTTGTTGTTTTTCGATTCTGTCTTCATGGATGTCTAGATAATAATATTTTGATAAACTTTCGTGAAGACGGATTTGGTTTTGATAACGTATCAGCGGCGTTTCGGGCAACGGACGCACGTGCACGGATCCCGTGCACGAGGCCGTGCGTGCCCTGCTGTCCGCGCGTCGTTTTTTGATGCACAGGCTGTACTTTTGCATAAAATTTTGTGAGAATGTGGGGGCAACCTCTTCCCCCATGCTCGTAAAATTTCATGACTTTTCGTTGAGTGAGCGCGGAGAAAACGCGCGTGCACCGCTCAGCCGCACAGTGCATTCAGCCTAATTTTTGTCGCTGAAACGGACTTCGTGCGCGCATACGACGCAGCGAAGACCCGTTCTAGGACCTGGGACATGTCGACCTATACCTAGACTTCCCGTAGGGCGAACCTCGAGTCGCGGCATGTCGCTGTGTCACCATGTCCTAGACCTACACAGGACCCCCCAGCTATGTGCACAAGCACGGAGCATTTCGTTGTGTGTGCGGCGCTCAAACGAGCGAGAATGCACGCGTATCACGCGGTATCGGGAAATTCTGATACGCGTTCTGTGGACACGACAAGGACACGATTTCGAACCCGAGAGTATAAGAGCGCATCACGTGGGTCGAAACCAACGTGTATGCCAAGTTTCGCGGGTACATTTGGTGTATTTTATATTTTGGGTCGTTGTGTAGAAAACGGGTTTTTCTTTAAATATGAATTTTTGAGTTTTTATGCGATATTTTGATTTCCAGCTTCTTAGCTTACAAATTCTGAGTTTTCCCGGACTTATATGAGTTTTCGGATTTGTGGGAACTAACACTTGGGTTTATTTCATATTTTCTTATCCATTTTGAGTATTTGCACTTTTCTATATATAGCAAGGTATACATTTTTTTTATATACATATATATATATATATATATATATATATATATATATATTATATATATATATATATTATTTTTTTATTTTTATTTTATTTTATTTTATTTTATTTTATATAAACCCTATTTTTTATAATATATATATATATATATTTTTTTATAATATATATATATATATATATATATATATATATATATATATATATATAATATATATATATATTTATATTTATATATATATATATATATATATATATATATACAAAACCCCATTGAAACCCATTGGTCGAGGGGGAATTATTCCAGATTTTAGTCTCTTTAAATTATTTCGCACCATTGCGAATCTTTCTATTTAAGAGTTTGTGTGTGTATATATATATATATATATATATATATATATATATATATATAGACCCTCCCCCCTCTTCTACGCTGTCCGCAGGAGCCGATTCTCCCACCTTGTCCGCGAGGATCTCACATCCCCACCTCCCCGCTTCTTCCCAGGCTGGCGTCTCTCTCCCACCCCCTTCCGCCCCTTCTTCCGCCCTGCTTCTTTCGGTGGAATCCCCCGTCGAACCCCCTACATGCTCTGTAACTTCCCCTCGCTGCCGTCTTCTGTGCCTCCCCTGCCGCCTGCCTCCGGAACCGCATCCCCTACCCCTCCGGCGGCCCTGCCCAGCGCAGACGCCCCCAGCTCTCTTTTCGCAGCTCCCACGGCTTCCTCCTTCATTGCAGCGTCCGGGAGTCCGTCCGCCGCCCCCACCTCCGCTGGCGTCGTCTCACCCTTGCCCCAAGGTGGTGGTTCGTCTGCCGCGTTCGTACCCATTATCCCCGCTCCTGCACCGTCCCCTCCTCCCTCGCTCGCATCTGGAGGGACCCAGCTCCCATCATCTTCAAGAGCAGGTCCGACCTCCTACGCCGCCACCCTTTGCCCGGATTTAGCCCCTCAGAAGGGACTCCTCATCCCTGACGTCATTCTTCCGGATATCGTGTACTCGCAGGAGTCCCCTATCCCCACAATTCCATTCTCCGATTTAGAATTGACCTCGCTTTCATCCTCCTTCCCCCACACCTTTGTCTTGAAATTCTCCTCAGGATGTCCCAAATTTGCCAGAGTGCAGGAGGTTATTGCCAGCTGGAGACTCTTCGCGGAATATCGTGTCGCCCCCCTCGACCCCAGACATATTCTTCTCCATCTCTCTTCCGATGCGGACCACAGATCTGTGTGGTCCAAAGGCACAAGTAGGGTGGACTCCCACCAAATGAAGATCATCAAGTGGACCTCCGGCTTTAGTACTCAGACAGATTCAGCGAAGGTCGCAGTTTGGGTGACGCTGCCGAATCTACCCCTAATCTGCTTCGTTCCAGCGGCTATTCGACGCATTGCCAACTCCTTCGGGACGTATGTCCCCACGGCCCCTGAAACCAGCAACCTCACCAAGGCCAACTATGCCAAATTTTGTGTGGAACTCGATCTCACCTCTGAGCCCCCCAATTTCATCAGTATCGAGCTCGGCAATCGCACACACACCCAGCAGGTTGTATATGACAACCATATTTTGTTCTGCAACCACTGCCATTTACGCGGCCACATCCCAAAACACTGTCATCGTCTTCACCCTGAACTCAAGAAGAAATCGGCCCGGAACGAGCACCTGGAAATTAGAGGAAGGACTCCAAGGTCTCCTCTCTTACCACTACCGAACACGCATACCAGATTCGGCTCTAGTGACGGCTATTCTGACAATGGCGGAAGCCCCAGCAAAATCTCAATCCCTAACGAAACCCAAGCTCTAATCCTATTCAATAAGTTTGATGCTCTTGAATCGGAAGATGAGGGCACTCCATCGGAACCCTCCTTTGTTGACAACACTATCAATGAAGGAGACCAGCAGGATTCTGTTGATCACAATATCACCGAGATTATCCCACATTCGGAGACCACTGCGGAGCTCAAAGACTCCACTGCTACAGAGCAACCCATCATCATACAAGATCCTGTGGTAGAAGCATTATCGATCCTCGGACCAGACCAGGTTCAGAGAGGACTTCAGATTTAAGCTGCTGGTTTTTCACTCCAGCAAACTCTGACTCAGTTTGACAGTACCGATGACGCCCTGGCCATTCCTCTGGAGGAGATCATCCTGGATTCCGTCGGAGATCAGATCGACCACCCTAGTGAATCCACTACCGAATCCCGAGCGAACTCCAGCAACATACCAATCGCGACAGTGGCAGATAAACCAACATCGAACAGAAAAACAGACAAAATGGGAACAGCAGATAACCCAACTATCCTTACCAGATCCGCCTCCAGGCGGAACAAAAAACACCCTCCCCATCCTCATTAATGATTAACATTCTATCCTGGAATGTCTGCGGACTGGCCAACAAACCCACTCTGAGGAGAATCTCCACCCTGCGGAAGCTTCACAAAATTGATATTCTCATTATTATCGAACCCAAAATTCCCCCCAAAAGATTGAAATCTATCCAACTGCAGCTCGGCCTCCCCCAGGCCATAGCTGGTAGTAACGACATCTGGATCCTAGGAACGGAGGATGTCAACTTCGGAGTCATCCACGACTCCTTGCAGGCCCTTTCTTGCTGGGTGGAACACCCTTTACTCCCTAAGCGCATCATCCTCTCAGCAGTGCACGACTGCTGTGTCATTGCAGAACGGAAACAACTGTGGAACGATCTTCTTGACATTCACACCAACCACATTACCTCTCCTTGGCTGTGCATGGGAGACTTTAACGCAATCACCAGCAGAGATGAAAAAATTGGAGGTCGTCCGCCGCCGACATCTGCCATGCTAGATTTAAACAACTTCATCTTCAACGCCCAACTATACCCTCTCCAGTACACCGGCAATGCCTTCACCTGGTGTAACATGCAAGATGGAGATAGCCGTCAATACTCCTGCCTTGATAGGGCCCTCACGAACGTCCATTGGGATGGAATGGGGATCACTACCAGCCTATCCTACCTCAACACAGCAGAATCTGACCACGCTCCCCTGTTGATTGAAACTAAAAACTCGTGCAATCCCGTCAAGAAGAACTTTCGATTCCTCAACTTTTGGACCGAGCACCCTCAATTTTTGGACATCGTTGCGGATGCGTGGAACCGGGTGGAATCACCCGACCCCCTCGTTCGGGTGAGCAACAAGCTTAAAGAAACAAGGAAAGCCCTGACCACTTGGAGCAAACAAGCCTACGGGGACATTTTTCAAGCTGTGCGGGTTGCAGAGGACGACGTCTCTCGGGCAGAGGCTAGGTTTGCCTGGGATCGCTCTACGACGGCTAGGACGGCCATGAATCTTACCAAAGCTATGCTCAAATTCAGGATCAAAGTGGAGACTGAGTTCTGGAAGCAGAAAGCGAGATTGAAATGGGACAGCGACGAGGGTAAAAACTCAAAATACTTTCATAACTGTGTCAAAGGACGCAGAAAGAAGCTCTCGATTCATCAAATCTCCGACGAAAATGGAAACATCATCACCGACCAAAATAACATCCAAGCGGCCGTAACGGAGTTCTACTCCAAGTTATTCTCCAAAGAGACGGTTCACAAAGACAACTCTTTCCTGAATAACATACCACATCTCATCAGCGACATCGACAATGCTCAGCTGGAAGTGCTCCCAACCATGCAGGAGGTGACCGATGCTGTTTGGGGCCTGGATGCAAACAGTGCTCCCAGACCGGACAGTTTTTTGGGGGTATTTTTTCGCACTTGCTGGGACATTATTAAACAGGACATCACTGAGGCGGCTATCGCATTCTTCCAGGGAGCTGCTTACCCCAAAGCCATCTCTAGCGCCAATCTGATCCTGATCCCGAAAAGTTCCAACCCTGAATCATTCCGAGACTTTTGTCCCATCAGTCTATGCACTTTCACAAACAAGATCATCTCCAAGATAATTGTAACCAGAATGGCCGGACTTCTTCCAAAGCTCATCTCCGAAAAGCAAAGCGGCTTTGTTCGCGGTAGAAATATCCAGGACAACATCATGCTAGCTCATGAGTTAATCACCTGCATGAAATTTCCAGCAAGAGGGGGCAACATCGTTATCAAACTCGACATGGAGAAAGCTTACAACAGAATGGATTGGCAGTTTATCATCTGGGTCTTCAGAGCGTTCGGATTCTCGGAAAATTGGACCAACACTGTGTGGAGATCCATTAGCAACTCGTGGTTCTCCACGGTTATCAACGGACAGGCCGTTGGGTTCTTCAAATCCACTCGCGGAGTCAGACAAGGCGACCCTCTGTCCTCCACTATTTTCATCATTGCGGCCGATGCTTTGAGCAGAAATCTTAATAATATGATTAACACTCCCAACTTTCAGCACTATCACAGCTCTAGCGGCTGCCCCTTCATCACCCACTTGGCCTTCGCCGATGATATTCTCATCTTCTCGTCCGGGGACATTGGCGCGGTTGAAGTGGTGCACCATACTCTGCAGAGATACTCCAGATGCTCTGGTCAAAAAATCAACAAAGCTAAGAGCGTGATTTACGCCCACCACAACTTCAATCGAGAGTACGCCCGCAACCTCTCCCACCTAACATCATTCAATGTAGCCCATCTGCCCTTCACATACTTGGGATGTCCCCTTGTGTATGGGAAATCAAACTCAGGCATCTTCGAGGAATTATTATCTAGAATCAGGAAAAAACTTGCGGGTTGGCATAATGCCACCCTATCCCCTAGCGGCAAGATGATCCTTATCAAATATGTGCTCACCTCAATCCCTATGCACATATTGTCTACGTGTTCCCCACCCAAGAAGGTGCTGACCGTGATCGAACAAACCTTTTGTAACTTTTTCTGGGGACAGGACAAAGGCCAAGACAAGCATCACTGGGCGAGCTGGGATTCTATGGCGCGCCCCACCGAGGAAGAGGGTCTGGGCTTTTCCAAACTCTCCCACATCGTCAAAGCATTTTCGTTGAAACTGTGGTAGAATCTTCGGTCTAGCAACAACTTATGGACCAGGTATATGAAGGCCAGATATTTCAAGCACATTCACCCATCGATTGCCATCTCCAACTGTCGATCCTCGGTGGCGTGGCATCGTATTCTCGATGGACGAGACAGTGCCGAACCTGTTATCAGGCTCCATTTGGGTACAGGTGAGTCGGACCCTTTCCTGGAGCGATGGATTGGGGATAGCATGATACCGAGTATCTCGGAGACCCCAAGAAACTGCAAGATCAGCGAATTGTGGGACTTCAGTAGTAACGAATGGAACTGGAACAAGATTGGTGATTGGTCCGAAAATGATACTGTAGAGAGCATCCGCGTTTGCGGAGTTCGCATAGGCATCGATGCGGATGGATGGAGGTGGTCGCTCGAGGCTTCGAGGGCATTCTCGATGAAATCGGCTAGACGCGCTGTCCGAATTAATGGGAACCCGAACTCGTCCGTTGCCCCCTTTTGGCACTCTTGTATCCCTAAGAAGTGGTCTTTCCTTATGTGGAGAATCATCAGGAAGAAACTGCCAACCGACGACATACTTAACACATTGGGGATCAGCTTAGCATCTGCATGCAATTGCTGCTCGGATCGTCAGATGGAGACTATAGACCACATATTCTATCGGGGCGATCTGCCCGGTCAAATCTGGAGGATCCTCAACCATCTGTGCAGGATCGAGTCGGACAGTGGGCGCTTCCACGATCTTGCGGTCTCCTGGGGCTCTGCCTCCCACAGACACCAGATCGTCACAGCGGCCGCCACGTGGGTCATCTGGAAGAACCGCAACAAGGCTGGATACGAAGGTACCCAATATTCGGCCAACCAGCTCATCCAGGAAGTCTTTCGCCAATGTCGTAAAAGAAGCACCCGGTGTACCCACAGCTCGAGGGCATTCTGGTCCCCATTCCTTCTCTATATCTCGCTGGCCGTTGCAGCACCCTCCTCTTTTCTCTTTTGTGGTGGTATACTTGTATAGGCTTCGGTATTTTGCGCCTTGTATACTTGTTCTGGCTTCGTTTTTCGAGCCTTGATTAATAAAAAGGGAGTTTTGCTAATATATATATATATATATATATATATATGTTTGCCATTGATTGTAAAAGAACAGAACAATTATCGGAGGACTGAACTTAGACTCACAATACAAACTCGCTCGTACAAAGAAAGCCTAGGGACGAAAACCTAGGTACAGCAGACTAAGTACGATTGTTTATTTTTGATTCTGGGGGGTGACGATAGAGGCTCGGGAAAGCGACGGCCGCTCTGCCTTACTCCTTGGACGATCGGTATGCAGCCTTGGCTCGGGGAAGATCTGCTCGGCGTTGACGAAGAAAGGCTCTCCTTACTCTCCTCGGGTTGCTCTCCTGGCTTCTCTCTCTCTGTGATTATCAAGAAAAGGGGGGAGCTCTCTCTGTGTAGATCTCTCTCTTCTTATCTTTTTATTCTTTTGTTGCCGACCTCTCTCTCTCTTCTTCCTCTTTTTTTTTTTGACTCTGTGTATTTTGCAAGGGAATGGCATCCTGCTATTTATAATAGTGGGGAAGCATCATTAGGGTTTGGCTGATTACCCGTTCTCAAAGTGGCGGCGGCCTGGTGATTGATCAATCTGGACCATTAGTCTTGAGTGTGAAGGATCTGGACCATTAATGTGGATTATGCCAAATCCCATCAATAATAAATGTTGATTGCAATAAATCTCTATCATAATGATTTGCTGATGTCTGCAAATCTAAATGAATCAATTTAATTCATTCTTTTGCCACGTATCCCAAATTATTAGAATCTGACCCGAAATTTGATTATGTTTAGGACACGTGTCCTGTCATCATTATTGAGCCGCATGAGGAGTGTTCATATTTGGGCCACATGAAGGTCGTCATGACCGAGCCGCATGGAAGATTTCATGACCGAGCCACATGAATAGTCTCTACACTCGAACCGCATGAAGGTTGTCATGACCGAGCCGCATGAATATGTTCATGACCGAGCCGCATGAATATATTCATGGCCGAGCCGCACGAGAGTCTTCATGGCCGAGCCGCATGGGTTTCTTCATGGCTGAGCCGCATGGGGGCCTTCATGGTTTGAACCGTATAGATTTCTTTGCACTGGCCGCATGAACTCGTCTAGTCTGGCCGCATGGACCTGCCTCGAAGCTTGGTAGACAGCGCCGTATTGGTGAAGATTTTCCTTATTTTCTAGAAAAATTCTGCTTTTCGTGTCAGTCATTATGACAACTTTATGTCAGGTCTGTCATCTGTCAGCTGTCAGCCGTCAGAACATTAAATGCGTCCAGACGTTGAGCACAGCTGTTTTGAATGCCACGTGGCCTCTCTCTCTGAGCCGCATGGAGTTTACTCGAGCTGCCTATGTGTTTGAGCCGCATGGGACTCCTGAGCCGCATGAAGCTCGTCTGATTTTGAGCCGCATGAAGCTTCCTGAGTTCTGTGCCGCATGAAGAACGTTTCATGACCGAGCCGCATGGAGGACGTCTCATGACCGAGCCGCATGAAGGACGTCTCATGACCGAGCCGCATGAAAGACGTCTCATGACCGAGCTGCATGAGGAATGTCTCATGACCGAGCCGCATGAAGGACGTCTCATGACTCGCATGAGGAATGTCTTGATCAGCCCATGCACTCGCTTTGTGGGCCCGGGTATCCCGAACACACGAGTGCGTAGGTATCATGTTTGCTCCCTGATGTGGGGCTAATAGAAACACTTGCCCTCGATCTTTGTTGGGAGACTCTTGAGAACCACTCTGTCCGTTTGCCGCCGGGGGCTGGACACGAGCGGCTTTGTACAACTTTCCATCAGAGGCCCACTTAGTGGGACGCTCGTGATGGTCAGAGATTGGGACAGCTGACTGAGCCCGAAGAGCCCGCGCTGCCCTAGACTTCTTCTACTTAGCACCCGAAGGTGCGCAATAGGAAGAGCCCAAGTTTGGAAGGAGGGAAGAGAAGTTGGTGCCCTTTTCAAAGAAGGTAAGGGGGCTCTATTTATAGAATGGAGTAAGCCCTTTCTTCTTCTCCTTTCCGATGTGGGACTAAAAGCAATATTTTCTATGCTTCTACAGGACCCCCTTCAAAGTTTCCAAATTACAAATTTGGAACACTTTGAATAAGAAGCATGGAAAGTAGATTTGTTTAGGTGTGGCAATCTAATCAGAGGTAGCATGGACGTGATAGGTTTGGGTACTTTCGTTGGGGATGTTATGTGGACTTATCATCCTTGGCGTACCTTGGTTTTAGGTACGGATAATAAGTTGCGAGAGGAAACCATCATATTTACTCAGAGGTGGTATGGACGTGGTAAATATAAGGTTGATGGTAGAGCTTTCCTACTCAGAGGTGATATGGACATGGTAGGAGCGAACTCGAATGAGGATACATAGAACAACTTAGAGGTGCTATCAACATGGGAGTTCTATGCATTGGGTGAAAGAATGCTATAGAACAGCTGGGCTCCGAAAGCATGTGATGATGAAGAAAGATGTGGATGTACTAAGGGACCTAGTACGGCATTTGTGGTCAGCAGAGGACATTTGTGGGCCTATTATCCTTGGCATACCTTGGTTTTAGGTACGGATAATAAGTTTGATAGGGATACCTAGGACAACTCCGCGGTAAGGCGGATATGGAGGTTCTTGGTATCGGGCGAAAGAATACCATGGAGCAGTGAACAGTTTTCTGTTTTCTTTCACTGTTTTTCTTTTCTTTTTGTCAAGGGATGTGATCCCAGATGATGTAGTACTTTGAATTTTGAATAAATGAGCATGTTTCAACTCATCTTCTCTTTCTTGTACTTGTGGTATTTGTGGAATTGGACCTGCTGGGGGATTATTTGTGGACCTGTTACCCTGGGCGTACCTTGGTTTTAGGTACGGATAACAAGTTTGGTCAGGATATCCGGAACAGCCATGGCAAAGTGGTCATGGGTGCTCTCGGTATTGGGAAAAAGAATGCCGTAGAGCAGCTGGGCTCCCGGGGCATGGTAAGATAGTGGATTTATGCTAAGAAGCTTAGCAAGGGATATTTGTGGACCTATTATCCTTGGCGTACCCTGGTTCAGGATACGGATAATAGGATGAAAGGAAACCAACATATTTGCTCAGAAGTTATGAGGACATGGCAAGTATGAGGGTTTTACCGTGGAATCTTCTTGCTCAGAGGTAATGAGGACATGGCAGGGGAGACTTCATGGAAGATATTCGTGGTCAACAGCGGACATTTGTGGTCAACAGAGGACGTTTGTGGTCAACAGAGGACATTTGTGGTCAACAGAGGACATTTGTGGGCCTATTATCCTTGGCGTACCCTGGCTTAGGATACGGATAATAGGATGAAAAGGAACCAACATACTTACTCAGAGGTAATGAGGACATGGCAAGCATGAGGGTTTTTGTTTCACCGCAGAATCTTCCTACTCAGAGGTAATGAGGACATGGCGGGAGAAAACTCAACGGAGGATATTTGTGGACCTATTATCTTTGGCGTACTCCGGTTGTAGGTACAAATAATAGGTTGAAAGGGAATCGACATACTTACTCAGAGGTAATGAGGACATGGCAAGTATGAAGTTTTCTTCGATGGAGCCTTCCCACTCAGAGGTAATGAGGACATGGCAGGAGTGGCTCAATGAAGAGGGGTACATTGAACGACTCAGAGGTAATGAGGACATGGAAGTTCTATGTAAAGGGGTGATTTGTTTTTGGCGGAAATGGAACGACTCAGAGGTAATGAGGACATGGCCGTTTTGGAAATTTGTGGATCTGTTACCCTTTTTGTGCACTGGGAGTGCGGGTAGTGGATCATGAGGGAGGATCCCTTCCAGGAAAAAAAAGTTCAGAGGTATGTTTATACATAACGTTCTCCCTAAAAGAGTGACCGGGATGTAAGTTCAGGGGTACCAGCGGGTACATAACTCGACAATCCATAAATTTTGTGATCAAAGTGTAAGTTCAAAGGTACCAGCGGGTACATGACTTGGTAGTTTGGGATTTTTGTGGAAGGAGGAGGTGATTTCGGCGGTACGAGAGGGTACATGACTCAAAAATCTGGAATATTGTGGATATGAGTTCAGCGGTACCAGCAGGTACATGACTCGGTGATCTGGAGAGAATGTGAATGTGAGTTCAGTGGTACCAGCGGGTACATGACTAGATAATCTGGAGTGGATGTGAGTTCAGCGGTACCAGGGGGTACATAACTCAATCATCAGGGATTTTTTTTTTTGGATTTGGATGTCGTTTCGGACGTAATACTTCTTCAGGAAGTTGTCGTTGATGGGCAACATGAGCAAGTCTCAGTGTGAGCAGCCACATACTTGGCCAGCTCCAACTCTTCTTCAGCTACCCACTGTGTAAATGCAGACTGAGAGGATGATTTGGGCAACTTGATCATCAGGGGTTCAGTTGATGGAGTAGATCGTGGAGTTGTTGGCGGACTAGCGACCCCCAGTTTGGCACTTGACGTGGAGCGAGGAGTGGCTGGTTCGCTTGAAGTGTCAGACCTCGCATCGGGGTGACGACCTTTCTTAGGCAGGCGTATCGTCAGAGGTCTATCGGAGGGATTGAGCTTCTCTGTTTGGGATTGACCGACTCTTGGCAGTCTGATGGTAAGTGGTCCCGTTGTGGGTCTCGGCACCTGGCCGGACCTTGGCAGCCGGATTCTCATTTGTTCTTCTTGTGCGGAGAGACTGATTGCGTCCTTACGCAAAGTGGCCGTAAGGGGTGCGAAATTGCCCGGTTTGTGAGCCTGAAGGTGGATCGTCAGGGGTTCTTCTGATCTTGTGGTTGTCTTGGTGTGAGCTTGCACCTCCTCCTCGATCAGATGCTTCTTTGATTTTTCGTACAGACAGGAGTCTGAGTAATAAGATTCGACCCCCTTGAAGGGATTGATATCAGCAAACTCTGTCCTCACGAAGCCGTACTTATCGACATATTTGAAGCACTGGTGTAGCGTGGAAGGCACGATCATGTAATCGTGTATCCAAGGCCGCCCCAGAAGGATATTGTAAGAAGTGTCGGCATCTATGACGTAGCAGGTGACTTCTGATTGGAGATCGCCAATCTGACATTTTAAGCGAATCTTCCCTATTGGGTAGCTCCTGCCCGAATTGAAACCGCTAATGGCGGTGCTTGTAGGCGTCAGGCGATGCATTGGAATGCGAAGATGATGTAGCAGACCCTTCGAAATGATGCTTATGGAGGACCCAGGATCAATGTACATTCGGTCCACCTTTACGTCGCCGATGTATCCAGTGTAGTATAGCGGGCGATCATGCAGGTTAGTTTTGATGAGCATATCTTGCAGAAAGAAGACGATATTGGGCATTGCTCCCGTACACGCACTATCTTAGAGCTCTGCAGGTTGGTTATCTCCTGTGAGGTTGACCTGAGCCAAGTATGCGTCAGCATTTTGGAGCGCCTCACTTAAAGCCGTGCGGACATCCTTTGAGAGCCTGAGGAGTTCATATAAAGACAATTTGGCCGGGGTATTAGCTAATTGCGCTAAGATGTCGAAGTTGTAGGGCCTCTCCAGCCCCTGAGGTATCTCCTTCCGGAGGGACTTGTCGAAGCGAGTCTCCTTCGGCCTAGGCTTGTCGGTCGTCGAAGGCTGAGCCGGTCCCGGAGCATCATTGGTAGTGGGCGGATGATCATCAGTCGCGTTTTCGGTCACCGGTTGGGCTTGTGTTCCAGATCGAGTAGTGACGGCCGAGACTTCCTCTTCTTCCGCCGAGGCAGTGCGGCAGGATCTGACTTTTTTACTTTTCCTTTTAGAAGGTGGAGAGGGATGAGTTACCTCGTGGACTAGGTCCGGATGGACCCACATGATTTCCCCTCATGATGTGGTGAGGGGTACTAGACCAGCGGCTTGATCGCGAGCAGGCGGCAGATTAGCAATCTCCATTGTTGCCAGAGGGATGGGTATAACCCCGTCCTGAGTCTCTGTTGGAGGGAAGCTGCCGAATTGTACGGACACCATGTTGGCTGCCATGGTTACCTCTTCGAAATCGATGGCCAGGGCGTTCGAATCGATGAGGTTTTGGATATACCGTTTCAGTTGGTAGCAGTCGTGTGTAGCATGGTGGACGTAGCGATGGTAATGGCAGAACTTTGGGTTCTCCAGATCAGCCGGCCGAGGCTCCCGTCTTGGTGGAGGAAGCTGAATCCTATCTCCTTGTATAAGCATGTCCAGGATAGGCTTGACGTGACCGTCTTCAAAGGAATAAGTGATTTGAGGCCATTGTTTGTCTGCCGACTGCGGCTCGGGCTTCTGGGCTGTATCGGTCACCATGGCCTGCTTGCCTTTGTTGTCCCGATTGTTGGAGGGGCTACCCCCATTTTCGTTGCTGGCGTTGGGACGCTTTCCCTTGTTCTCTCTCTCTGAGATATGCAACCCCAGTTGGCGAGCTTTCTTCAATCGTTCCTCGGCACTTGTAGCGCTGATGATAAAAGCCTTCCAGTCCTTGAATTGACTTTCGCCCATCCAGAGACTAATTGTTGGGAGTAGTCTCTTTTGGCAAATTTCAATCAAGGAAGAGTCCGGGTTGCCAGATGGTAACTTCATTGCGGTTTGACGAAACCGCTCAATGTAATTCCTTGTCAGCTCTTTCTCTCCTTGGACGACGTCCATGAGGGTAGACATCGTGACGTCCTGTCCTACCTCATAGAACCTCTCCAAGAACAAGTGTTTGAAGCCAGCGAAGGAGTGGATGCAATTATCTGGCAGGTTGCGGTACCAATCGAAGGCGACTCCTTCCAGTGCCCCAATGAATAACCGTGTGAGGATGGCGTCATCATGGGGCAGATGGTCGGTAGTGACCTCAAAGTAAGTGATGTACCGGCTTGCTGAAGTCTTACCATCATATGGGTTGATATTGAACGGCTTATATCTTGGGGGAAAGGGCACATCCCTCCATTCAGCAGGGTATGGTTGCCGTATTCTGAGGTCTTAAGAATTTTCTCGGGCGTGGAACATCGCTCGAAGCTCCTGAACCTCTCTCCTTACTTCTCGGGCCTCATCTGTCGCGGTAGGGGCCGTTATCTCGGGAGCATTATTGCCCGGGTTTGGTGTCGCTGAATTTGAATCTATGTTGTTCGCGGGACCCGTGCTTGTCTGACCAGGTGTCACTCCCTGCAGAGTAGGAAGCGCTGCTTTGATCTCGTCTACAGACTTGACCAAGGCGTGCAGTATGGCCTCCAAAGTGTCGATACGTTGGCGATCGCCGGAACCACCTTGGCTGTTGTCCGTCATGAATACCGTCCTCACGTGAGGAGTGACAGAAGGAGAGGTGGCGGACATGCCCTTCGAGTCATACTCATGCATCGAGAAATCATCAGGATATGTGGGGATGTTCTCTTCAGGTTCGGACTCGGAAGGAACAGTACCCCCAGCTTCAGAGCTTGCTTCGTTTAGGACGTCCTCGGGGACGTCGGTATCTGTTGTATCCGTCGGAGGATTTGCTTCCTCCAGTCCGTCTTTTTGGAATGTCGGGTTGTCGTGGAGGTTTGGAGGAGTGCTACCCCCAGTTCCGACGACCCCCAATGACGTAGACGGCGAACTTCCTACTGCAGCAATTTTCGTCTTTGAACGGGTATGTTGGAATACTCCAGTAGAGGATAATCCTTTAGACGACGGCTTCTTAGCTGCAATAGTTGACACCTTTGGGCTGGAGATACTTGTCTTCTTTCCTCTCCCCTCAACGGGGACTTTTCGTACGGAATTGCAGGAGGCAACGGGAGGTGCCTCGTCTTCCGAGCTCGGATGTTGTAATCTTTGGAAGACGGATGGCCGGTCTTCCGTTACTGCCGTGTTGTTGCAACAGCAGTTGACGATAATCTGGGTGCAGTGACGTCCCTGTGAGGACTCTCTGCACGCTGAGGCTCCTTCTCTTTCCTTGCGTTTGTGGAGGATAGCTTCACGCAGGTCAGAGGAACCACTTTGTCCGTCTGCCGCCGGGGGCTGGACTCGAGTGGTTTTATACAACTTTCCGTCAGAGGCCCGCGTGATACTCAGCGGGACGCCCCGATAGTCAGAGGTTGGGGCAGCTGTTTGGACTTGATGAGCCCGCGCTGCCCTAGACTTTTTCTTTTTAGCACTTGTGGGTGCGTAATAGGAAGAGTCCACATTAGGTATCACAGAGTCTGGATTTTCATCCAGAAAGTGATCAGAGTTAGGACCGCATGAGAGTCGGTCGAAAACTGATCGAGAGAAGTGTGGTAGAGACGCTATGCGGCTAGCGTTGGGTGCCGTGCAGGCTATCTGCATGCGACTGTCTTCTGTTGTGGGACGAGTTCTTATGCGGTTAGGAGTCACGGCCGTACAGGCTGTCCGCATGCGGTTGGCATCTGTGGCCACATGGGTTTTCTGCAAGCGGTTGACTTTACTAGCCGCATGAATCTCATCCATGCGGTTGGGAACTGTAGCTGCATAAGTTATGCGGCTGACAGAAGTGGCCGCATGAGTTTTCTTCATGTGGTTGACGGTCGTGGCCGCATGGATTTTCTTTCTGCGGCTAATACCCCTCTGCGGTTCAGGTTGAGCAGAGACCCTCTTTGCCCCTGCAAGTCCAGCATCATAGTATTTTCTTCTGCCGGACTTGGGGACAGCAGAGGTGTCTGCGATCTGAAGTGGGGCCGCAGGAGAGTCTTTCTCGCCGTCTTGAGCGACCGAGGGTATCCCATCGAGGGCTTGGGGAGGAGCAAATGACTTTGGCCTCCACTCTTTGCGAGCCTTCGTAGAGCGGGTGCGTTTCTGGACCGGGCCAGCGCTGCCTTCAGAGAGCATCTCTTCGAACGCCTGTTGGTCGAAGCGGACGACCATCTTCTGTTGTGTGGCGCCAAGTTTGGCTGCATCCGATTGCGTCACCAACTCCTCAGCCGTGGAGAAGTTAGTCCCCAGCAGAGTCGCCATCGTGTTTGCCATTGATTGTAAATGAACAGAACAATTATCGGAGGACTGAACTTAGACTCACAATACAAACTTGCTCGTACAAAGAAAGCCTAGGGACGAAAACCTAGGTACAGCAGACTAAGTACGATTGTTTATTTTTGATTCTGGGGGGTGACGATAGAGGCTCGGGAAAGCGACGGCCACTCTGCCTTACTCCTTGGACGATCGGTATGCAGCCTTGGCTCGGGGAAGATCTGCTCGACGTTGACGAAGAAAGGCTCTCCTTACTCTCCTCGGGTTGCTCTCCTGGCTTCTCTCTCTCTGTGATTATCAAGAAAAGGGGGGAGCTCTCTCTGTGTAGATCTCTCTCTTCTTATTTTTTTATTCTTTTGTTGCCGACCTCTCTCTCTCTTCTTCCTCTTTTTTTTTTTTTGACTCTGTGTATTTTACAAGGGAATGACACCCTGCTATTTATAATAGTGGGGAAGCATCATTAGGGTTTGGCTGATTACCCGTTCTCAAAGTGGCGGCGGCCTGGTGATTGATCAATCTGGACCATTAGTCTTGAGTGTGAAGGATCTGGACCATTAATGTGGATTATGCCAAATCCCATCAATAATAAATGTTGATTGCAATAAATCTCCATCATGATGATTTGCTGATGTCTGCAAATCTAAATGAATCAATTTAATTCATTCTCTTGCCACGTATCCCAAATTATTAGAATCTGACCCGAAATTTGATTATGTTTAGGACACGTGTCCTGTCATCATTATTGAGCCGCATGAGGAGTGTTCATATTTGGGCCACATGAAGGTCGTCATGACCGAGCCGCATGGAAGATTTCTTGACCGAGCCGCATGAATAGTCTCTACACTCGAACCGCATGAAGGTTGTCATGACCGAGCCGCATGAATATGTTCATGACCGAGCCGCATGAATATATTCATGGCCGAGCCGCACGAGAGTCTTCATGGCCGAGCCGCATGGGTTTCTTCATGGCTGAGCCGCATGGGGGCCTTCATGGTTTGAACCGTATAGATTTCTTTGCACTGGCCGCATGAACTCGTCTAGTCTGGCCGCATGGACCTGCCTCGAAGCTTGGTAGACAGCGCCGTATTGGTGAAGATTTTCCTTATTTCCTAGAAAAATTCTGCTTTTCGTGTCAGTCATTATGACAACTTTATGTCAGGTCTGTCATCTGTCAGCTGTCAGCCGTCAAAACATTAAATGCGTCCAGACGTTGAGCACAGCTGTTTTGAATGCCACGTGGCCTCTCTCTCTGAGCCGCATGGAGTTTACTCGAGCTGCCTATGTGTTTGAGCCGTATGGGACTCCTGAGCCGCATGAAGCTCGTCTGATTTTGAGCCGCATGAAGCTTCCTGAGTTCTGTGCCGCATGAAGAACGTTTCATGACCGAGCCGCATGGAGGACGTCTCATGACCGAGCCGCATGAAGGACGTCTCATGACCGAGCCGCATGAAGGACGTCTCATGACCGAGCTGCATGAGGAATGTCTCATGACCGAGCCGCATGAAGGACGTCTCATGACTCGCATGAGGAATGTCTTGATCAGCCCATGCACTCGCTTTGTGGGCCCGGGTATCCCGAACACACGAGTGCGTAGGTATCATGTTTGCTCCCTGATGTGGGGCTAATAGAAACACTTGCCCTCGATCTTTGTTGGGAGACTCTTGAGAACCACTCTGTCCGTTTGCCGCCGGGGGCTGGACACGATCGGCTTTGTACAACTTTCCATCAGAGGCCCACTTAGCGGGACGCTCGTGATGGTCAGAGATTGGGACAGCTGACTGAGCCCGAAGAGCCCGCGCTGCCCTAGACTTCTTCTACTTAGCACCCGAAGGTGCGCAATAGGAAGAGTCCAAGTTTGGAAGGAGGGAAGAGAAGTTGGTGCCCTTTTCAAAGGAGGTAAGGGGGCTCTATTTATAGAATGGAGTAAGCCCTTTCTTCTTCTCCTTTTCGATGTGGGACTAAAAGCAATATTTTCCATGCTTCTACAATATATATATATATATATATATATATATATATATATATATATATATATATATATGTGGTATACCATGGTTTTCTTACTTTGTAAAAAAAATAAAATATATATATATATATATATATATATATATGTAGTTTTCTTACTTTGTATATATATGTAGATGATAGTATATTAATTTGTGGTATACCATGGTTTTGTTTTCTGTTTCTAATCTCAGATTTACCTCATTTCAGTAAGCACCAGGACACACACACACACACACACACACACACACACACACACACACACACACCATCTTTTGTTAGATTTAAGGTTTACTTGTATTGTATATCCACATGTGTGTGTATATACCTATATGTATATAGATAATATGCTTGGAAACCCTTTTAGAATAGATTATAGTTGTGAATATAACTATAGGAGTCCTAGGACATATTTGGTTTGTCATTTTGAGCCTAGTTTAGTCGAATTGGCCGACCAGCTGACCAAATTGACAAAAGTCAACTTTGGGTCAAACTTGATCCAAATCGACTCAAACGAACTCCGAATGACCTAAAATTTTGTGTATGACCTAAAAATTAGTAGACGGACTAGTTGACCCAGGTTTGACCAGGTTTGACCAGTGTTGACCAGGTTTGACCAGAATTGACCGAGCGTTGACTTTGACCAAAAGGGACCTAGAAGCATGTAGTCTTGCATTGTAGCTATTTCTTTTGATATTTTAGAATTGGTTGTGACATGTGTATACTTTAAATAGGTTTACATTGCCCCAGTTTTAGCTACACTTTATCATCAGCAGTTCAGTTTGCCAGGCGACTACATTCTCTAATCTTTTTATACTTCTTTGGATATGTTCTCTTGTTATAGACTAGTATACTTGATGCTGACACGATGTTCACACGGATTTGTACCCTATGGATCTTTTCATGCGATGTTATACCCTCGGATACATCGAGTATGTCATGTTCATGTACTTTATCATGGCCATCAAGTACTCCATGTATTCATATTTATCCATGTGCACTCATGTGTTATTCATGTACACTCATGACCATATGAGCCCCATGTATAAAGTAGTTGTTATCCATGTGCAATAACATAACATGCATTGATCCTTGTGTATTAATTAGGGACAGGGAGAGTGTAGTTGGTTATGTGATCATTTTCTCCAGTAGGTATCCATGTGCACTCCATAGCTGTATCCATGTGCAACCCAAACCATTTACATAACCAATTTATGCTCTGAATCACGTAGAAGGTTACATTTCTCTATTTATCATATTATATCTCATTTTATAGTCTCTCTCTCTTATTGACTTTCTTTACAGCGATTCATGTATAGTTTTCTATTGCTTGCTTTATATGTCCAATCCTGATATGAACTGTTGTGAGAGATATGTACTCGTTTTGTCCTGACTGGGCATGTTAAAATTTTTACAGGTGATGATTAGGAGTTCTGTCCTACTTATTATGGCATTGGCTTAGATGACACGGGCGACGTGGACCCTCAGGAGGATCCAACAGTCGCTGAGGACTTGTCCATAGTCTAGCTGAGACTTTTGTATTTTTATCGTTTATCTATTTGAGACTTTATGGGTTGTACTTGAGATTTATTCTGGTGGTTTACACCTAGACTTTTTTTTATCTGTGACTCCCTTGAGATTCATTCTTTTATTCTATCTTAGTATTGTGATTGAGTTACTTATTATTTTTGCTCTCCATTTGGAGCTTATTTTAGACTGTGTTAGATATTGTGACTCAGGACAGCGTTCTACCGTCGACACTGCGGCGTAGGCTGGGCGTTCGTCACTTCTCGTGCCCTTGTACTAGGTGCGGGTCGTGACAAATATAAATTACCTTTACCATCAAGGTAAATGATTAGTTTACCATATGACCAAGGTTGATATGGTATCCTAGTGTTAGTGGGTTAGTGTCTAAGTGTTTGAGTTTGAGTAGGTGATGTTAGATTGTGGAAGGGTTATATAGATAGGTATATATATTTTTAGGTTATATAGTATCTATATATATTATGAGAGCATATAGATATAGGTTATGGTTCATAGTGAGGATATCTATATACTTGATATATGATATCTATATGTATGTGTTAGGGTGGTACTATATGGATTAGGATATATGTGATATATATGTAATGTGTATTATATAACTAAGTTTGTGTGCCTTGTTAGCTATGTGGTTTAGCTATGTGCCTTGATTTAGGGTATGTGTTAGATAGCAATGGTACTAGTATACCTGATTGTTTTGGCCGTAGACTTGTCTAGACTTAGAATTGACTAACCTAGACTAGTTTGACCATTGTTGACCAAACCCTAGTTAGTTTGACCATATTAGACTAGTTGTCCTAGTTTGACTAGATTATTGACCAGAGTTGACTTCGACCTAGATTGACTTAGACTCATGTAGATTACATTATAATTTCAATTACCATATAAATTGAACTCTTTATAACATGTGTTTCTCTAACTAGGACTATGTGACTCCAGTTGGCCATCTTTTTATATTAACTATTCAGGGTATCAGGCGAGTATATTCTCTGATCGTTTTACACTTGTTAGGATCTATATTCTTGCTCTAGGCTACTTTACTTGATGCTGACACTTGTTGTCACGGATTGGTACTATGTAGATCTTTTTATGCAATATTATCCCCTTATCGGATACATCAAGTATTTCGTGTTTGTGTACTTTATCATGGGCATTGTGTACTCTTTATTTTTGTGTTATTCGTGTACAAATCATGTGAAATCATGTACTCCTATGTGCTCACATGATCATCGTGTACAAACTATACTTCGTGTGCAATAACATAACTTGATTGGATCCTTGTGTATTGATTGGGGACGGGGGAGTAGAAGTTGTTATGTGATCATTCTTGTAGTTTACTCATGTGCAACCTTTGTAGATTACTCATGTGTAACATCGTGCCGTTTACATAACCATCTTGTGCTCTGAATCACTAGTCACTTACAGTTCTTACTTATCGTGTATATATTTCCAGTTTACAAATATCTCTCTTATTTTGATGTACATCTTATTACAGTTTATGTATCTTACTGTTTTGCATGCTTTACATTTTCTGCCATGATATGAACTGCGTGAGATGTATTGTGCTCGTTCCTATCCCGATTGGACCTGTTGAAAATATTACAGATGACATCGAGGATTTCTGTCCTACGTACTATGGAGCAGCCCTAGACGACACTTGCGAGCTGGACTCTCAGGAGGACCCAGCTCTAGCTGATGATATCACCCTTACTGTCTAGACTAGTTTAGTTAGGCTTTATCTTACTTTGTTGTTGTCATTTGAGACTTTGAGATGTATTATGTTTTGTTGTTGTTGTTGTGTCGTATAGACACTTAGACTTACTTCTCTTTCTATTGTATTTTCTTTGAGATTTCTTATCTATCATATCGTACTTTCTACCTTAGACTTGTGATTGAGCTGTACTTGTATTGTCCTCTGATTGGAGTGTATATACTGTATAGGTACCTTATATATTATGTTAGATGAATGTGACCTAGGACAGCGTTCTACCGTCGATACTGCGGCGTAGGCTAGACGCTGTTACGCATTTGTGCCCCTTACACAGGGTGCGGGTCATGGCACATTTTTAGTAGTGGCCCATGCAGGTCGACAGTCACATTAGTGCGATGTCGTGGTAGTGCAACGATTAGTTGTACTGCTTCGCACCTGCGATAGGAACTAAGGAATAGGCTTTAGTAGAGATGTTACACAATCACAGTTAGGACTACTTGAGAAGATTCCTGGGATGACCATTGAGAATCTCATTATAAATTATCTCGAAATTTGATTCCGACAGTTTCTGTCTATTTTCTTGTTCATCGTTGAATTTGATTCTTGGTATTCATTATTGACTTGATTTTCTACCAAGATGAACTTTATGTGCTAGGTTGCCTCAATCATGGAATTTAGAGTCTTCTACAGTCATATTAGCTGGTTGGCGATGGGGTTGAGTCTGATTTTGGATGTATTTCTTGGGTGTGGGAATTTAAGATTTTTGCAGCCAAGCTAGCGGCAATACGAAAATTTTAAATACCATGATTCTAGAGGTATGTACCTTAGTTGCGGACTCTATGGATTATCGCTGTTGTACTTACTGGCGTAACGAGGATTCTGGTAACATA
The DNA here is from genome assembly GCA_029216955.1 of Iris pallida. Lineage (NCBI taxonomy): Eukaryota > Viridiplantae > Streptophyta > Magnoliopsida > Asparagales > Iridaceae > Iris > Iris pallida. The sequence goes on from JANAVB010009399.1 coordinate 13,411,963, forward strand.
GTTCTGGATAGACATTAATGATTATCAGATTGCAGAATAAATACCATAAAGATGGTGCCCTAGTATAATAGAGTGGAATATTAGTGTGGATGTCACTTGAGTATCATGGATTAGATAAAGGGAGTTAGGCCACATGTAGCATAACACCATGCCCCATACCATCAAAGGGATATACCCCAGAAGGGCAGGGCTTTTGCACTGACGGTTGTAGAGACCGATGCAATGAGTGACGAGTTAGCAGGTCTGTCCTTCCTGTCCTTCTTTTCCATCTTGTTGTGTGATTCCATTAGTACCTGCCAAGATGTTTTATGCTGTGATAGATAGTATAGTAACCTGTTCGAGACTATGATATCACGACCAGTAGAAATCATATTTTGAATGCTTTAGATAGAATTTTCTCGACCTTGATTGCTGGGGGTTTGACTAGACGGAGTACGATGATTTGGACAGACCATATGATTATCAGACTATATCTTAGAAAGGTTTTGAACATATCATCTTTGCTTTTGTTTCAATCTTTTTTCAAAATAAATAAATTGTTTCCCATCATCAATTAACTTAAGAGTAAGGATAACTTCAGATAACTAGTCTAATTCTTTATAGAACTTCATTAGTTATAACTCTTTCACAGTATAATGGTTTGATAGCTTGTATTAGGACTTATTCTTAGGTATGGTAGTCTAGTTGACATTAGACTAGTAACCCTTTATTGTTAAATCTCTGTTGATTTTGACTATCAGTTTTATATAGGATGTTAGTCTGCTCAGGAGGTAGTAACCCCTCCGGCTCACCAGAAGGATAGTAGGATATATTGATGGTTAGAACAATGATATTTCGTAGGTGTACTTTAGAAAGAAAAAGGATATTCGAGGTCGGTTTGTTTTCTGGACTTGAATAAATTTAGGTTATTGATTCTCGAGGTATTTCACTTAAGATTGTGATGCTAAATTTAGGAATTTAGAAATGGAGAAGAGAATGTAACTATGAAGCGATGTTGATACCAAAATTGAATAAGATGTTGGTAAGAGGACAGAGTGAACACAAAGATTTTGGGTTAGTGGAGGTTTTAAAATTTAAGAAGAATAATATTTGAAGGTGTACGTGAAGGAAATACGAAGGTCGATTTTATAATAAAAAATAAGTTCCTGCATGACATAGTAGTATTAGCTTCGAATAAATTCGAGGACAGTGATTTGAACAAGTTCGAGGATTTCATAGACTTTGATCTAGAGATTTTGGATCCAAGTTAGGACAAGGTGTAGGAATTTAAATTTTTGGGATGATTAAGTGGATAAGGGAGAGTAAGATCAGAAAGAAGGAATATGAGTTTTAACAGGAGCATGATTCATGAGAAATGCCTTGGGAATTTAGGCCCTACTTCTATGAGGGAGTTTTAGTCACCAGACCTAATTTGAGGTGAGTTTTCGACCTAGGCTTTAGCATGTCTTTTGTGATATTTTGTTACACCCCTTGCTTGTATGTTTTGATACCTTGGGATAGCCTTGTCCTGTAGTATGGCAAGTATAGCTAGATGAGACCTCAGACTGATATTGCCTACCATGACCCTGTATGTTATTCTTTCAAATTGCATGATTTAGATGAGCTTCTTAGACCATGATTGTTGGGGACGAGACTCTAGAAGGAGTACGACCATCTTAATTTTGAGGACGAAATTTTTCTAAGGAGGGTAGATTTGTAACCACCACTTTTCTAAAATAAGGGTAATTTTAAACTGTTGTAAAATTAATTATTTAATAATAGATTTAAATCATATTATTAATTTATTGGTGAATTTTTATTATTTTAATATCATTAAATTATTATTTGTGAATTTGTTCTTTGGCTTATGTAACCTTAGAGCTGCTTAGCCTAGAGACTAACCATGACCATGGAGGCCTAACCCATGTGATTAGATTAGCTAATTACCACTTTTTAGGCTACGGTTTTGTGACTTTTGAATTATTTAGGATTTTGATTAATTGGTGAATTTTAGATTATTTTAATAATATTTAAATTGATGTGTTATGATTTTAGTCATTTTTCATATTTTAATATTTTAGAAAATTTTATATTTTAATATTTATTTTACGGGATTTGTTTAGTCGGGCTTGAGTTTCGTTTCGTTTCGACTTGTGTTAGTGACCCAGGCAGCTTAAACTCTAGACGGGACCCTAAGATTAGTTAGTCATGGCCCACAAACCCAACTAATTAAGTTAGTAAGTTTAGACTAATCCTACTTGTTAGATTGGTTAAGTTAGAGGCTTAAATTTAACCCTTTTGATCCCAAACTTGAACCTAACTTAAAATTAACCAAGAGGACTAGTTGAGGCCTTATTGGGCTTTCCTTCAAGGCCCAAATAGGGTTTAATGGCAGCCACTATAGGTAGGTTAGCCTCGCTTCCTTTTATTTCATTCCATCAAGCCTCCATTTTCTTTCACAAGTGTTCTTCTCCAAATTGAGAGCTTCCCTTTTTTATTTGATCTACAAATCCTTACATCCCTCCACCAAAACTTCCATCCAACCTTCTCATACTACAAAGGGAGGGTGCAAGCAAAGATTTGGAGCAAAGTGCAAGGAGGAGTGTCCTTTTTGGAAGATCTTTGTGTTGGAGCCGTGTCCTTGGGAGTATCATTGGGATTCCACTCCCAGTAGGTAAAACCAATCCTCTAAACTGATTTTCTATGCATATTAGTTAGTTTTGAATCCATAGGATCCACCCCCATGCATGATCCTTTCCTATAACTTACCTCAGACTGCCTCTTCGTCTCACTCAAGGCGGAAAATGACCATAGAAACTCACATATCAACAAATGAACTGAGAGCCAACTAACATATCTTTCATGCTTCATCCTTTCCTAGCCGGGGCAAGAGCACATCAATTCCTTTGTGGACTGGGCCTTGTTGTGTTATTGAATCTTTCATTGAGAAATCCATGTGACCCACTTTAGATTCATGTTTGAGGCCATTTGGAGCTCTCTAGAGCAAGTTAGAATTGTGTCTTGTGTCCTACTTATTAGATCTCAAATTAGGACACTTCATGTGTTTGGTTTAATGTCTAATATGTTTAATTGTATTTTAATTTTAGTTTTAGACATGTTAGAGGATGGATTAATGTTAGTTAGGATGGTTTGAGTTCATTTGGATACCCTTGGTTAGATATAAGTGGTTTAGTCTACATGTCATATTTTTAGCCTCAACTTGTCATTTTATTATCTCTTTATATAATGGACTGTTTTGTATATATATAATAGGTATATTTGATATATTTCATATATTTATATGCATGTGGATTTGTTGTTAGTGGTGTGCTTGTGTTAGAGGAGCGGAGAGTGTGGTTTGATGTGTGTCTTGAGTGGTGTGGAGAGTGAGATGTGTTTCTTTTGTCCAAACAACCCAAATTCGTTATAATATTCATCCACATTTTTAGTAGTCATAACAACTTAGAAATATCATAAATTTTAGCTTAAAACTCTAATTAATCTCTTTTTTTTAAAAGAACCGTGTCGAAGATAGCTTTCCAAATATATATATTAATTGGTCAAATGCATTCTAGAACTTTCTGTAGAACTGTTCAAGTGTCAGTTGTACGAAAGACAAACGTCTAGAAGCATGGAAAAGGAACAGGAAAGTCCATGCGGCCAAGTTCTTTAGAGCTCCATGCGGCTTAAAAGTCTCTTAGAACTTTATGCGGCCCGAAAGTCTTCTAAATCTTCATGCGGCTGGAAAGTACACGATAGCTCCATACGGCTCGGAACAAGCCACGTGGCTCTATGCATTTCAAAGTAGGCATCTACAGCTGGCCATCATTACTCTGTGCAACTAGCTCATTAAAAGCTCTGACGCAATACAGCAGCCCTGACACAACGGATTGACAACTCTGACATAAAGGTAAAATTATGACTCTTGACGTGCTCCTAGAAAGACGAGGAAAATCTTTACAGCCGGCACGATCCACCCATTTCCAAAGCTCTTTATGCCGCTCAGTTGTAAGGACGCCCATGCGGCTCAGTTGTAAGGGCCCCCATGAGGTCTAATTGTAAGGACGTCTATGCGGCTCAGATTAAAGGACGTCCATACAGCTCAGATTAAAGGACATCCATGCGACTCAGACTAAAGGACGTCCATGCGGCTCAGATTAAAGGACTTTCATGCGGCTCAGATTAAAAGACTTCTATGCGGTTCAAATAAGGCCACCCTTATGCGGCTCTTACACGAGGCCATACTGATACGGCTCAACTATGACAGTCCTCCATGCGGCTCACAGCAGTTGGGACACACGGCTGGAGTTGATCAAATCCCAACAATTCAGATTTATGGCAATCGACATAACAGGAAGTTATGACACGTGGCAGGAGATTGACCAACATTTATTCACTTGGATTTGCTGATATCAACAAATCATCACAATGCAGATTTATTGCAATCAACATTAATTGCCATACAGATTTGGTGCAATCAACATTAACAGCCCAGATTTGTTACAACTAATATTAACGGCCCAGATCAATTTCCAACAAACAAGATCAAGGCTAATTGTAATCAAATCCCTAACAGCCTACTTTTTAAGGAGCAATTACTGCACACCCTACTTATCACAAAGCCCTATAAACAGCAAGGGGCCATTCTCTTGCAAAAGCCTGGATAGAGTGATACGCACAGAGCCTGAGCAGAGATATCAGCAACCCCCGCCCACAAAAAGAGCATTTCTTCTCCAGAGCCGAAGCGACGTCCGATCGTCTAAGGAGTAAGGCAGAGTTGCCGTCACTCTCCCGAGCCTCTACCGTCACCCCCCAGAATCAAAAATAAACAATTATACTTTATATTGCGTTTTCTAGGTTTTGTTCCTAGCTTCCTTTTGTACAAGCGAGTTTGTAGTTGTGAAGTAAAAGTCCAGTCCTCCCATAAAACTGTTCTATCTATTATACAAAACACAAAGGTTTTTGAATCCTAGGGCTGACTGTGCCAAGATAAAGAGGGGTTGGGATTTAATCTTGGTGAATCAACGGTTGTGGGGTTTTATGGGGAAGAGCATTATTGGGAGTGGGGTTTTATGGGGAAGAGGATTATTGGGAGTGTGGTTTTATGGGGAATCCAAAGATGGGGATTTAATATTTTGATGGTTGGGATTTAATATTGAAAATTTAAGTCTTTATTACTCTCCATTATCCATGTTATTTAACTGGTGTTTATTATTCTCCATTTTCCAAAGTTCAAAAGAAGTCTCCATTCCATCTGACTTCTCATCTTCTCCGACTAACTTTTCTCTTTATATAGACTAACATATACTCATTACTCTCTCATTGTGTGTAGAATCAAAATTCCTCCCTCTTTCATTTCCTCCTCTCTATGGATCAGCTCAACCATCTTCCACGCAAACCCTTGGTGGCAATGCCGAAGCTTCTGCTTCGATTTCTGATTCTTCTCGAGATCATCGACTGTGGACTCTCAGCAGTCCTCTTCTATCTAGGCCTCTACCCTTCCTTCGCGATGCAGCCCTCCTCGTGGGACCTTCATTCTTACCCCGGCTTCTTCCCTCCTCCCACACCATCTCCTCCTTCTCCCGTCTCTTCGTTAGTCATAAAGAAGCAGCTGCGGATAGTCACCTATTCAAGATTCCACAGCAGCGGCGAGGAGAAGGATGATGAGGAGGAGGAGGAGGAGGAGGAGTCGACATGTTCCATTTGCTTGTGCGGACTGGAGGAGAGAGACGTGGTCCGGGAGCTCCGCAACTGCCGGCACGTGTTCTACAAGCAGTGCATCGATGCGTGGGTCGACACGGGGAAGGTCACCTGTCCGCTGTGCCGGTTGCAGCTGCAGTCGGCCGAGGAGATGGAGGAGGGGATCAGATGTATGACTAACCACCAGATGGAGGAGGAGGAGGAGGATCAGATGGACACGAATATGACGTAGAATTAGAAGCTCTGTATTATCGTATCTGATACGTGTCCGACATGAAATTTAATATATTTTTGATTGTCTGTGCTTTCTAAGATGATAATGATATAGATATGTTGTTGACGGAGTTGAATTTTGCCTATTAGTTTGGTATGCTTCAGTTGTTATTTGTTTCTTAGAATACAAATGAAGAAGTATGAAAATTTCTACCTTTATTTCGATCCTTACCTCCAACTTTAAGTTAGATCCTTCTTTCGAACGTTTGGTGCACCACCTGCATTTTTGGTGTATTATTCTTCTTCTTCTTCTTCTTCCTGGTCTTTCGTTCCGTCATTCCTAATAACTTTTCTAATTACAAATATTACACTCTTCTTTTATCCGGATTATGCACAATCTATATATAGCTTTTAACGCCCCCTTCCCTCTCTGACCTCTCCCATAGTTTAATAACTAAAGAATCTGTTATTTTCGAACATTTTTCCGGTAAGAGCAAGCCCACGGGATTAGATTGTCCGGTCCTGAATTAGTTTGTTGTCTCTTGAGCCTTATTGTAACCTGATCCTGGAGGGTCATCCGTGATCGACATGATCTTATGGGGTCGTATTGAGCCTGGAGGTTGTCCCAAGTAGAATATGAGTTATCCAAGTCCGAAGTCTTATCTAACTTATTTTTGTGCCGATCACATTTTGCTATTATGATTGCATCAGCCCTTCCGTCGATTCCTTTTAAAAAACTATTGGTCCCTTCTTAAAATTTTATTTCAATTAAAATTTGTTTATTCGTGACGAAATTTTGCCGAACAATGCAACAAGGGTCACGTTATTCAGTGATATAAAGAATTAGATTAAAAATATTGAGATTAAAAATTTCACATTCTTAAATAGATTATCAAATTTGATTAATTAAATAGGTTCCCATCACATTTTTTTAGCCAAATCTTTTTATAATTTATAAGGAACATATTTAAAACTTCACATGCTTAAAATTTATGTACTAATTTGAATCTGTTAAAAATATACAAGTATTATATATTTCTAAAAGATATAAAAAATTGCTTATAATACAAGTTTTATTCAGTTGATTGCTAACAAGGGTTCCGTGTATGTTATGACTTTAGCTTCCAGTTTCTTTATCTGCAGGAAACAAAACAATCAATTAGTCAATATCAAGAAGACTTCATTGGCCAAACAAAAGTTAATACATATAATATGACTTGGAAGTAACGTCTGAACCAAGTTAATTTTGGGAACCAACCAAAATAGGCCGAAAGAAATTCTCTTTCTTACCAACCATCTCAACCAAGTTGCCTAATGCAATATATATCTCTTATACAAAACACAAAGGTTTTTGAATCCTAGGGCTGACTGTGCCAAGATAAAGAGTGGTTGGGATTTAATCTTGGTGAATCAACGGTTGTGGATGAGCATTATTGAGAGTGGAGTTTTATGGTGAATCCAAAGAGTAGGGTTTGCACTCATAATGGTTGTGGATGAGCATTATTGAGAGTAGGGTTTTGTGGGGAATGAGCATTATTGAGATTGGGGTTTTATGGGGAATCCAAAGAGTGGGGTTTGCACTCATAATGGTTGTGGATGAGCATTATTGAGAGTGGGGTTTTATGGGGAATCCAAAGAAAATTCACATCCAGCAGTGGTTGGGATTTAATATTTTGATGGGGGCCTCATAATTATTATTGTTCGTTTAAAATTGGGGGTCCAAGATTTTGAGGGGGAATACCTTAAATGAACCGTGTCCGATGGGCACGGGTTATAACTAGTTCTTTTATAATCAATGACAAACACGATTGTGACTCTATTAGGGACTAACTTCTCCACGGTTGAGAAATTGGTGACGCAATCGGACGCAGCCAAACTTAGCTCCAAACAACAGATGCTGGTCGTCCGCTTCGACCAATAGGCGTTTGAAGAAATGCTCTCCGACGGGAGCGCTGGCCCGGTCTAGAACCGAGTCTGCACGAAGAAGGCCCGCAGGGAGTGGAGGGCCAAATTATTTGCTCCTCCCCAAGCTCTGGATGAAGTGTTCTCTGCTGTCCAGGACGGCGGAGATTCTCATGCGGCCCCACTTCAGGCCACAGAGGACCCTGCAGTTCTTATGTCTGGCAGAGGAAAACACTATGATGCTGGACTTAAGGAAGCAAATGGGGACTCTTTACGGCACAGGAAGAAGCCGCATAAGGATACCAGCCACATGAAGAAGGCTCATGCGGCCAATAATTCCAGCCGCATGAAGACTCATGCGGCCACCAAATCCAGCCGCATGAATGTTGATGTGGCCAACGGATCAGGCGGCATGAATGCTGATGTGGCCGAAAGATCCAGCCGCATGAATGCTGATGTGGTCAACAGATCCAGCCGCATGAATGCTAATGTGGCCAACAGATCCTGCTATATGAATTCCTATACGGCCACAAATGCCAGCCGCATGAATGCTCCATGCGGCTTGGGTTCAGTCTTTGACCGCCTCTCATGCGTTCCTGACTCCAGATGCGCCCAAGAAGATGGGCCAGACTCTGTGCGGCACCGTTTGGACTCTTTCTACTATGTGCCCTCGGGTGCTAGAGTAAAGAAGTCTAGGACAACGCGGGCTCAGCGAGCTCAGTCAGCTGTCCCAACCGCTATCCATCCGAGCGTTTCGCTTACTATTATGCGGGCCTCCGATGGAAAGTTGTACCGAACCACCCGAGTCCAGCCCCCGGTGACAAACGGACAGAGTGGTTTCCAAGAGTCTCCCAACAATCAGGGAGCAAACATGGTGCTAACACACTCAGATGCTCGGGATTCTCGGGCCCACAAAACGGGTGTAAAGGTTGCTCGAGACGCACCTGACTTACGTGACGTGATCCTTCACAAGCGCAAAGAAAGAGAAGAAGCTTCGATGTGCAGAGAGTTATTCCATGGACATCACTGCACCCAAGTCATTGTCAACTGCTGTTGCAACAATGCGGCAATACAAGAAGATCGGCGGTCCGTCTTCTAACGAATGTAACACCCAAGCTCAGAAGTCAAGGCGCTTCTCGTCGCCTCCTGCAATTCTGCTCTGAAGATCCCTGGCAGCGAAAGAGGGAAGAAAACAAACGTCTCTAGTCCAAAAATCTCAACCAACGTAACCAAGAAACTCTCTTCTAAGCGGTTGTCTACCACCGTTACAAGAGGAGTTTACCAAGGTACCTGCTCAAAGACGAAATCTGCCACACTTGGAGATTCGTCGTCTACATCTCTGGGAGGCGCTGGAGCTGGGGGTAACACTCTTCTAAACATCTACGACAATCCGGTGTTCCAAGAAGATAATCCAGGAGAAACGGTTCCCCCAACAGATGCAGCAGGTTTCGACGTCCCCGAGGACATCCACAACTCTCAAGATGAGGCAAGCTCTGAAGATGGGGGTACCACTCCTTCTGAGTCCGAACCAGAGGAGAACATTCCCACATACCCTGACGACTTCTCTGTACAGGAGTATGACTCAGAGGGCACGTCCTCCATCGTTCCTTCCATCTCTCCTCATGTGAGGATGGTGTTCATGACGGACAACAACCAAGATGGTCCCAGTGATCGCTAACGCATCGACACTCTGGAGGCCATACTTCATACCTTGGTCAAATCCGTTGAAGAGATCAAAGCGGCCCTACCGAATCTGCAAGGAAGGACGCCTGGCCAAACAAGCTTGGGTCCCGCGGTCAATGCAGACTCAAACTCAACCGTGCCAAACTCGGGTAACAATCCTCCTACGATAACGACTCCCACCACTGCAGACGAGGCCAGGAAGGCAAGACGAGATGTCCAGGAGCTCTGGGACATGTTCCAAGCCCGAGAAACCTGCCAGGACCTCCAGATACGACAACCGTATCCTGCTGTATGGAAAGATGTTCCCTTCCAACCGAGATATAAGCTATTTAACATCAATCCATATGATGGGAAGACATCTGCGAGCCGATATATTACCTACTTTAAAGGCACGATCGACCATCTGCTTTATGACGACGCCATCCTCATGCGGTTGTTCATCGGGACATTAGAGGGGGTAGCATTTGATTGGTACCGTAATCTGTCGGACAACTGCATCCATTCCTTCGTCAGCTTCAAAACATATTCCTTGAAAGGTTCTAGGAGGTAGGACAAGATGTGACAATGTCCACCCCCATGGACGTTGTTCAAGGTAAAAAGGAGCTGACAATGAACTATATTGAGCGGTTTCACCAAACTGCGAAGAAGTTGCCTTCCGGTAACCCTGATTCCTCCTTAATTAAAATCTGCCAAAAGAGGCTGCTTCCCACAATCAGCCTCTGGATGGGCGAGAGTCAATTCAAGGACAGGAAGACTTTCATCATCAGCGCCACTAGCAGAGAGGACAAATTGAAGAAAGCTCGCCAACTGGGATTGCACATCACGGGGGGAGACGACAAGGGCAAACACCCTAATGCCAACAACAACAATGATGGTATCCCCTCCAACAATCGAGACAATAAGGGCAAACAGGCTATGGTGGCCGACACAGTCCCGAAGCCCAAACTAAAGTCGGCAGAAAAACAGTGGCCGCAGATGACTTATTCCTTCGAAAACAGCCATGTCAAGCCCATCCTTGACATGCTCATACAAGGAGACAGGATTTAGCTCCCTCCGCCGAGACGTGACCCTCGGTCTGCAGAGATGGAGAGCCCTAAGTACTGTCACTACCATCGCTACGTCCACCATGCTACGCAAGGCTGCTTCCAACTGAAGCGATACATCCAGCATCTCATCGATTCTAAGTCCCTGGCCATTGATTTCGAAGAGGTGACCGTGGCAGCCAACATGGTGTTAGTATAGTTCGGTAGCTTCCCTCTGACAAAGACTTAAGATGGCGTAGTGCCCATCCCTCGAACAATAATAGAGGTTGCTAATCTTCCACCTCCCCGAGACCGGGCTGCTGGTCTAGTGCCCCTTACCACATCACGAGGGGAGGTCATGTGGGTCCATCCGGACCTAGTACCTGAAGTGACTCAGTCCACACCACCCTCCATCAGTAAGAAGTGAATGGGAAAGTCAAATCATGCCGCATAATCTCGGCAGAGGTCGAAGAAGCTACAACTGTCGTCACCCGGTAGGGTGCACAATCCCAACCTACACCGGGTAACTCGGCTGAAGATCATCAGCCGGCTACCACTGATGCTCCAGGACCTTCTCAGCCTCCAACGACCGACAAGCCTAGGCCGAAGGAGATTTGCTTTGACAAACCACTTTGAAAAGAGGCACCTCATGGGCTGGAGAGGCCCTACAACTTTGACATCTTGGCATAATTGGCGAACACACCTGCCAAATTGTCGCGATATGAGATCCTGAGAATCTCCAAAGATGTTCGTGTCACACTGAGCGAGGCACTCCAAAATGCTGACGCATATCTAGCTCAGTCCAATCTCACTGGGGAGATCTCACTTGCAGGTCTCCAGGACAGTGCTTGTACCGGCGCAATGCCCAATATCGTGTTCACTCCGCAGGACATGCTTATCAAGAGCAACTTACACGATCGCCCTCTGTATTACACTGGATACGTCGGAGACGTCAAGGTGGATCGGATGCATGTTGATCCCGGGTCTTCCATAAACATCATCATAAAGAGCCTGCTGCACCATCTGTGCATCCCAATGCATCGCCTGACGATGACGAGCACTGCCATCAGCAGTTTCAATTCAGGCAGAAGCTATCCGATAGAAAAAATTTGCCAGAAGTGCCAAATCGGCGACCTTCAGTCAGAAGTGACCTGTTATGTCATAGATGCGGACAATTCCTACAATAATCTCCTGGAGCATCCTTGGATACATGATTATATGATCGCGTCTTCCATATTGCACCAGTGTTTCAAGTACGTCGACAAGCACGGCTTCGTCAGGACAGAATTTACCGACATCGATCCCTTTAAAGGGTCAAATCATACTACTCAGACACGTGCTTGTATGAGAAGTTAAAAAGACACCTTGTCAAAGAAGATCCTCAAGCTCAAACTAAGGCGACAACTGGATCGGAAAAACCTCTGACGATCCACCTCCAAGCCCGCAAACTTGGCAGAACTGCACCCCTTACAGCCACTCTACGTAAGGATGCAATCAGCCTCTCTGCACAGGAGGGGCAGATGATAATCCGGCTGCCAAGGTTTGGCCAAGCGCTAAGGCCCATGACAGAGCCACTGATAATCAGACTGCCTAGTGCTAGCCAGCAACAAACAGAGGAGCTCAATCCCTCTGGCAAGCCGATGACGATTTGTCTTCCCAAGATGAATCGGCAGCCGAGCGCTAAGCCGGGGACTGCTAGCCAGTCAACAAATCCCTGCCCAGCACCGAGCACCAAACTGGGGGTCGCTAGTACGCTAACGACTCCACGTTCTGCTCCAACAGTGGAGCCCCTGATGATTAAGCTGCCCAAGTCATCCTTCCAGTCTTCATTGACACAGGGGGTAGCTGAAGAAGAGTCAGAGCTGGCCAAGTATGTGGCTGCTCATACTGATGTTCCATCCGCAGATGATGTAATTCTACTGGAAAAGATACCTTACTTCATCAATAAAGGGCTATCTTTGAACTACCTCAAGCTTAATAAGCTTTGTACAATGTATGCCATAGAATACGGTATAGTCACCCACCTACACACATAAGTGACAAATGTCTACACCGCAAACCAACTTACTTTCGTGGAAGATGCCTGTTTCATAATCGAGGGAGAGGACCATCCAATCATCTTCGGCCGGAAGAATGATCCACAGTCCTTCAGGATAGAAGAAGTTGATCTCGAATCCGACACCGGGAGACTGACCCTTTATCTGTATAGTTCTCATCCAAATATCTCATGCAAAGATAGGGGTATGATCTGGAAACTACGCCAGGCTTGAACTACGGCACTGGACGGCGATTACCCTTACAATTGCCAATTCCGGCTGGAAAACTACGAGATTATACAACAAGACCAGATGTGGGCTAGGTTATGTTACACCTGCGACGACCCCCGAAGGCTCAGATGAAGAGTACGACTGGCATTCACACTCAACTGGGTCACCAACTTCTGATTCATATGTCAGCATCGGGGACGTATTATGGTAAGTCTTGTCTGTCAATATTGTATTTGCCGACGCCTATAAAGAAGATGAAGACATTCCTGAACTTCTTGAGTTAGAGCCGTGGGCCCAACAGCTAGATGTGCAATGGGAAAAGCGGTTCGAACAAAGGGAGCCCCCTACTGAAGATGAGGTCATGCAAGTTGACCTCGGCAATGAGTCCTCTCCAAAGTCAATCTTCGTTAGCAAAAGCCTGACAGACGAAGAGCGGAAGGCGCTTTTGCGACTCATCAGAGAGTACATTGACGTGTTTGCCTGGATTTATGAAGACATGCCAGGGCTAGACCTCGAGGTCGCACTTCATAAACTCAACATTCGTCCGGACACAAAGCCGATCAAACAGCAGTAAAGACGTTTCCGCCCGGACATCATGAATTCTATCGAAGCCGAGGTTAACAAATTGATAGCCAGCGGCTTCATCCGAGAGGAGCAACAACTAGACTGGGCTACCAACATAGTACCAGTCCTTAAGAAAAATGGGAAGATTCGAATTTGCATCAACTTCCGTAATCTGAACGAGGCATGTCCCAAAGATGAGTTCCCTCTTCCCATCACGGACATCATGATCGATAACACATATGGATTTGAGCGCATGTCATTCATGGATGGCTTCTCAGGATACAACCAAATCAAGATGTTTCCTGACGACGAGAAGTATACATCATTCCGAACACCAATTGGCGTGTACTGTTACACTGTCATGCCCTTCGGTTTAAAGAATGCCGGCGCCACGTACCAACGAGCTATGAGCATCATTTTTAGAGATCATCTGCATAAGACCGTGGAGTGTTATGTCGACGACATAGCTGTCAAAAGCCGTTTTAAGGGAGACCATCTGCAGGATCTGAGGACGGTATTCGATCTGATACGAGCGCACAACTTGAAGATGAATCCTACCAAATCCTTCTTGGGCGTATCTAGTAGAAAATTTCTGGGTTTTATTATTACTGCCCAGGGAATCTACATAGACCCTGAGAAGACGAAGGAAATCAAGAAGATGGGCCCCCCGAGAAATCTCCGTGAACTCCGAGGCCTTCAAGGGAGGCTAGCCTACATCAGGAGGTTTATCTCTAACCTCTCCGGACGATGTCAACCATTCACCCACCTCATGAAGTAGGGCATTTCATTCGTATGGGATGAAGAATGCCAGCACGCCTTTGACAACATCAAATAATACCTGTCAAACCCACCAGTCCTGGTGGCCCCGGTTGCTGGGAAACTATTCCTGCTCTATGTGCGAGCAATGGAGCATTCTCTCGGTGCTTTACTGGCACAAAATAATGGTGTAGGCCATGAGCAAGCTATATATTATCTCAGCCGAATAATGATGGGGCCTGAGCATAGATACACCGCCGTTGAGAAAGAATGTCTTGCTCTATTATTCTTCATTCAAATGACGCGACACTATGTTACGGGACAAACCATCCATGTCGTATCAAGAGTTAACCCCCTCAGGGTCCTCATAACCAAGCCAGGTAAACTCAGCTCTCGCCTCGCTACCTGGGCGATATTATTGTCTCCCTACCACATGATCTTCGTCCTACAGAAGGCTGTTAAAGGCCATGCTCTGGCAGATTTTTAGTAGCTCATCCAGGTTCGGAGTCAACCAAAATAGACGAAGAGATTCCAGATGTGGTCTCCAATTCAAATGTGGCCTCTCATGATGCCGTATGGCGAATGTTCTTCGATGGCGCTTCCAGAACTGGGCCTAAGGGCAACATCGTCGCTGGAGTCGGAGTGGTGCTGATTTCTCCCTCCGGGTTGGTGATCAATTGGGCTTACTCCCTTACGGTACCCTATTTAAACAATGTGGCCGAGTACAATGCTTCGGTCATTGGGCTCCGACTGGCAAAGGAGCTAGGGGAAGAGTATCTTGAAGCATACGATGATTCGCAGTTAATCGTCAATCAGATCCGGGGTTCATACGAAGTTTGCCATGAAGATATGATCCCCTATCACCAAATAGCGATCAACATCATTTCGTCATTTGAAGGGTTCTTCATGGAACACGTTCCCAGGCTCCAGAATATTGAAGCCGATGCCCTAGCAGGCCTTGCCGCTTCCTTAGCGGTTCCGAACCATGCTCACCACTTGGTTGACATAATAGGCCGTGAATTGGTCTGTCCCAAGGACAATGTTCAATATGTTGAGAGTTACTCCGCTCTGACAGTTGATGAAGCACCAAACTAGAGACAACCATTCATTGACTTCTTAGTCTACGATATCTTGTCGGAGAATCCGAAAGAAGCCACTTCCATTAGAAGGCGTTCCCTCAGATTCTTCTATGATACGGAAACGAAAATGCTGTATCAACGATCATATGATGGATTACTACTTTGATGTCTGTCAAATACAGAAGCCAAAGAAGCCATGAGTGAAGCTCATGATGGCGTCTGTGGAGCCCATCATTCTGGCCCAAAATTACAAGATCGCCTTCGTCGAATGGACTATTGCTCACCCACAATGGTTGCAGATGCGATAGACTATGCAAAAAAGTGCAAAGCCTGTCAAGTCCATGCATATTTCATCCACCAGCCATTCGAGTTTCTACATACAACGGTGGCATCCTGGCCATTCGAAGCATGGGGAATGGACATCATTGGTCCGATCACTCCGTCTTCGTCCCGAGGACATCGCTTCATACTCACAATCACAGATTATTTTTCCAAATAGACGGAGGCTATTCCGCTGGCAGAAGTGAAAACTTCAAACGTGATCAGCTTCCTTAAGCATCACGTTATCTATCGCTTTGGGCTGCCCCGAAGGATCATCCACGATTGGTCCGTAGTTTGCCAGCCATGCCATCTATCGATTTTACGACAAACATCGAATCCAGAATGTTTCTTCAATGCCGTACAATCCGGCAGCGAATGGGTTGGTAGAAGCTTTCAATAAAACTATAATCAAGCTACTCAAGAAGTTCGTGTCTTCCAACAAACGCGACTGGAATGAGAAGCTTGGCGAATGCTTATAGGCATACCGTACTACAGTCCGGACGGCCACGGGAAACACACTATTCTCCTTGGTAACGGAAGTGAGGCAGTTCTCCCATTGGAGACTCAAATCCCCTCACTTCGCGTTGCCCTTACCTATCGATTGACAATGGATGATAATCACCATCGTCGGTTACAAGAGTTGGAGGCTCTAGATGAGAAGCGCCTGTTAGCTCAACAACGAATCAAGCTATACCAAGCACGTATCTCGGAAGCTTTTAAAAAGAAGGTTAAAATCAGAACATTCCAAGTAGGCGATCTCGTTCTGGCAGTTCGGAGGCCGATGGTTATGACTCATAAAACCGTCGGCAAATTCCAGCCAAAGTGGGAAGGCCCATTTGTCATCGTGGCTGTATTCTCCAATGGTGCTTACCGCCTCACAAAATAAAACGGAGACTTGCTCATGTTGCCCATCAACGACAAGTTCCTAAAAAAGTATTATGTCTAAAACGACATCCTCCAAATCCCCCAGATTGTTGAGTTATATACCTTCTGGTACCGCTGAACTTACACTCTGACTCCAACTATCTCTCGGATTGTGAGTCATATACCCGCAGGTATCGCTGAACGTACACTCTGACTCCAAATCTCCCAGATTGTTGAGTTATGCACCCGCAGGTATCGCTGAACTTACACTCTGGTCACTCCAGATGAATCTATATCGCATCTTTTGGGTAGTAAGTCACGTATGATCATACCTCTGAACTTCCTCCCTAAAGAGCATCTCCTTATGATCTATTACCCGTACTTTCAGTACATAAAAAAGGGTAACAGATCCACAAATTGCCCAAAATAACCACGTCGATGTCACCTCTGAGTTGTTTCACTTCCATCAAAAATAAACCGCCCCTCACATAGAACTTCTACGTCCATATTACCTCTGATTTGTTCTATGTACCCTTCATAGTGTCCACTCCTGCCACGTCCTCATTACCTCTTTGTAGGAAGATTACATGGAAAAAACCCTCATATTTACCATGTCCTCATTACCTCTGAGTAAGTATGATGGTTCTCTCTCGACTTATTATCCGTACCCAAAACCAGGGTATGCCAAGAATAATAGGCCCACAAATGTTCTCTATCGACCACAACTGTCCTCAGTTGACCACAAATGTCCTCTGTTGACCACAAATGTCCTCTGTGACCATAAATCTCGTACATCCTCTAGTACATGCAGCTCATTTCTCATCATGCCTCTGGGGCCCAGCTGCCCCATGACACTCTTTCGCTCGATACCAAGAACTTCCATGGCCACCTAACCGTAGAGTCGTTCTAGGTATCCCTAATCAAACTTATTATCCATACCTAAAACCAAGGTATGCCAAGGGTAATAGGTCCACAAATAGTTCCCCAGTAGGACAAACATCACAAATACTGAAGAGACAGTACAAGCACAATAGATGATGGATGATGAAAACATAGTCATTTATTGAAAAGCAAAAGTACTACATATTCGGGGACCACGTCCCTATCAAAACGAAGGAAAATGACAAAGAAAGAAAGAAAAAAGGCCGAGTATGGTTCGGCTACACATAATTCTCTGAGAGGGTCCCTCAACACGACGGTAGACCGCTCAACTCGCAGCTTGGCCCAACACTCGGCCTCCTGATTCAGCCGCTCTGCATCCTCCAGATGTGCGCGAGTCTGCCAGCCATCTTTGAGTCTCTTCAAAGCATGCTCCAGACCAGCAGAAGCTCGGGTGACCTTGTCGACCTCCTGAACGATCAGCTCTTTATCCGTGCAGGAGGCCTCGAGCTTAGATTCCAAGAAAGCCAGCTTCCTTTGGAGCTCAAAGATTTGCTCCCTCGTATCAATTATTCCGCGAGAGGCGGCCGCTTCTCGAGCCATGCAATCTTCACTCCTGCGGCTCAGCTGATCATACTGGAGAGACAGATCGTCGAGGTCCGTCATTATAACCGGCTTAGATGCATCTCGTGCGACCCTTATCTTCTCCAGGATAGTGATAAGGAAGGCCCGCTCCTGATTTATCGCTGAAGACGGATCAACTTGCCGTAGTTTTTGAAACTGGGCCACAAGCTGATCCGCCTCTAGCAATTTAGGCTCCAGCAGCTCAACCATCCTTGCCCCACCAGGGAGGGTTCTATGAATTTCAATCTGGCCACGAGCGCATTGACGGGCCAGGGCAAAAGAGACCCCCCTCTCCACAGGAGCTTTGACACCTCGTCTCAGGTGACGATAGAAACTGTCAACCACATCCCTTGACGATTCATCCAGAACTTCCGAAGAAGACGACGTCAAAGGGAGAGTGGTTGGCAGAGTCAAAGAAGATGCAACGAAACTTGACGCCCCTGCCACGAGGGAAACAAATTTCGAGCGAAAGGACGCTTGAATAGCGGCCAATTCTTCTTCTGCAGCCCGAAGAATCCGGAGACTCGGCAGGACAGAAAGGTCGACCCCCGGGGTTGGAGTAATATGAACCGAGGATGATGCATGGACCATCTCTCTCTGTCCCAGCAGTTCCGCTACTCGCTTTTCCGAACTCGATTCAGCGGGAGGTCCCTCATCGAAAGCTGGAGAGAGAGGAGGCACGCTCTCTTCCACCAGGTCCCCGCTAGTAAACTCTACCCTGACAATGTTCGTCATTGGCAGTGAAGGAGCAGGACCTGTATGTCCAGAGCAACCATCAATCAGCTTGATCCAAAGGATGTGATGATAGAGCGAATGAGCTTCCTTACTAGTTAAGACTTGGCTTATCTTACCAGGGAAGAATTGCGGAGGCTGGGGTTCGTTTACAGCCGCCGTAACCTCTTCGCCGGCAACACCCGAGCCGAATTCAGCCAGTTCCTCTGCCCAGTCACCCCGGAAGGAGATACAACTGGATCAGCGTTACCCTGCTGAAGTCCAGTAGTCTCGTAGACGGGTTCAGCGGAGCCCACGTCGCCCTAGGTCGAGACCTCAGCAACATGAGACCCCTCAGCCGCCGTCGAGAGAACCTCGGCTAAAATAATTTTGGCACACATGTCACTGATCAAAGTGGTCAGGGCCGGGTTGACTTCAAAAATATCGGCCGGCTCTCGAGAGTCTGACTCTTCGGATGCCTACAAAGAAAAGAAAAATGATTAGATCATAGTTCAGGAAAATAAAGAGCTAAATAAGGAGATGGTTGTAATTCATTTCACCTCCGAAATGGCGCCCATATCCTCGTCTCTCTCCTTAATGAGCAGCCGACGAGGCCTAACCGCAGCCCATTTCACGGAGTAGGTTCTGCCGCCGCCAGCAAACTCAGGCTTGCTTCGCTTTCGGGAAGAGCTCGGCACAATGGGCGACTGATCTGCCACCACCTTATATGCAGGAGGGAGAGAGTTGTCGAGATCATATTCATGCTTTTCATCATCTTCGTCCACGTTGGCAGACTCCGAGTCCGACACAGCAACTGTGTTCTCCCGCTTCTTCCTCGCCTTAGACCCCTTGAATTTTTCCTCCAAGCCGGTACCAATAATGAAGCTGGTACTTGGGTCGAAGCCAACATGAGGCTTGTTCGCCATGACATGGTAGAGAGCCACCACGTACAATATCTCTCCTGAATCCCCAGTATCAGGAACCGAGAAGCTAGTATGGGTGTGAACCGTATTATAATAATATCAGGCCCTGATGCCATCGAGGACGCTGCCTTCAAAACCCAGGCAAGAGCTGGGACTGTCCAGGAAAAGCTGGCTATACCCAAACTGTCGGGCGAACCTACTGGACAGGTAAGGCTCCAAGTAGACAGCATTGCGGTTGTGGTATACTAGGTGGGAAGGGCGAATGTTGTGCAACCAAAGGAGCATTTTGTCGTCTAAGAAGTGGGGAGGCCCAATACCATCCAGATGCACAGCCCTTATTTCCTCAGCAGTAAATTAAGGAACAGATACAAAAAATTATATCTATCCACTCTGGACAGTGCCATCCTACAAGCACACATAGTCTCGTAATCCCAAGGCATACGGCGATATTGGAAGATGAAGGCGTCATCTGCAGTTACGTCCTCTTCGGGGCCAGGCCTCATTAAAGACCGACAATGCATCAGCAACCACCCCATCAGATAGTGGTATGGCAGTTCAACACGTTCAAAGTCTTTCGTCGTGTCGCGAGTCGAGCTAGCTTGACTCCGAAGAACAGCTTCACAGCAGGGAGGATAAAATTACGACTGATTCTCTCAATGGAACTAGCCCCTCCTGAGACCACGCAATTTCACATCCATACCATCAGAAATCCCGCCAGGAGAGCCTTCTTAGACATCGGCTGGGTATCCTGGTAAAAATAGCTAAATGAGTCAGTTTTACTCCCGAACCTGTCTTCTGTAGCCCTCGATCTCTTGGCCGTCGACACTCGGCTCTGTATTTCCTCGTGGGTTTGAGGACTGCGGGAAGAAACCCGGCCTGAGGCACCTAGCTTAAAAAGGTAGGTGAGCCAGGACTTAGTATGGGGAAGGTTCCCTTCTGAGCTGTCGTCCTTCTTGATGGATATCTGGTAGCATGTACTGTAATGACACAACAGTTCCTGGTAGACCGCTACGAAGCCCGGGAACCGTCGTTCCAGATCCTCGAACTCTTCGTTCGTCGGAGTATACACTTCAAAAACCTCGTCTCCCCAAGGTAGCTTAGAGACTGCATGCATCTCGTGCAGAACAAGCCCTATCTCCCCCACGGGCGTAAAGAAAGTCCCCGTGCGGTAGTTGTACATTTCCAGCAAAGCCGTAAATAATTTCTTGTTTATAGGTAAGCCATAGCTGGTGCCCCGAATGGCATAGTAGAGTCCAATCTCGCGTTGGAGAGTCTTGTACTTCTATATGATCCACGTAGACAGGTTGGCCTACGAAGGGAGAGGGTGTATCCAATTCGGCAGCGACAACCGACCAACAAGATTGGACTCCTTCCGAGTAAGTTGGTTTATGAAAGTGTCAGCTTCAGAGAACATGAAATTGGGACCCTACACATTCATAAAACTGCCCGGGGCCAACTCCATCATGTATCGGCTGACTGGTACCCTGCCTGCGTACACTAACTGTATGTTATTGTTGTAGTAAATTTTGCCCACAATTATCCCGCTCCGGATCGGAGTGAAGGAATCCTACATCGTCCTGGTGATAGGCAATATGTTGAACCATGACAGTGGAAAGTGATGCTCCATCAGAGGAATATGATCACCATTCCATCATAAGTGAAGTCCTAGCTCTCAGATACATCCAGAACTTGAGAGTTCTTCACCGTCAAGGCGTCCCTAAAGAGGAACGCAGGCTTGAAGTATTTGCCCCCCAGCAGCCCTGAGTTCATCATCCCTGAAATAAAGAAGAAGGACTGCTTTTTAATATCATCCAGCCTCTCCAAAGTTTCATCTTTTAGAAATTGGTTCACCCCATACTCGAATATATGGTCATACCTACAGTCCACAGCAGATTGAGCACGACCCACCAGAGGTTCTCCCGCAGCATTAACCGGTAAATTCACTGAAAGAAGGACAAAGGAAACAAAGTCAGGAGATGACCAGAAAACATTTGAAAAAGAGTTCATGCGGCTCTGTTTAGACGGATCCTTATGCGGCTCAGTTTTAACAGAGTTCATGCGGCTCTGTTTGGACGGGTCCTTATACGGCTCAGTTTTAATGGAGTTCACACGGTTCTATTTTCATGGGTCTTTATGCGGCTCAGTTTTAACGAAGTTCTTCATGCAGCCCAGTTCATCAAGAGTTCATGCGGATTCGTTTAGCAGGGTCTCACGTAGCCGAGTTCCGATAAGCTTATGCGGTCCATTTTTAAAGGGGACTTCATGCGGCTCGGTTCTAAAAGAGTTCATGCGGTTCTTCTCAATGGGGCTTATGCGGCCCAGTTCAGATAGGCTTATGCGGCTCTGATCTGTTGGAGCTTATGCGGCTCAGTTCAAAAAGAGCTTATGCAGTTCTGTTCAGTAGGACTTCATGCGGTTCAGTTTTAAAGGTGCTTATGTGGCCTAGTTCATTAGGAGCTCATGCGGTTCTGTTCAGTGGGACTTTATGCGGTTCAGTTTTAAAGGTGCTTATGCGGCTCAGTCGTTTCTCATGCAGCTCAAACATGGGACATACCCCATACGGCTCGGACATGAAAAGTGTTCATACGACCCATACAACATATACGGCTTCATCGTAATGAACTTGGGCAATTCAATGAAGACGAAGGACGCATTAAATACAAAGGAGAAAAGGCTTGTGCATAAAACATACAACAGAGCCATCTTTGTTAGGGTTTGAAGCATACGATCTTCTACATAATTCTTACCATCAATGGTGGGGTAGACATCAGGATGAACTGTGGGTGCCTCAGTCGATGAAGAAGCCGCTCTCTAACCCCTATATGCAGAAAGACTAATTCTAATCATTAAAGGCAAAATCTAAAAATTTAAAACTGACTCTTGGGATCCTATCCCAAAAGACGGATTTAAATCAAAATAAATCAAGAGCAATAATGAGACGCCCACGTGGCACAGGACCATTATGCGGCCAGAATAGCCCATGCGGCTAAGAAGTCTATGCGGCCAGCGCGGTCCATGCGGCTAGAACATCCCATACGGTCAGAGAAGTCTATGCGGCAGGAGGAGCATATGCGGACATAGCCATGCTTCTTATTCAAAGTATTTCAATTTTAAAAATTGAAAACTTTGAAGGGGATCTTATAGAAGCATGGAAAATAAAAAGGAAAGTCCAGGCAGCCCAAAAGTTCTTTAGAGCTTCATGCGGCTCAAAACTCTCTTAGAACTTTATGCGGCCCAAAAGTCTCCTAAAGCTTCATGCGGCTGGAATGTCCATGATAGCTCCATGCGGATCGGAACAAGCCACGTGGCTCTATGCAGTTCAAAGTAGGCATCTACAGCTGGCCATCATTACTCTGTACAACTAGCTCATTAAAAGCTCTGACGCAATGCAGCAGCCCTGATACAACGGATTGACAGCTCTGACATAAAGGTGAAATAGTGACTCTTGACGTGCTCCTAGAGAGACGAGAAAAATCTTTACAGCCGGCATGATCCACCCATTTCCAAAGCTCTTTATGCGGCTCAGTTGTAAGGACGCCCATACGGCTCAGTTGTAAGCGCCCCCATGCGGCCCAGTTGTAAGGACGTCCATGCGGCTCAGATTAAAGGACGTCCATGCGGCTCAGATTAAAGAACGTCCATACGGCTCAGACTAAAGGATGTCCATGCAGTTCAGATTAAAGGACGTCCATACGGCTTAGATTAAAGGACTTCTATGCGGCTCAGATTAAAAGACTTCCATGCGGTTCAGATAAGGCCACCCTTATGCCGATCTAACACGAGGCCACACTCATGCGGCTCAACTATGACAGTCCTCCATGCGGCTTGTAGCAGTTGGGACACATGGCAGGAGTTGATCAAATCCTAACAATTCAAATTTATGGCAATCAATATAACAGGCAGTTGGGACACGTGGCAGAAGATTGACCAAGATTTATTCACTCAGATTTGCTGATATCAACAAATCATCACAATGCAGATTTGTTGCAATCAACATTAAGTGTCATACAAATTTGGTGCAATCAACATTAACTGTCCAGATTTGTTACAATCAATATTAACGACCCAGATCAATTTCCAACAAACAAGATCAAGGCTAATTGTAATCAAATCCCTAACAAGCCACTTTTTAAGGAGCAATTACTGCACACCCTACTTATCACAAAGCCCTATAAATAGCATGGGGCCATTCCCTTGCAAAAGCCTGGACAGAGTGATATGCACAGAGCCTGAGTAGAGATATCAGCAAACCCCGCCCATAAAAAGAGCATTTCTTCTCCGTAGCCGAAGTGACGTCCGATCGTCCAAGGTGTAAGGCAGAGTTACCGTCACTCTCCCTAGCCTCTACCGTCACCCACCAGAATAAAAAATAAACAATTGTACTTTAGATTGCTTTTCCTAGGTTTTGTTCCTAGGCTCTCTTTTGTACAAGCGAATTTGTAGTTGTGAAGTAAAAGTCAAGTCCTCCCACAAAACTGTTCTGTTCTTTTATAATCAATGGCAAACATAACGCATTTTGGTGTTTTCGCAATTTTGGGAGCTTCCGGACACGAAAATGCGATCCGTTTGAAGTTTCGAAAAGCTAATATGAAGGGCTACAACATACTTTAATCCTAGAATTTAGTGAAGGCCCAATTGGTATAGTATTAATTTTAAGTAGAAGAGTGACAATACTATATATGCATTTTGTGTAGGCCTATGTAGTATGGATATTAAGTGAATGTAGGTATCATAGGTTGTCGAGTATATGTATGATATAGTACATATATATATATATTATTATTAAGTAATATATGTTAGTATGTTTTTTCGATGTTGGTTAGTAGAGGGTTAGATATGTTAGAGTGGTTATATGTTAGTGTAAGTTATATATGTTAGTAAGTTTGTTAAACGTCGGTTAGTAGAGGGTTAGATATATTAGAGTTTGTCATATGTTAGTGTAAGTTATATTTGTTAGTATGAGTGTTATTTAGATAGTAGAGGTTAGTATTTTGTTAGATATTTGATATGTTGTTAGATAATTTGATGTTAGATATCTAGTATGTTAGATATTGATATGTTATTAGGTTATGTTAGTTCTAGATATTGGTATGTTAGAAAGTTAGTCCCTATAGGTTTTATATTAGATATTAGTTAACATGTTATGTTAGTACATTAGATAGTTAGTTAATTAGACATTTAAGGGGTATCTTGGTATCTCATGATACCAAGTTAGTATCTTAAGATAATTTTGTGTTACCTTTACCTTCAAGGTAAATAATTAGTTTACCATATGACCAAGGTTGATATGATATCCTAGTGTTAGTGGGTTAGTGTCTAAGTGTTTGAGTTTGAGTAGGTGATGTTAGATTATGGAGGGGTTATATAGATAGGTATATATATTTTTGGGTTATATAGTATCTATATACATTATGAGAGCATATAGATATAGTTTATGGTTCATAGTGAGGATATGTATATACTTGCTATGTGATATTTATATGTATATGTTAGGGTGGTACTATATGGATAAGGATATATGTGATATATATGTAATGTACATTATATAACTAAGTTTGTGTGCCTTGTTAGCTATGTGGTTTAGCTATGTGCATTGATTTAGGCTATGTGTTAGATAGCAATGGTACTAGTATACTTGATTCTTTTGGCCGTAGACTTGTTTAGACCTAGAATTGACTAACCTAGACTAATTTGACCATTGTCGACCAAACACTAGCTAGTTTGACCACATTAGACTAGTTGTCCTAGTTTGACTAGATTGTTGACCAGAGTTGACCAAGAGTTGACTTTGACCTAGATTGACTTAGACTCATGTAGATTGTATTATAATTTTAATTACCATATAAATTGAATTTTTTATAACCTGTTTTGCTCTCACTAGGATACTGTGACTCCAGTTGGCCATCTTTTCATATCAGCTGTTCATGGTATAAGGTGTGTACATTCTCTGATCGTTTCATACTTGTTAGAATCTATATTCTTGTTCTAGTCTACTTTACTTGATGCTAACACTTGTTATCATGGATTGGTACTATATGGATCTTTTTATGCAATATTATTCCCTTATCGGATACATCGAGTATTTCGTGTTCATGTACTTTATCATGGACATCGTGTACTCCTTGTATTCGTGTTATTCGTGTACAAATCGTATGAAATCGTATATTCTTATATGCTCACATGATCATCGTGTACAAACTATACTTCGTGTGCAATAACATAACTTAACTGGATCCTTGTGTATTGATTAGGGACGGGGGAGTAGTAGTGGTTTTGTGATCATTCTTGTAGTTTACTCATGTGCAACCTCTGTAGATTACTCGTGTGCAACATCGTGCCATTTACATAACCATCTTGTGCTCTTAATCACTAGTCACTTACAGTTCTTACTTATCGTGTTTATATTTCCAGTTTACAAGTATCTCTCTTATTTTTATGTACATCTTCTGACAGTTCATGTATCTTACTTTTTGTATGCTTTACATTTGAACTACGTGAGATGTATTGTGATCGTTCCTGTCCTGACTGGACCTGCTGAAAATATTACAGATGACACCGAGAATTTCTGTCCTATATACTATGGAGCAGCACTAGATGACACTTGCGAGTTGGACTCTCAGGAGGACTAAGCTCTAGCTGATGATATCACCCCTACTGCCTAGACTAGTTTATTTAGGCTTTATCTTACTTTGTTGTTGTCATTTGAGACTTTAAGATGTATTATGTTTTGTTGTTGTTGTGTCATATATAGACTTAGACTTATTTCTCTTTCTATTGTATTTCTTTCGAGATTTCTTATCTATCATATCGTACTTTCTGTAGGAACAAAATCGTAAAGCACAATACTCTATAGGGGGGTGAATAGAGTTGGCAGCGGAATTATGCTAATTAAAAATGTTAGCAGCAAGATCACAGAATAATAATCACAACTAAATAATGTAAAAGCAGAGATAAGAAAGCAAACGTAAAGACAGTGATGTGTACTGGTTTCCCTCTGTTGAGGACTAGTCCAGTCGGTAGAACTCTTGCTACCAGTTGAATCCACTATTGACAAAACCGCAAGTTTTCTTACGAAGTCCTTGCAACTTCTACAACGCGAGCTTTGATACGAAGAACTCGTCCAACTTCAATTGTGAAGAGGTATTCTTCTATCAAGCCTTTTGATTACAATCACTCAGAAACTTCTAGACCGCACCGCACTGGCAAATCGACTAGAGGATTGTAACTGGCTTGGGATCTGAAATTTAAAGCTCGAGAAAACTCTTTGGAAGACTGAAAGCTTTAAGTAGAGAGAAGATTGAAAGTGAATGAGTGAGTTAAAATTATCGAAATCCTTCTCTATTTATAGGAGTTCTAAAGACAGAATTCTGGCAGAATTCGGACAGAATTCGAGCAGAACTCGATAAGAAAATCTCGGTCAAATCCACAACTGCAGGAGGACCAAGTTTCAAGGAATTCAAAAACAAAACAGCCACTAACCGAACTCTGGCCGAGTTCAGTCAGGGTTAGGTTAGGGTTTTAAAATTAGTTTTTGGAGAATTTTGAAAACCTTTTTGAAAACCTTTTTGAAGCTTTTGTTAATACGAATGTTTTTCAAAACTAAGGACATTTTAAAAACATTTTGAAATCATTTTGGAATAGCCTATTTGCCAGTACGACTCGGTGTACAACGTATTTCTAGACTCAAATAAAATGAAAAATATATTGCTCAAAGAAATACAGACTCGAACAGGCAAACAACGCTTCGGTCTTGAACTGAGTAGATAGCCGTTCTTGATCATGTCCAAGAGTCTGAGATATCCTGACTAGTTCCATATATCGAGACAGAGGTTGATCAATTATTAAAATCAGTTTGACCATATGACCAATGGGCCAACAATCTCCCCCATTTTGATAATTGACAAACTATGAATGATATAACATCTAAGCTTGGAATCAAATCAAAAATAGTAAATTGTTCATATCCTGCATTTTCTCATAAGAATGTTAGATCCTTATTTTTCTCCCCCGTTGTCACTTAGCAAAATAATTGCAAAAGAGAAAGCTCCCCCGTAATAAATGCATAAGTAACAAACAGTGAAGAAACACATAAAAAATAATCATGACAGATGGTAGAAACAGTAAAAAAAATATAATGATATCACAGGCATGTATTTGTCTCAGACAGTTTATAATATAGAAGTAGATAAAGATGCTTATAAGAATAAATAAACTGATATGAAAGATAAACTACGCATCCCATAAAAATAAAAAGATGTTCAAGAGACATCAAGAAATATATAGTACAAGTCCTCAAAAGAAATACTGATAATAAAATCTAGAAACTTGGAATGTCGGAGCATTTCCAAGTGTACAGTAGTCAATAGCTAAGTCTCAAAAATCAGCTAATATATCATCATCACATCTCCTCCTCATTCTTCTCATCATCATCAGCATGACCGGCATGTCCAGAAGGACCAGCTCCAGAGGTACCAACGCCAGAAGAGTGAGGAGGGGCGCCAGTGTAAAACTCACAGACATAGTCTCGAAGAGGAGCACGGTCAGAACGGTACCAATCATATGCATTACCGGGCTGAAAGTAGGCATGAACAGCCTCATCCTCACAGCGGTAACCAGAGAAGGCTGGATCTCTAGGAATAGAACTGGCAGAATGTCCAGTCTGAGCAAATCGGAGATCAGCTAGAGAATTTGCTATCGCCTGATAACGAGTGACGCAGAACTCACGTTCGCGGGCCATATCCATCATCGAGACGTGCAAATCAGAAAGATGCTGGTGTATGCCCTCAAAGGTCATGGCATACTGCTGAGAAGGTGGAGGTGGAGCAGTAGGAGGAGCAGTAGGAGGAGCAGCAGCAGTCATACTACGACGAGATAGCTTAAGAAACTTGGGCTCAGGGTCTTGAGTACAAGTTGACAGATCAATATCAAAATGCTGGAAGATGCGTGGGAGAATCATCGCATAAGAAAGATTTCTATCTCTTGTACGACAACGTCCCATCATCTGGATAATAGTCTTAGGGGCAGAAAAAGGTATCCCCTTAAGAATGTGATACATAGCAGATAGCTCAAGAGATGTGACACATCCTTTGAAGTAGACTTCGAAAGGAGAGTGGAGTAGATGATGCGGTGTAATTCATAATTAAACAAGTTCAAGTTGTTTGCCTTGAACTTTCCAGAGCAAACTCGATCAGGTGCACAGAGTTCAGCTTTAAAACTAACAAGTGTCGTACCGTCGGGGAAATCAAATTCAGTGATATCAATAAGCGGTTCACCTTCGTTAGGAATACCAAGGATTACCGTTAAGAGGACATCATTGAAATTGATATCTAGTCTGCCAACGCGAGTACTTATGTCAAACGTATTTAATATGATATTGCAGGAGAAAAATCTAATGGCATTAGTTGCTACCGGGAAACAAAGTTTAACAAAATATTGTAACCCTAATGCCTCAAAATAAGGGCGGTGTTCTGGAAACACAGTCCATTTGATAGGAGCGCCTGTGCATATGGATCTCATAGAGAAGTCTCCATACCATAGAAGGGCTTGATCTAGGGTTTGAAAATAAAACCCATCGAATGCGCCATCGCTCGATTGAACTAGTAAAAAGAAGGAATCCGTGGGTGGATTAGAAGATGATCCTTCCTCACTAGGATTGGTCGTCTTCTTCCTCTTGAAGGGGTTGAATCCCTTAGGTGCCATTGTGCAAATAAAGTAAAATGTACGAAATTGAAAGGAGGAGAAATACGGAGTTATACCTCCCGAGATTCAAATATGTTGTAGAGGACAACGATCTCCGGACGAATCCAAAATTTGGATGGATTTCACTACGTAGATTGGGAGAAACGGAGTGGTGAAGAACTAGGGTTTGAGGGCTCTCGCGTGGCTGCTGTTGCTGTGATGGTGGTGTTTAGAAGCAATGAAGAAGAAAGGCTCTCAGGTTATGGTTATATAACCAGATACCACTAACCGAACTCGGGCTAAATTTGGTCCGAATTCTGGCCGAATTCGCCTGGGGTTGGTTTGGACCACTTTCTTTTTTATTGACTCATTTCAAAGATTTAATTTAAAGATTAGTAATTTTAACCTTCAATTAATATAATTAATATTATTTTATAGATTAAATATCGTTTACACAGCAGCTATCTCAGATTAGCTGTAGGAGTACTGTCCCAGCTGGCGGAGGTTCACCGGGGAACTCTTAAGTACCGCTTCGCTTCAACCGTAGTTGTGGTGATAGACAGACTCTTTATTGGCTTGTTTCTAGCACAGTTTTTGCGTATTGAAATATAATCATAAAACAAAATTAATTAACATTATTGACGTCCAAAATTCCTAATTCTTGACGTAAATAATTGAAACAATCTTCTGCTAGAGGTTTTGTGAAGATGTCAGCTAATTGATTCTCAGTGTCTATGTACACAAGGTCAATATCTCTATTCTGACGATAATCTCTAAGAAAATGATGTCGAATCTCGATATGCTTAGTACGAGAATGACATACTGGATTCTTAGTCAAATTAATTGTGCTCGTATTGTCACAAAAAATAGGAATATGTGTGTAAAATAAATTATAGTCTTCTAAGGTTTGTTTCATCCACAAAATTTGAGCACAACAACGTCCTGCGGTGATATACTCAGCCTCTGTCGTTGATAGGGCTACAGAATTTTGCTTTTTACGAAACCATGAGACTAAAGCCTTGCCTAAGAAATGGCATGTGCCGCTGGTACTTTTTCTATCAACTTTACATCCAGCAAAATCTGCATCCGAATAACCAATAAGGTCAAAGGACTTAGTTTTGGGATACCATAAGCCAACAGAAGAAGTGCCCTTAAGGTATCGAAAGATACACTTAACTGCGTACAGATGTGATTCCTTTGGATTAGCTTGAAAACGTGCACACAGGCAAACACTAAATATAATATCTGGACGACTAGCAGTTAAATAAAGTAAACTACCGATCATACCTCGATACTTACGTGTGTCGACAGGCTTGCCTTGTTCATCAATATCAAGCTTTGTTGAAGTTGCCATCGGAGTGCCAATAGGTTTGACATTGTCCAGATCAAACTTCTTTAGCAAATCTTTTGTGTACTTGGCTTGATTTATGAATGTCTCATTATCAGTTTGTTTGATTTGCAGTCCGAGAAAGAATTTCAGCTCTCCCATCATGCTCATCTCAAACTTATTCTGCATACACTTAGAGAATTCTTGACAAAGAGATTCATCAGTAGTTCCAAATATAATATCATCAACATCGACTTGTATTAAGAGAAGCTTGCCATTAAAAGACTTAATAAAAAGTGTAGTGTCAACCTTGCCTTTTAAAAAACCGTTGTCAAGTAGGAAAGAGCTTAGACGATCATACCAAGCACGAGGGGCTTGGTTTAAACCGTATAAAGCTTTCTTCAACTTGAAAATATGATCAGGGTTTTTAAAATCTGTAAAACCTGGAGGTTGTGCTACAAAAACTTCTTCTTTTATAAAACCATTTAAAAATGCACTCATGACATCCATTTGAAATAATTTGAAATTATGAAAACATGCAAATGCACATAACATGCGAATGGATTCTAATCTCGCAACTGGGGCATAAGTCTCATCATAGTCGATACCTTCTTCCTGATTGTATCCTTGAGCTACGAGTCGAGCCTTATTACGAGTCACTAAACCATTCTCATTAAGTTTATTTCGGAATACCCAACGGGTGCCAATGACCGGATGATCAATAGGCTTGGGAACAAGTTTCCAAACTTGATTCCGTTCAAATTGGTTTAATTCCTCTTGCATAGCATCTATCCAAAAATTATCACTACATGCTTCATCAATGGTTTTGGGTTCTAGCTGTGAAATGAATACAATACTAGAAACAATATCTTTACTGGATGTACGAGTACGTACACCTTTGGTAATGTCACCAATTACCAAATCCTTTGGATGATCAGCCATAAATTTTAATCTTTTCTGCAGACTCTAAAGGTAGCTGGTTCCTGGATCTTCTCTAGGAGGATCAGCTAGTGCTGAGCTTGGTTGAGAATTAGCTGGTGTTGAGCTTGGTACAGTTAGATCTTCGTCATTGTTATCGATAGTCATTTGATTCAATTCATCAAAGGTGACGTTGATTGATTCTTCGATGATCATAGTTCGTTTGTTGAAGACTCTGTATCCTTTGCTCTTGGCCGCATAACCTAAAAATATACCTTCATCGGCCTTTTCGTCAAACTTTCCCAAATTGTCTTTTGTATTAAGAATAAAGCACTTACAACCAAATATTCTAAAATATGAAACTGATGGAATTCTATCAAACCATAACTCAAATGGAGTCTTCTTCGATTTGGGTCGAATTAGAACTCTATTGAGAACAAAACAAGCTGTATTAACAGCTTCAACCTAGAAATACTTGGGTAGACTAAACTGGTTTAACATTACTCTGGCCATTTCGGATAGAGTTCTATTCTTATGTTCCACAACTCCATTTTCTTGTGGAGTCTTAGGACAGGAGAACTCGTGTACAAAACCGTGTGTGTCACAAAATTGCTCAAACTCTGCAATCTCGAATTCGCCAACATGATCGCTTCTAATACAAGTGATCATGTAACCTTTTTTATTCTGTACTTTCTTGCAAAAGGCGACAAATTCGGATAATACATCATTCTTGCGTGTCAAAAAGTATACCCACGTGTATCTAGAGTAATCATCTACAATTACAAAAGCATATAGCTTACCTCCGAGGCTAGCAACTCTGCTAGGACCAAATAAGTCCATATGTAGCAATTGTAGAGGTCTAGTAGTATATACTGCGTTTACTGACTTAAATGTGGATCTGGTAGCTTTGTTCTTTTTATATTGGCTGCATACCGAATCCTTCTTGAATGTTATGTCCGGTAAATCGCGTACTAGCTTCTTCGTGGATAACCTTGAGATTGTGTCCATATTTGCGTGACCGAGTCTCATATGCCACAGATGACTCTCATCACTTTTAGCCATTAAGCATCTATCTGAAATGTTAGTTTCTTCCAACAAATAGAAAACATATATGTTGTCTTCCCTGATACCTTCAAAGATAGTACTACCAGTTGAGCTATCAACTATAGTACATTTGTCATTGCCAAAGTTGATGCCATAACCATGATCAACTAAATGACTTTTGCTGAGTAGATTATGTTTCAACTCGGTAACCAGACAGACATCTTTAATAACAGGATAGGGAGACATACCAACATCACCGATACCAATGATATACCCTTTCAAGTTATTACCGAAGGAGACATAACCTTCCTTCTTCTTCTTCGACAGTGTTGCAAATAATGTAGCGTCACCGGTCATATACCGTGAACAACCGCTGTCGAGAATCTATTTGCTTTTAGTATGTAAAAGGTGTTCCACCTACAAAACAATTTACAGATGAAACTTTTGGTACCCATTTCTTGTAGGGTCCTGAAATGTTAGCTTTTGGTATCCAAGCATAAAAATTTAAATCAACAAGCTTTCTGATTCTACATACAGGAGAAATATGACCACTGAGGCCACAATAATGACATTTAGCATTTTGAGTATTGAAAGCTGAGTGGTGTGCATGGTTGGTAGGTTTAGGTTTTCTAGTATAGAAGAAAGCATACCTATAATCCTGTTTGGGCTTAACCTTTTGGGGTAAAGGTTTGATATGGTTAGGTCTGACAGTGTTTGGTTTGGGAATGTTTCGATTTTTCGGTAAGTGACACGTGTTAGGGTAGGAAGCAGCAGTCTCAGGCTGTTTTCCTAACCTAATTTCCAATCTTTTGGAAGTGTCATACAACTTAGTATAGTCAGAAGTGAGTGCTTCCATTCTGACTTGTGCACATTGAAGGCTTTTCTTCTCTTTAGAAAGTTCTTCTTTCAGTTGGTCAATAACCTTGTCTTTTTCTTCGGATGACTTGGTAGTCTCGTGTAATAAGAGCTTAATAGAAGAAAGCTCACCAGACTCACTAACATTATTTCTAACCTCAGCTAGTAGGTCGGTAAGTCTTCCTATTTCACCTTTGTACTCTTTGAGTACCTTCTTAGAGGTCTGATATTTGCTACACGGTTTTCTGTAATCACTTATCAGTTCACTGAAGGCATCTCCTAATTGCTCAAAGGTGAAGTCATCATATGTATCAACTACAGGTTCAGTAGGTACCTGATCGGATGCCATAAAGCATACGTTTGCAGTGTCTTCTGATTGTTCGACTTCTGAGTCGCTGGCTTCACTTTCATGCCATATGCTGGTGTTGGCACACTTCCGAGATGTTGATCTCTTCAGGTTTCCTTTCTCATACATGTTGCTCTTCTTGTTTGATGATGAGTTTATAGGACAATCCTTCTTCATATCTCCCTTCTTCTTGTAGCCATAACAGACAGCATCATCTTGATACCAGTTGTTGCTGCTATTGTTTTCTTTAGCTTTCTTCTCATATCTCATGAATCTTTTAAATTTCCTTTGCTAGGGGTGCATGATCTTCAGTATCAGATTCACTGCTGTCTGAATCACCTTCAACAGCTTTTCTGTGCTGAGCCTTGAAAGCAATCATCTTCTCCTTTGGTGTAGGCTCTTCAAAATCTTGTAGCTCCAGTTCATGAGTAAGTAGCTTACCCATGAGTACTTCGAAGAACATAGTTGTGAGGTCGTTCCCTTCAATGATTGCAGTAGCCTTCGGAATCCAGTTCTTTGTAAGTGCTCGCAGGAGTTTGCGAATCTTTTTATGGTTACTGTAATCTTTGCCTAGGGAGGACAAAGGATTTACAATATCCAAGAATCTTTCGAACATCTGAGTAACTGTTTCGTTGGGCTTCATCTTGAACACCTCATACTCATTAGTAAGTTTGCTGACCTTTGATTCTTTGACTTGAGTCGTGCCTTCATGTGTGACTTCAAGAAGCTTTCATACTTCATTAGCAGTTGTGCAGATAGACACCCTATTAAATTCAGTTCTGTCTAAAGCACAAAATAAAGCGTTAATAGTATATGCGTCAAGACTGGCCTTTTTTTTTTCTTCCTCTGTATATCTGTTATGGGGTTTTTCAATTAAAACTCCATCAACATTTATACGAGGTGGCTTTTGATAGCCATTAATAACAATAGACCATAAATCAAAGTCAAGTGATTTTAAGAAGAAACTCATCCGTGTTTTCTAATAGGTATAATTCGTACCATCAAACAGTGGAGGTCTGTTTGTGGCCTGGCCTTCACTTGTAAATTTTATAGTTGCCATGTGTTGTGATGTGATCTATATAACAATTAGTTAAATAAATAAATAATTGCAATATTATCTTACTTTACCTGTAACACCTGCTCTGATACCAATTGTAGGAACAGTTGGGATCAGAATATAATACCTCTAGATGGAGAACCTGCTCTGATACCAATTGTAGGAACGAAATCGTAAAGCACAATACTCTAGAGGGGGGGGTGAATAGAGTTGGCAGCGGAATTATGCTAATTAAAAATGTTAGCAGCAAGATCACAGAATAATAATCACAACTAAATAATGTAAAAGCAGAGATAAGAAAGCAAACGCAAAGACAACGATGTATACTGGTTTTCCTCTGTTGAGGACTAGTCCAGTCGGTAGAACTCTTGCTACCAGTTGAATCCACTATTGACAAAATTGCAAGTTTTCTTACGAAGTCCTTGCAACCTCTACAATGCGAGCTTTAATACAAAGAACTCGTCCAACTTCAATTGTGAAGAGGTATTCTTCTATCAAGCCTTCTGATTATAATCACTTAGAAACTTCTAGACCGCACCGCACTGGCAAATCGACTAGAGGATTGTAACTGGCTTGGGATCTGAAATTTAAAGCTCGAGAAAACTCTTTGGAAGACTGAAAGCTTTAAGTAGAGAGAAGATTGAAAGTGAATGAGTGAGTTAAAATGATCGAAATCCTTCTCTATTTATAGGAGTTCCAAAGACAGAATTTGGGCAGAATTCGGGCAGAACTCGATGAAAAAATCTCGGTCAAATCCGCAACTGCAGGAGGACCAAGTTTCAAGAAATTCAAAAATAAAACAGCCACTAACCGAACTCTGGCCGAACTCTGTCAGGGTTAGGTTAGGGTTTTAAAATTAGTTTTTGGGGAATTTTGAAAACCTTTTTGAAGCTTTTGTTAATACGAATGTTTTTCAAAACTAAGGACATTTTAAAAACATTTCGAAATCATTTTGGAATAGCCTATTTGCCAGTACGACTCGGTGTACAACGTATTCCTAGACTCAAATAAAATAAAAAATACATTGCTCAAAGAAATACAGACTCGAACAGGCAAGCAACGCTTCGGTCTTGAACTGAGTAGATAGCCGTTCTTGATCATGTCCAAGAGTCCGAGATATCCTGACTAGTTCCATATATCGAGACAGAGTTTGATCAATTATTAAAATCAGTTTGACCATATGACCAATGGGCCAACACTTTCTACCTTAAACTTGTGATTGAGCTGTACTTGTATTATCCTCTGATTGGAGTGTATATACTGTACAGGTACCTTATATATTGTGTTAGATAAATGTGACCTAGGACATCGTTCTAACACCGACACTGTGGCATAGGCTGGGTGATGTTTCGCACTCGTGCCTCTTACACCGGGTACAGGTCGTGACAAAAGCTAAAAGGAATACCAAACTGTAAATAATATAGAGCAGTCATCTTAAGCATCGTAATCTCATCAGTAGATGTGTCCTTTGTAAGGATAATCGAGAAACAATATGATGAAGTCCATAGAACCAATTGTTCAATAACTTTGGATGGAGACGACCAGGAGGATGTGTGTTAGGCTCACACATGGAATCCCTAAACAAATCGAGAGTCATGTTGCTTTAAAATTTAAATTTGGTAAAATCCACCAATGCATCACCTTATTTGGAATATAAATTATTTCAGCAAGGGCTTCATCTTCAAGTTGGATGGCAATATGTCATGCTCCGAACCCGGAGGATCAAAAACTAGCCACTAGGCATGATGCCGTACAAGTCTAGATTGTACAAGGCAAAACCATTACATTTCCTGATATTTCTCAGAAAATGACGACAACGCAGCAAAACTAAGCAGATAAATTGAAGTCGCACAAGATTTGAAGAAATGTATCTCATAATTGATAATTGCAATAGATTACAAGACTTGCAGCGGAATACAGAGTTTACAACTGATTATAAGACTCTTGAATAGCCAACTGAATATACACTTGCCATTTAGGCTTGTACAACCGAACATACTTACTTTGCTTACAATCTCACTAGTTCATCAGAGTTATATTGTTCCATACATTATGTCTCGTATAGAAGAAGACATCGTCTTGTAAGAAGAGCTTCTACACACTCATTCGATTCATCGATGCCAAGAACTAATCAAACGACTTGCCCCATACACAAGCACTAATAATATTGCTCACAACGTGGGTCAGTACATCATCTATGTACTGGCGAGCGGTGCAGGCCCAACTCGCCTAAGAAGATAACACTAAGTAATTATGTTATAGAATATTATTAAAAGTGGTCTTTCTCGTTGTCCTAGGGTCAATTAGTAGTTCATATCCGACAAGAAGTATAGCATGCAATTCTTGTAGCCAACATAACATAAAGCAATATGATATCACCCTTTGGCAATTCTTACCCACGGTCATGTAGCATCCCTGTATATTTATAATACATACTCAGCCTGTACAAGACAGTGTTAGGAATAATATCATAATTTAATATAATTGTTACCGTTCAGGTGATTCTTACCAATAGCCGTCATCCTTTCCTGTATTTGAGTAATAACTTACTCTTCCTGCATAAGACATTATTAGCACTGGACCTATCTATATGAAGGTCACTGACTACACGCCATCTTGGGGACGGCTCCCCTTCAGCGGCTGGTAGCTAGTCCAGTCCGGAAGGTTCCCGAATCACTGTGCTACTACTTCAGCATTGTGCTACTACTTCAGCATGAGGTTGCCCCCAGGACGAATCCATTTCCAAGGCCTTGGAATACCGTTCGAGGAACCACCTTGTCGACAAGTTGTCCATGATCATGCAAATATATGCAACTTATCTATAAAAAAACATATAATGATTGATAAGGAAAACTAAGTAAATAAGCCATCATTCTCAATAAGCCATCTTTCTCATTCGTATTACCATCTTGCCATCTTGCCTTGAGCCAACGCTCACATTATCATCTGCCCAATCCAGGGTCTTAGTGTAATCAACATTCTACATCGACGACAGGATAATAGAATGTGATTACCTAAGCCTTTCCTCACATCTTTGATACCATACATCAAGCAATACATAGTTTACCCTCTAGAAAACCAAAAATGACATTCAAACTCAATATGATATATAAATGTAACTGTAGTTTTGAAATAGACCAATAAAGGATTTTAATAAACAGTAGATATAAATATAGTAGAAATCAATCATTGTTCATAAATAATCC
Source organism: Iris pallida (assembly GCA_029216955.1). Lineage (NCBI taxonomy): Eukaryota > Viridiplantae > Streptophyta > Magnoliopsida > Asparagales > Iridaceae > Iris > Iris pallida. The sequence goes on from JANAVB010009399.1 coordinate 13,449,881, forward strand.
ATGAAAAAAATTTCGCAGATCTAGTATATACCAATATAAATAAAAATATAATGAGACATTTAACAATGATCACAAAAAAATATAATTCATAATTTGTCCATACAAATTAGTGAATCTTCCATAAAGAGTATAATCATAGAAAAAGAAATCAAAATAAATATACTAGAATCTATGCAAAATCTATACCAAAGTTCATGCATTTGAATTCAATTACCTTGTCATGATATATGTATATCCATTAGATAAACCTGAAGGTAATAAAGACACAATACTTGTGAAGGAGAAATTCAGTCGACTTGAATGCTCTACCGTAAAATATGATCCGTCTAAATATAAATAATCATGAACTTTGAGATAAAATACCAAAATTAATTTAAACTCAAATAAAATGATAGAATTAAAAATAATAATAATCATATATTTTCTCATATACTTACTAAAATGAAAAAATCATGAACAAATCAACGAGATATTTTAAGTAAATAATATATGTCCATGATGAACTTAGTATACCATATTAAGGGTATAAAAGAATTGAAACAAATAATTTGCTTCTCCTTAAAATGTGTGTATCAAGTTTCGAAATTAAACAAATATCATCTTTAGGCAGGTAAAAGAATATCCAATAAATAAACGATTAAAGATGAACAAACAAATATTCTCCAATAAAAAATAAACATAACTAGATAAATGTTCAAAGAAAAATGTATTCTAGATATATGGCATGTCAAGGGGATGATTGATTTGAAACAATTAACTTTTCCACTTTTACATGGTTATATCCAAAAATAATAGTATTGACAAAATTATAAAAAAAATTAGAGATATATTTCCAGAAGTAGGAAACTAATTCAAAAATATTAGGTCTTCTTATCAAAGTTTATTTATTCCCTTTTAAATTTGTTGCACGGTGTCCATCAGATAACCGTAGGGTTAAAGAGAAGAAACGTTTTGAGAGAGAAAAATTCAATATGCCTGACTTCTCCTCCGCAAAGAGTTACTGTTATAGACAGTAAATAACTTGAGTAAGAAGAATATAATAAAGCTTAAAATTATGAATATTACACAAGCTAAAGACGAAATCACAAGACCATAATATTCAATGAGTAGTCACAAGATCATCAAGTCTGAATATCGAATAGTGTGACAGAAAAATGAATATATCAAAATATGACAAACATTAACCTATGGAAGATCAATGTATGTTACCATTTGTAAAATTAAATTATTAAATAATATTAACCATCAAAGCTAAAATCCAAAATCTATTATATAATAATTGCAACTAGATCTCAATAAATCTTTAGTTTATAAAACATTGATCAATCTTGGGTTAGCTGTAGGGGTACTATCCTAGCTAACGGAGGTTTACCGAAAAACACTTAAGTACCGTTTTCCTTTAGCCGTAGCCATGGTGACAGACCGAACCTTTGTAGACTTGTACCCAAAACAAATCTCTTCTTTAATAGCCGAGAATTTAAGAAGAATTTGTGCAATATAAATCAATTATATTCTATGGACTTAAAAAATTAGAACAATGTAGCATACGGTATAAGATGTATCAATTATATTTATTTATATGTGCTACAAAATCATTGGGTAACAATAAAATATAAAATATTTGTAAATCAAAATGTAGGACCTAGATACGCTTGATGTATTCTGGAACCTAGGAGACTAGGTTCAGTACCTTGGATCCAAAACTAGATACTAGTTGTAAGTATATCTTAATAAATATTAAGTCTATAAAGTATTGATCACTTCGGGTTAGCTATAGGGGCTGGTTCCCAGCTAGCGGTAGTCCGAAGACTAGTTCACCGTGTCGCTTCAGGCTAGCTTATACCCAAAATGATCTCTACATTTAAGAACTTAGATTTAAAGGAATATATACAGTATCATCGAACAACATCGAAATTTAGAACTTCTAAATATAAAAGAAGTAAATACCGAAAGAATGGTTTATCAATATCTAGATATTATAAAATTATTTAAAATAAGAGTCATGTATCCAAAATGTCAACTAAAAAGACAATAAAAATATCATTAAAAAAGGTTTTGAGGAAGAAGCTAATAAACAGAAGAACATAAATTTGTTCAATGTAATCAATAGCTAAAGTATGAGATAAACACATGTTTAAAAACTACTTTTTAAAATAATAGAGAACTTGAACTTAAATCATATATTCCCATAAAGATATTTATAAAAAAAAAATTAATATAAGAAACATATGAGCAATATATGAATGACATTAAATTATTCATGTATCCCTTTAAGCATTAAAACAATTATCACAAGATCAAAAACTTGCATAAATATCCTTTATTAGACAAAGATGTATTGATTAATAAGAAGTTAATCAAAATAAAATATGAGAATCAATAGTGAATAAATTATGCAAGCACAAGGTTAACATAAAAGTATATGTATATATTTTTCAAGTAAATAGAAGACTTGTGCTAAACATACATACTTACAAAATACCGATCAAAGTAAATATGACATGTTAAAGATAAATCGGTAAGAAGTGACCATTAAAAGAAATTAAAGATGAAGTGTCAAAAATATATTAATCTAAAAAAACTAAGCTCCTATGGACTATAGTGGTATGCATGCATCAAAAATAAAGATTAAGAGTAAAAAAAGCATACATAGACAAAGTGTCACACTAATAGAAAATAAAATACTATATAGTGTGAACTAATTATTTAAGCTAAACAGCTAGTCAAGCTAGGATTATGTCTTACAATGATTCAAACAATAAATAACTAAAAGATATCAAATAGAAAGACATTAATAAGAACATGCTAGATTATATAAATAAAACCATAAAATAAATCATTTAGCATGTTACCAACGTGGTTGAAGTGACCACACTTATGTTGGTGCAGTTGCATAGAAGATGACTTTTATAGTTGTAAAACCACCAACACGTTCCATGGTTCTATGGTTCAGCATAAGTAGCTCCACCTGAAATATTAAGTGAAGACTTTGGTATCCAATACTTGGATCCATATTTGTTAGCTTTGGGAACCCATTTGCACAAGTTTATATCAACTAGTTTTCTAATCTGATAACGATTAGAAACGTGTCCATTCATACCACAATAATGACAGAAAGTATTAATATTAGTGCTATGTACAGCAATATAAGAACATGCAGTGGTGAGATAAGATGTGCGTGGATACTTGTAATAGAAAGCATGGTTGCGTGAAGCTTTAGCTCTGCTTGCTTCCTTTATAAAAGATCTGTCGTGTGTGACTGTGATGTATCATGTGTCTTATATTAGACTGAGTCATAGGTTGTAATACCTGCTTTTCCAGTCCAACCTCTAACTTTTTAGAGTTAGCCGAGATCTCATTATATTTAGCATTAAGAGTATCAATTCTACATGAAGCAATAGAATACTTATTTTCTGATTCTAATTTCTCCTTAAGTTTAGCATTTTCTTGAGTGCTTTTTTCAATGCAATCAAGTGCCTGATGCAATCTGAACTCAAGTGTGGAAATCTCAATAGAATTATCAGAAGGAGAAGTATTTCTAGCATCATTCAATAAGCAAGTAAGCTTTTCATTCTCACATTATAGGATTGAATATACTTTCTAGCTTGCTTATACTTATCTAATACTTTTTGTGTTCTTCTAATAGATTCCTGAAAGCATCAGATAACTTATCATGTGAAAATTCACTCTCTTCACAAAAAGAATTATTTTGGACATCATTAGATAATGCCATTGAGCATAAATTTGCAGCTTGATGAGGTCTCTTCTTCTTCTGAATCACCTTTCTTCGTTTTCACACCATATGCTCATGCTAGCGTACTTGTTTGACGATGATCTTCCTTTATTTGATAGTTCGTAGTGACTCCTTTCTAGCAGTAGTACAATCTTCTTGGACGTGGCTTATCTTCTTGTAGTTTTCATATACAAGCTCTTCTTCGTTTAAGGTATTGTATTGTACCTGAAATCCCAATTCTATCATGTACATATTTGCATCATTATGAAGACTATTCTTCTTTCTGGAGTTGCTAGCTTTACTTTCATACCTGCACTCATAACTAGCTTCGAGAACTTTTCAAATTTTATAAGATATTGTGCAAGTAGTAATAAGATTGAATACATTTATGTCTACAGCACAATAAAAGGTATGCATAGCTTTTGCATCAAGGCTAGCTAACTTTTTCTCTTTCTCTGTGTAACTATAATAAGGCTTGTTAATTATAGAGGATGTGAGAATAGAAGTGATAGTAGGCCTTTTGTAGCCATTGACAACAATTGACCATAAGTCAAAATCTAGAGACTTCAGGTAGAAGCTCATTCGTGTCTTCCAATAATTATAGTTTGTTCCATCAAATAGTGAGAGTCTATTTGTGGATTGCTCTTCAGTTGTGAAGTATATACTTGCCATACGTGATACTGTAATCTATGTAACAGCTGTAATAAATAAGAATATAATAGCAGTGTTACCTTGCTTTACCTGTATAACCCGCTTTGATACCAATTGTAGGAACGAATTGTAAAGCGCAATACTCTAGAGGGAGGGTGAATGGAGTAGGCAGCAGAATTTAGCTAATTAAAATGTTAGCAACAATATCACAAAAAATATATCATAATTAATTAAATAAAAAGCAGAGATCGGACAGCAAACGCAAACACGACGATGTATACTGGTTTTCCTTTTGTGAGGACTAGTCCAGTCAGAAGAACTCTAGCTTCCAGTTGAATCCACTATTAGAAAATAACGTAAGTTTTCATACAAAGTTCTTGCAACTTCTACAACGCGAGCTTTGATCTAAAGTACTCGACCAACTTCAATTGTGAAGTGTTCAATTAAGCCTCTGCTTACAATCACTCTGAAACTTCTAGGCCGTACCGTACTGGCAAATCGACTAGAGGATTGTAACTGGCTTGGGATTTGAAAATAATAGCTCAGAATACTTTGGAAGAACGTATTAGGCTTAGTGAGAAGAGATAAGAAAGTGAATGAGTGGGTTGAAATAATTAAATCCTTTTTATTTATCGGTTTTCTAAAGGCAGAATTCGAAAAAAAAAGTCTTTGAGAGAATCTCGGCAGATAGCCGTTACATCCGTAACAGTTGGATGACCAAGTTCAAGATCCAACGGGCACTAACCGAAATCTGGTCGAACCAGGGCCGAATTCTGTTGGAGTTCTGTTAGGGTTTTTGCAAATTAGTTTTTAGAATTTTTGAAAAGTCAAGTAGTTAGAAAGTAATTTGGGCTTTTGTAAGTGGGCTTTTTTTCAAAATTAAAGGGTATTTTGAAAACATTTCTTAGGTAGCCTATTTGCCAGTAAGACGTAGTATACATCGTATTCCTAGACTCAATAAATATGAAAATTATATTAATAAAATAGGAAAACCAATAGCTCTTTGATGACGTCTTTCTTCTAATATTTGAGCAGACTTGAAGATGCCTTTTTTTTTGGCAGTAGTCGTCCAAAGATAAACAGATCCGAAAATCTGAATACCTTTTGGTTCCTTATATAACTTCGTCTTTGGCCCATTAATAGTTCTCTATTGCATATGTCCTGGTTTGATCATGTTTGATCATGCTTACTGTATTTTTGAAAATATATGTTAGGCGAACAAAGCAGTATGATACATTGTGATACAAACATAGCAATAAGATGTAGAACATTAGAACAATTATAAGTTTAAGTAGCAACATGACAGTGATAACATGAATATTAGGGACGTCATTATGTTAAACTTAATTGATTAGCCGTATTAAAAACATGATATAATCATTGGACTAACAAGGAGCATCAAGGAATATGAGTTTGCATTGGTTTATGTCCTTCTTGTGTCCTCATTGAAGGAGTTCATAGGAAATCCATCTTCCAATAGATATAACCATTGGATCCCTCTCTAATTATAATCTAATTGTTCAATTTGACGATTCGGAACCCACTCATGGACTAGGACTACCTATAGGAAGAAGAATTAGCCTCTAATGACCCCTTTTGTGATTGTTACATTGAGTTTTGTGCACAATTTGGAGGAAATTTGAGATTAGTTTACCAAGTATTTGTCATTTGGTAAATTAGGACTAAACAAATTTGTATTGGTTGTGTGTGGCAAGATACGTGTCTACAATTGAATACGAGTAGGTCATATCATGATACGCCATAATACAGAGTAATTTTTGGAGTTTTCCCTTCGACACTTATGATACACATCATATATTCCATACAACATATTATGTTAGCTATGATTTGCATTAATTAGACTATAATTAGTAAATTATTCATGTTCATATATTTTAGATAGTGTTTGGTGAGGTTTGGTAGAAGTATCTTGGGCATATCACAAGAGTATCGTAGAATAATGTGATACTAGTGTGGTGCAGCATAGATGTTGGCTAAATTGTCTTGATATATATATGTGTGTGTGTGTGTGTGTATTGTAGGTATCCTAATATACTCTTGAATATTAGATTATATGAAAGATATAACTTGGTATATATATACTTCTAGTATATCTATGTGTATCCATATATATGTGTGTATGTGTGTGTGTGTGTGTGTGTGTGTGTGTGTGTGTGTGTGTGTGTGTGTGTGTGTGTGTGTGTCATATGTCAATAGGAGGGATTTGTATCACATGGTTGTAGAAGCAATTGGTAATACAAATGTCATGTGTGTGCAAGTTGGAGTGAGCCAAACAGTGAGGGATAGGAGTATCTATTGTTAGCAGTAGAGGGGGCCTTAGAGCATTACAGGAAGATGAAGAAGTAGGAGGTCTGTTAACATGAAACATCAGCAGCAATAGGTTAGCAATATGGGGGCTTGTATCAAAATTAGGATAGTAGTAGCAGCTGCCTATGAAGCAACAGACAACAATAGGAGAAGCAACAGCAGCAGCTGAGTATACCATATATAGAAGGGGAGGTCTGCTAGTTAAGGTAATATAGCAGCAGCAGTAGCTAGCATCTGTTGTAGCAGTAAATAGGCTCGGGTATAGGGATTTAAGTAGAAGTAGTAAGGAAAAAGGGGTCGGGTACTAGAAAAATGTAGGTAGCAGCGGTGTAGGTTTGGAAAATAACAGTAAGTAGAAAACAACCCGAGAGCGGTTGGTGTCTACAACGTGTTTGTGTGTAATGTGTAGCTAGAACTAGGTAAGGTATAACATAAGTAGGTGCCTGTAGGCATGTAGATAGGTGAGTTTGTGTGTGTATGCAACGGTCAAGTCTTATTGTACAGATTGTCTTGGCCACATCTAGTATGTTGTCAGGTAGTGTAGTGTATAGGTATCGAGTATCATGGTGGTTAGAGTGGCCTAGAGAAAATGATTGTGTATCAATTTAATCATGTGTTATATCCTATATGTGACGGTTATGCGTCAATTGATTATGTTATAAACTAATGTGTAGATAAGGGTATTGGCATGAGTATGTAGGTATTGGGATACCAAAGGAAACTGATATTGATACTTAGGATTGGCCCAATGCCAAGGTATTAATTCCAAGGTAAATTTGATAGTAGGTAACTAATACATGGGTATAAGATATATAGATATAAATATATGGATACTTAGTGATATTAGCTAGTATGGCTAATATCATCAAGGTATGGACCTAGAAACAAGGTATTGACCTAGTTTTTAATTAGAAATTATATCTCGACTTAGTTAATGATAATTAACATTCCAAAACACCAATTGACATTGATATCTCATATTTAGGTCAATGTGACTCCAGTTTGGACCCTGATCCTCGCATGTTGCTCAGGACCACAGGCTAGTACATTTCTCTGTTAGTTTTTATTTACTTAATAGTGGCTATATCATATGTTTTAGAAATGTTATACTTGATCTTTGATACGATGTTATACAGATTGGTACTATATGGATCTTGGTCAAGAAATGTTACTTTCTAGTTTATTAGACCGTGTGATCATTGTACTCGTGATTAGTTCGTGTACTGTGATATTGTGCCATGACATGTCGTGATTCAGATCCATGAGTATTATTCGGGGAAGGAGAAATACAAGTTGGTTATGTGATCAAACCTTTAGTATAGCTCGTGTGCATACCAATTATACATCTCAAGTATAATTGAGTATAATCTTAGTAGCTTATATGCATTTTCAAGCCGATCACATAACAAACTTATATTTTAAATCACATAACTAGGACTCTTACTTATATTGGTAATTGTTTCACACAATGTCTCCATGTTACTATTCTTACTAGTTGTCTACCATGTATACATGTTTATCCCAATTATCTTACACGCTCATTGGATTACTTATTCATCATGTATTTATTTACATTACTTGCCATATATTCTCTACCATGTATTTGGAACTATTTTAGAGATTTGTGCTTCGCTCCAATCCTGACTGGATAATATGGTTTAGAGGATCTCTTAGACTTTGTCCGACATACTATGGACCGGGAGTAGATGATGGATATATCCAGGAGCCTCCAGATGAGCCAGTTCTGTCATGACCGGCACCCTAGAGTAAGGGCACGAGACGTGGGTACGTCCAGCCTACGCCGCAGTGTCGGCGGTAGAACGCTGTCCAAGGTCACAACATCTAACAATTGAAGGTTAAACAGTTTATACTCCCCGAATGGGGGTGACATAGCAGTAAATAAACTCAATCACAACTAAGGAAGAAGAAAGCACGATATGATATAGAACTCAAGGAAATACAGGTGATCAGCAAGTCTAAGATAATATCTCAGCAAATATCTAGAAATATATGTCTCAGCTACTGAATATGAAAGAATATATACATCTCGGATCTCAAGACAAAAATAAAGTCTAACTACTAGTCTCAAGACAACATAAGTAAGATAAGCCTAACTAAGCTAGTCTAGGCAATGGGGGTAATGTCCTCAGCTGGAGCTGGGACATCCTGAGAGTCCAGCTCACAAGTGTCGTCTAGGGATGCCCCTAGAAGGTATCCACATAGGCCTCCTCCTCGTCCTCTGTAATATTTTCAACAGGTCCAGTCAGGACAGGAGCGAGCACAATACATCTCAACAGTTCATAGCAGGTTAGAAAATATAATCATGCAGTAAAGTAAGATACAGGTACTTAAAGAAATGTAGTATGTAAACAGAGAGAGAGAGAACTGTAATAGAAATATCTACTATAATAGAGAACTAACAGTGGCTAGTGAGTCAGAGTACAATATAGACATGTAAATGGCATAGGATGATTCTGATGAGATACTACTTGGGTATTATTCATATGTCCACTTCTACTCCCCCGTACCCCCAATCAATACACAAGGATCCAACCAGGTTATGTTATGATTCCATGCAGTGGCCCCCGAAGGGTGATACATGGATGTCCCATAAATGGGGATTCTAGAAAACCCAATAAATGGGATAAGGATTCAAGGAAGACTCTGTGATCATGGGAGTACATGTCACAAGTGATCAATGAACCAATGAAGCATAGTGATACGCCATGTAAGTGAAACGCACAGAACATGAAGTACCCGATGCTCCTAAAGGATAACATCTCAAGAAGGGATCCATATAGTACCAATCCGTGTGACCAACGTGACAGTATCAAGTAAAGTAATTTAAAGCAGGAAAATAATTCTAAACAGGATATGAAATGATCAGAAAATGTACTCGCCTGGTATCTGAGTGTCCAGATGAAATGTACTATTCGAGGAGAGGTATCTGGCTCCTAATCAGAACAGCACAAGTCGCAACAAGTCTAAAATGATAACAAGATGCAATTCAATACATTCTATATGAACCTAGGTCAATCTAGGCCAAAGCCAACTATTGGTCAACTCTGGTCAACCAAGAAGTCAAACCTAGGTCAACTATGGTCAAACTAGGTCCAACAAGTCGAAACTAGGTCAAACAAGTCATTCTAGGTCTAACTAGTCCATACTAGTCTAAACAAGGCTAAACTAGCCTATGCTAGCATACCAAGTCCATACAACCTATACAACACAAGGTCAAAACCAAACATCACACAACCTAGTTTACATCTAGGCCTACACATGGAATCACATGGTAAATATATATATATACATATGGCTACCCATATGTATACTACACATACATATAGAATATATATATATTATATATATATATATATATATATATATTATATATATTAATATAATCTATATATATATTATTATATATATATATATATATATTTATATATATAAATAATATATAATATATATATATATTTATTATATATATATATAATATATATATATATATAAAATATATATATATAATATATATATATATATATATATATATAAAATATATATATATATATATATATATATATATAATATATATATAATATATAATAAGGTACACCCTATAAATTATCATATATATAGATTCCTACATATGTGTATCCACATATACATAATACATTATATACATTATTAGATATACATACATATACATTACATATATATTACATATATAGATATTCATATATAATTATGTACATGTGCATATAGAGAGAGAGGACATGTGAGTGTGTGTGTGTGTTCAGTCCAACAAGGGACTGTAAAACAGTAAACATGTGAGCTGGGAAAATAGGACAGTGGGTGTGTGTATTAATGAGAGTGTGTGTGTGTTACCAGGAAATAGGGTGTATGTGAACTAGTCTAGGTGAGTGTCAATGTGTGTGTAAATTGTGAGGAAACAGTTATGAGTGTGTGTGTGTGTGAATGCTTGTGTGTTTTAGAGAGAGAGACTGTGTGTGTGAGCAGTGAGAGAGTGATGTGAGAGCAGTCCATTTCTGGACAGTAAAAGGAAAGGAAAGAAATCAATTTATCATTTCAGTCCATGACAGTTTCAGACCACAACATTGAAGCCCCCATTTTGTATCCAAAACCCAACCAAAGCACCCAAATTTGACCCATAGATAGATTACAAGTAGGTGAACTATATTAGGGTTTAAAACCAACATTTAACCGTATTTAAATAGGTGAATTTAATTGTCAAAACTCGATTTTGAAAACTGAAAAATACAGGAAATGATTTGGTTCCAGGAAATTAGGGTAAATGCTAAATAAGATTTGAAATCAAACTAAAATGCAAAACTAAGGGTTGGTAATGATAATATAGGATGTGCACGTGTCATAGGGAGTGTCTCGTGTCCACCACAAGGACACAGATGTGTCTAAAAGTAATAAATCCAAAAATAGTACACTGGACAGGTGCACCTAGGTCTAGGACACGACACAAGTGTCCAAGTGTCTCGTGGTCGTGTCAGTAGCTAGGTGGGGTGTCAGGGTAGGTGTCTAAGTGCCTGAGTCGTGTCCACGAAGTGTCCAGCTCCGTGTCCAAACCCGTATCAGTGACCCATTGTGCGCGTGTACGGGTGTGTGTAAAACCAATGCAATGATGATTCCTCTCTCGACATGCCACGTGGTCATCTGAAACTTAACACGTGGCGTGTCAGTCAGTGCCCCATGGTGTGTGTCGAGTTTCGCGTCCTCTAGTCGCGTGATGTGTCCGATACAGTCCTCGAATAGCAGGACAGTGCAGTCCGTACGTGCGCGACGTGTCCATGTGTCCAATCTGACACGAAACGACACCCAAATCACTCCCAGTAAATCAGGAACATGCAAGCCATATCAAAATAATATTTTCTATTTAAAACTTTCTAAAAATTGAATCGAAATGCCCTTTGTGGCATTTCATCAAACACTATCACACTAGGACTGATACGTGTCCATTTAGGACACAAAAAGGACAGAAAAACCTACAGAAATCTAGGGTTAGCTAGGGGACCCTTAGATCTAGATCATCATGCAATAAAAATAGCATCTAATAAGGCATTTTAGTGATTTACCTAATGGTGTCGCAAGTCCTCAAAAAGCTTCAAAGAGGGGTGTCTCCTTGCTCCCCAAACTCTACCAAATTGCTATGAAACTGAGAAATAAATATACCAACAGCAAGAAAACTTAATTTAGAACCTATTTCAATTTGTTTGAGGGAAAAAGGAGTTAATTTGGATTTTCTAGGAATTTATGAAGATGGAGACTCATCTCTTTCTAAAACTTATTCTTTCCTAAAGAGGCTAGACCTAATTTCTAGGAGTCTATTTATAGGGGGATTCCCAATGCTAGGTGGCCGGCCACAATGGATTAGGGTTAGGGTTTGGCTAATGGTTTGGGCTATGGGTTAAGTTGCTAGTTAATGGTTTAAACCACAAGTCATGACTTGTGTCTAAAAGCCTTCTATTTTAATCTTGAGTTTAATGACTAAACCATAGGTTAACTCTAGTCTAACTAGGGTTGCATGACCTAACCAAGTCCATACCCAACTAGGGTTAGCTTCTAGGTCAGCCTACCAAGTCAAAGCTAGTCAAAGTCAACCTAGTCAACCTTTATTCAAACAATTCCAAAATAAATTCTAAAAATTCCCATAAAATCAAATAAATTATAATAAAATCAAATAACCCCAAAAATGACAAAAACACCCTCAAACTAGAAATATGGTAGTGACAAATCTACCCTCCTTAAAAGAATTTTGTCCTCGAAATTGAAAGGCGAAATGCAACTGATGAGAAGTATAGAAAGTATACCTCACGGTCCAAAAAGATATGGGTACCGCTCGCGCATCTCATCCTCCCGCTCCCAGGTAGACTCTCATGGAGAATGATGCCTCCATGCGACGTGTACCAAAAGGTATCACCTGGTTCCTCAGAACCTTCTCCCGTCGATCCATTATCTCCACTGGCTGCTCTGGATAGCTGAGAGAAGGCCCAACCTCATTCTCCGAATGATTGAGCACATGGCTAGTGTAGGATGTGGAAAATTATGACACGCTGTCATTTTCATCCATACGCTTAAAGACAGATGTCAGTTGAAGCCATACGCTCAATTCAGAGTTGTACGCTCATTCAAAAGCCATACGCTCAGTAAATATTTTATTATTTACTGAAGTGACAGCACAACATATGTTTAAATGAGGAATGAATCTGACACTTCATCTTTCGTGCAAAGACAGCTGTCACAAGAAAAGTAACCGTCGTATAGGTTTTCGAAGAGTCGGTTTTGTCTTTTACGAGGACAACTCAGCAGCCTTCATAAATACAAAAGCCATCATTACTGTCAGTTTTGACAGTCTGCCAGCCGTCAAATCCACAGTCACGAAGCTCGAGAAGATTTTCTCAGTTATGGAAAGATATGGTGTACCAAAGAAGATTGATGATAGCCACGTGGCCACTTCTTCAGTGAGCGTATCGACCTCACATGACTCCTTCTTCACACAGTCAAGTGAGCGTATGGACCTCACATGATTCCTTGCTAAACAAGCGAGCGTATGACCTCACATGACTCCTTGCCCATAAAGTGAGCGTATGGATTTCCTATGGCACTACGCTGTCCAAGTCAGCGTATAACTCTCCTTCAACGAGGCAGCGTATTACAGCAACCATATCCAGGATTACAGTCAACACACGTTCTCACGTGTCCTGTACCAATTATCCACTTCTCTAGAAGTTATACAACGTGGCATCCAGGCCATCAATCTCTTCTGAACATGCTCCACTACTTTCAACCGTACGCTAATGTGTCTCCATCAAAATTTGCCACGCGTCCCTACAGTTATGCACACGTCAAGTAACTACCTGAGCGTATGCTTAAGGACAGTTATCCTGAACTCTATAAAAAGGAGTTTCTTCATCTTCATCAGAGACTACAGTCAATTTCAGAGAGAACAGAGAGATTGCCCAGTTGCTGTCCAAGTTCTTCAAAGTTCGAGTCTTCTTCATCGCATCGTCCAAGGGATAAAGTAATCGTCTTCTAGATTAGATTCCTACAGTTGTAATTTTCTCAGATACAAAATAAATAAAGTGAATTTATTTATGGAAAATAAATTGGTGACTCTGCTGGGGAAAGATGTCTCCTCCAATGAGATAGCAACAACTCAATGCGATACTTCGTCGATCGGCTTGACGAAGAAGACGATGGTTGTACATTTCGACCAATCGGCTTATGAAGAAATGCTCAAGGCGAAGGAGGGCCGCACTGCTTCCTCCGCTCTTCCTGTTGCCAAGAAGAAGGGACACTCCGTCTATGTCCCTAAGTCTTCTGCAGCAAGTCGAGACGCTTCTGTCACTTCTCATGCTGACAAGAACACGTCTTCAAGTTCCATGAAGCACACTTCGGCTTCTCGGAACACGGCAACAATGGTTTCCCCTAGTCACGCTGACAAAATTGGTTCTTTAACCAAGTCAATGTGTCCAAGGAAAACCATCTCTGGACATGTCAAAGTCCCTTCTCCTTCTATTCTTACGACAGCAGTCGGCTCTTTAGCCATTGATGACTCTGATCGTATGGCATTCAAAGGGCAGCGTACGGCAAAGGCAGCGTACAAAAGCCAACATCAGGCAGCGTACGCTGAGCCAAAGCCAGTGTATGCTAATAAAAAGGCAGCGTATGACCAGAAGTCCAAACTGAAGTCAGCGTATGCTAACAAATACAGTCCTTTGACTGTTTCTGAAAATCAATTGGGGGTTCTCTTCCACAGAACATACAAATGATTCCCCCTCAACTTGCACATCTTGTGCCAACCAAGGAGAAAGATTCTTTAGTCAACTCCTCTACTCCTAAGGTCTTTACCTCTGGAGTTAATTTGACTAGTACTCTTACTAGATCAAACAATAGAAAACGCCTTTTGGCTAACTCCTCCAAAGATGGATTATTACCGACTCCTAGTCGGAATAATACTCATCTTCCTTCTCTCAAAATTTCTCGGTCTGAGAAAGGCAAATTACAAGTATCCAAGACTGATATCAAAGTCAAATCTCCTACGGATCTTCGTAATAAGCTTAATCAGAATCGGTTCGGTTCCACTGAGACAAGTATATTAGACCCTGATGCAGAATATGCCAAGAACTATGTGGCTCAAATTAATCAGTCTTTATACACTCAGGAACCAAGAAGACAGAAGAACAAAAGACAAGTTTCTACACAGAAACTATCTTCAAATACTTCCCAATCTGTTCCTACAGATCTCCGAGAATATTTGCAAAATAAACAGAGAATTGACACTCCATCTGGCTATGACATTGCCCATATTCACCATGAAAAGCATGGTTGTGACTTCCAACCTCGGGTTGTCATCCAATGTTGTTGTTCACCAAAAAGACAATCTGTTTTCGAACGGATTCAATATGAACCAATATTGGATGAAGATGAACCTCTTTATGCTTCTGTCAACATGACTTCCAGAAACATTGGGGGTAGCATACGGTCTGATGCTATATCAGACTCTGAAGATGGTGTTTATCTCGGCACTCGATCCAGGACCGGAGCCTTGACCAGAACCTCTTCTTCTTCTCATCCAAGTGGTAATCCGGAGATCACAGAAGACTTCCTTGGAGAGTCCAATTTTCCAGTATTGACTCCTGTAAAAAGCTCTGGGAAAGATACTGATTCACACAGTGATGATTCAGAACAGACTGTTTCATCATCTATTCCTCGAATGATTACCACTTACATGGCAGAAAGTGATCATGAACCTTCGACTAGCAATGAGGCTCATGAACAGAGGATTTCTTCTTTAGAACAACAATTGTGAGCTATGGCAGATACATTGAGTGCTATGCACACTCTAATGCAGGCTCAACAACAGACAGCACCACCAGTGGTATTGAATACCCCTGTTGTTCCAAACCTCGAACCCTCTACTATTCTGGGGGTACAATCTAATGTTCCTGTACAAACCACACCAAGTCACTCTGGAGCTGGGGGTGGTACATATGCTGCAGTCCCTCTTCCCAATTACACTCTACAAGCCACAACTCCACAATCTTCGGGAGTTGTCTCTGAAGAATTGAAGAATCTCAAAACTCAATTCGAGGCATTCAAACAGAAGGATGGTTTACAAAGGTTAGGCATCAAACAGCCTTATCCGATAGAATGGAAGCAGGTATCGTATCCACCAAAATACAAACCTCCGACCATCTCTTTCTATGATGGGACAACCTCTCCAAGTCAGTTCATTAATCATTTTGAAGTAATGACTGATCAATTGCAACCAAGTGACGCTCTCCTTACTCGGGTGTTCATTGGATGTCTCAAAGGAACGACTTATGAATGGTATAGAAGTCTCCCTGATGGGTGCATTACCTCATTTGCCGGTTTTAAGCAAATATTTCTTGAACGATTCTACGAAGGGCTCAATGATATGACCATGTCGGCCCTCATAAGAATCAAACAGAAGAATAATGAGACCACTGAGGAATTCATTGAGAGATTCAGAAGAGAAGCCCTCAAAATGCCTCTTGGAACTCCCGATGCTGTTACGATCGACACTTGCAAGTCGAACCTCTTACCAATTATCAGCATGTGGACAGGGTCCACTCAGTTCCAAGATTGGCCTTCATTCATCGTCAGTGCCAAGGCTGCCGAGGTCAGTGCTGAGACCTTTAAGGGTCTGGGGGTACAAATGGCTCCCAAAGAATCAAATCAGAGTGCTAGCAATAGTACTCGACCCAACAATCGCAAAGGGAAAGAAGCTCTTGAAGTCAATCTCCAAAACAGTAGTCAAGAGGTAAAGACTACCCAAGCTACTTCAGCTCCAACAAATCAACAACAGAGATCTCCTCGACCGAAAGAAGAATATTCTTTCGATGATGACGATGTTCAGGGTATCTTTGAATGCTTACTCAAAGGTAATAAGATTCAATTGCCAGAAATTAAAAAGCCTGATGAAGCCAATAAGATAGATCATCCAAAATACTGTCCATATCATAGAATGCTGGGTCATACAATCCGGTCTTGCTATGTATTAAAAGGGAAGATTCAAGAGATGATTAAATCAGGAGCTGTGACATTAACACCCAAAGACAAAACAGTCACAGCAAATGTAATTTCAATGCAGTTCGGTGACTTCCCTCCCTTAAAGGTAGAAAGTGGGATTGTTTCTATCCCCAAAGCAACTCTCGAAGTTGTAAACATCCCACCAGCACAGAATGACGGACTTGTTCCTGTCACAACTAAGAAGGGAGAGATCATGTGGATTCACCCGGATTTAATGACGGAGTTTAAAACGTCTTCCTCTTCTCCTCGGAAGATTTCCTCATCTAAAAAGAAGTTCGGGAAGACTAAGTCATGCAATGTGACTTCTAGTTTCACACCCGATTTTTATCTAACCTCTACTTTCATCTCAGCAGGAAATTCACTCTCTACGAAGATAAAATCTGTACCTCAAATTGAAGATAGGTACAAACCTGCTTTTCATTTATACAGTTCACAATCTCGTGAATTGATGGCGAAGATGGGTTATGATCTAGCCACTGCCCTAGGTTTGAACTCAGGCAAAGGACTCCGAGCACCTTTGGCCATCACCATGAGACATAATCAATCTCGTGTTGGCCTTGGTTTCTGGAATGAAGCTTTCATCAAACATAAAAGAACTAAGAGCAAAATAAAGAATTGCAGCATGGTTTCCATAGACCTTGAACCAGAATCTGAAGTTGAAGTTCATGCTGGAACTCGGTCAGGAAAAGTATATTTGAAAGATTATGCTGAAGTTCCTGAAGAAATTTCTGACGTTCCTCCGGCTACAGCTTCAACTCCAGTCTCTACTGAAGAGCCTTTAAATATTCCTATTGAGACAGTTCCTTCTAAACCAACAGCAGCTGACAAAGGCAAACAACAAGTCCGCTTCGACAAACCATTGAAGAAGTCATCTCCTACAGGACTTGAAAAGCCTTATAATTTTGATATATTAACTCAACTAGCCAATACCCCAGCTAAATTATCAATCTTCGAGCTCTTACGTCTCTCTAAAGAGACTCGAAAAACTTTAAGTGAAGCACTGCTGCAAGCAGAAACCTGCTTAACTCTTCTCAAGAAGTTGGAAACAGAACCTGTTTCTTATTGCCATAATGTATTGGAATTTATTCCAAACATTACCTTTACGCAGGACGATATGCTGCTAGAGGATAATCGACATGACCGTCCTTTATATCATACAGGATATATTGATTCTATGAAGGTTGATCGTTTATTGATTGATCCAGGATCCGCTCTCAGTATTATGCCAAAGGCTATGTTAGATACATTGAAGATACCTGTACATAGCCTCTCCAGCACTATCACTACCATCTTGGGGTTCAATCAAGGAAAAAGTGAGCCTTTAGGCAAGATTCGCCTTAAATTTCAAATAGGCGATCTTCGTACTAAGGTTACTTTTTACATCATCGACAATCATGGTTGCTCATACAATGCTCTATTAGGAAGACCATTCTTGCATGAACATAATGTCGTTCCTTCAACCCTTCATCAGTGCTTCAAATATGTTGATGATAATGGAGAGGTTCAAAAAGAAGTGGCAGATCTTTACCCATTCAAAGGAGTCGAAGCTTACTTCAATGACGCTCGCATGTACAAAGATGAATACTCGAAAGTCTTGCAAGCTATGGATAATGAAGATGAGACATCCAAAGTTGACACTTTTGTTATTCCTGTAAAAGGGCGTATCACTCCTCCGCAGTCTGTTAGATCATCCGAAGAAGGCTCACTGATAATTCCGGTCAGTAGACGTACTACTTCATCGTCTGCCCAGGGCTCACTGATAATTCCTGTCAGTGGACGCACTACTGCACCATCTTCCCAAGCTTCACAAAGTTTGCTGATCATTTCTGTCAGTGGACTCATCACTCCCCCTCCATCTTCTCAGGCTAGATCAGATACTCTAGTCATTTCAGTCAGTGGACGCATTACTTATCCACGGTCTTCTTCAAAGGAGCTCACCTCTTCTGAGCCTTTTGTTATCGATCTTAATCGAAACAAAAATTCTAACTGTTCTTCTTCTTCCCCCTTTGTCGTTAATCTGACTAAGTCTGATAAGGCTCAGCCTTCTGTTGTAAATACAGCATCTAGTATTAATGAAGCATCTCCTTTGCAGTATATTGATGTTTGTGGTTATGTACAAAGTTATTTACAATTGCTAAATAGCTTAGAGCCACTAACTATAGGGGTTGTTCAAGCTCTTCATACAGACGTATCATTAGACTCTATACAGAAATCATACTTTGTGGTCCCCAGTCAAAAGAAGGGAGAAAATCCAATATTTTTCTATAAAGGACCTCAGAATCCTCCTAACTTGGAAGAAGATGACATAAACGATGATACGGGAAGGTTACAACTGCGTCGCTACAGTCAACAATCCAAAAATATCATCAAAAATATGGGTTATGACTTTAGAACCAGTCTCAATAATGGGAAAGGAAGAAGAATGCATGTTCGAATTCCTCCATTAAAATACGGAAGGACAAAATATGGTTTAGGTTACATTGCTCCTACTTCCTTTATCAACATAGTCCATGAAGAGTCAAAATTCAATAAAGATGAACAATCTGAAGATGAACGATCTGAGTCTTCTGATTCTCTCTCTTGGGATTCTGACACGAGTGTTGGCGATCTTCATCGCTCTATTCTATCCATTAATATGGTCTCTGTTGATGGCCTACAAGAAAATGATGAAGATGAGGATGATTTGAAATATCACCCGAATCAGAACAATGGGCTCAAGATTAGATGATCAATGGGAATTCAGGTTCGAGCAGAGGGAACCTCCTACCGAAGATAAACTGATCCAAATTGATGTTGGTGAAGAAGGTTCTTCTAAACCAATATTCATCAGTGAAAGTCTTTCAGAAACAGATAAGCAAGACATGATCAAGCTTATTCGTGATTATATCGATGTCTTCGCCTGGAGCTACGAGGATATGCCAGGACTAGATCTGAAGATCGCAATGCACAAGCTTAATATTATGCCAAATGCTAAACCGGTCAAACAGCAACAGCGACGATTTCGTCCAGACATTATGGATGCAATTGAAGCTGAAGTCAACAAGCTTATGGCTTCCGGATTTATCAGAGAGGAACAACATCCTGACTGGGTGGCTAACATTGTTCCTGTCTTTAAAAAGACTGGCAAGATCCGAGTCTGTATAGACTTTCGCGATCTCAATGCAGCTTGTCCTAAAGACGAGTTTCCTCTTCCAATTACTGATGTCATGATCGACAATACATGTGGTTTCGAACGAATGTCATTTATGGATGGGTATTCGGGATACAACCAGATCAAAATGTTTCCAGATGATGAAAAACACACTTCCTTCAGAACGTCGATCGGTACATACTGTTATACAGTGATGCCGTTTGGTCTCAAGAATGCAGGAGCAACATATCAGCGAGCAATGAGCACTATATTTTGCGAACATCTCCGAAAAATAGTCGAATGCTATGTTGATGATATTGCAGTCAAAAGTCGACGAAAGGAGGATCATATCCAAGATTTGAAGACTATCTTTGATTTAATGCGTCAGCATCAACTTAAAATGAACCCTACTAAGTCCTTCCTGGGCGTCTCTAGTGGTAAATTTCTCGGCTTCGTCATTACCGCTAAAGGTATATACGTGGATCCCGAGAAGATCAAAGCCATCTAAGAGATGCGTCCTCCACGCACCTTAAAAGAGCTACGAGGATTTCAAGGAAGAATTGCTTATGTCAGGAGATTCATTTCCAACTTATCAGGACGCTGCAGACCATTCCACAAACTTCTGAAGAAAGGTGTATCTTTCATCTGGAACGAAGAATGTCAAAAAGCATTTGATGACATCAAACAGTACCTCATGAACCCTCCAGTTTTGGTACCTTCCGTCTCGGGAATACCATTTCTTCTATATGTTCGAGCTATGGATCATTCTCTTGGTGCATTACTCGTCCAGAAAAATAAAGATGGTCATGAACAGGCCATTTATTATCTCAGTCGCACAATGACGGGTACTGAACCGCGTTATTCTCCAATCGAGAAAGAATGCCTAGCATTAATGTTTGCTGTTCAGAAAATGCGACATTATATTATCGGTCAAACGATTCATGTCATTTCCAGAGTGAATCCCATCAGGATTATGATGAAGAAACCTGGTATTCTCAACTCCAGACTAGCTAATTGGGGAATCTTGTTAGCCCAATATGACATGCATTATATTCTTCAGAAGTCAGTTAAAGGACAGGCTCTTGCTGATTTTCTAGCAGCTCATGCAGTCCCAGAAGATTCTAAATTATATGATGAGATTCCCGATGAAGTTCTGGATTCAAATATAATTTCTGAAGAAGTTCCTACCTGGCGTCTATTCTTTGATGGAGCATCTAGAATAGGTCCTAACGGCAATAATATCGCCGGAGTTGGAATTGTTCTTGTATCCCCAGAGGAATTAACTATTCAGAGGGCTTATTCTCTAGATCAATCATGTTCAAATAATGTTGCAGAATACAATGCGTTGCTCATTGGTCTTCAACTTGCTAAACATCTGGATGTTCAATATTTAGAAGTTTATGGAGACTCTAAGCTTATCATCAATCAGATCAGAGGAACGTATGAAGTTCGTCATCAAGATTTGATACCTTATCATCGAATAACACTCTCTATGGCCTCCTCCTTTGAAGGTATCTTTATTGAACATGTTCGACGAGCCTATAATGCAGAAGCTGATGCTTTGGCTAATCTTGCTGCTGTATTAGCCATACCAATCAGACGTCAGCAAGTGATAGTGGTTTATAACCGAGAACTATTCTGCGTTGAAAATAATCTGGCTTTAGCTTTTTCCCATAATCCAGACGAAGATTCTCTCAACTTTGATGCTGAATTAAAGTTTGACAAAATGTCCTTGTCTTCCTCCGATTCTACTATGAAATATGTCTTTTCCAACAAAATAGACACCGTAACTGAAGACTGGAGACGTCCGTTTCTGGACTTTGTGTTGTATGACATACTTTCTGATAACCCGAGTGAAGCAGCATCTATCCGGCGTCGGTCTCTCAGATTCTATTATAATCATACTACAAAGACACTATATCGTCGAGCCTATGATGGTCTTCTTCTTCGATGCATCGCTGGTGAAGAAGCACAACAGATAATCCGTGAAACACATGATGGCGTCTGCGGAGCTCACCAGCCAGGTCCAAAACTTCAAGATCGTATCCGACGTATGGGTTATTATTGGCCCACGATGGTAGCTGATACTATTCAATATGCTCGGAAATGTAAAGCCTGTCAAATTCATGCAGACTTTATCCATCAACCATCAGAGTTCTTACACCCAACAGCGGCATCATGGCCCTTTGAAGCTTGGGGCATGGACGTCATCGGTCCTATCAATCCACTATCATCAAAAGGACATCGGTTTATTCTAGCAATAACTGATTACTTTTCTAAATAGGCTGAAACAATCCCATTATCTGAAGTCAAGACTTCTAATGTTATCAACTTTGTCAAACATCATGTCATCTATCGATTTGGTGTTCCTCGGCGTATTATCCATGATAATGGACCACAGTTCGTCAGCCAGAAATTTACTCGATTCTGTGATGATCATCGGATTAATAATCTGGCTTCTACATCATATAATCCAGCAGCCAATGGACTAGCAGAGGCTTTCAACAAAACAATCATCAAACTCTTGAAAAAGTTCGTTTCTTCCAATAAACGTAACTGGAGTGAGAAGCTTGGTGAATGTTTATGGGCTTATCGCACCACAGTTCGCAATGCGACCGGATGTACACCTTTCTCTTTGGTATATGGGTGTGAAGCTGTTCTTCCCCTCGAGATACAAATTCCTTCTTTGAGAATTGCAATCTCCAATGAATTTACGACAGAGAATAATGATCGACTTCGACTTCAAGAGTTGGAAGCTCTAGATGAAAAACGATTGTATGCGCAACAAAATATCGAGCTATATCAAGCCCGAATCTCAAAAGCTTTTAATCGGAAAGTCAAAGTCAGAACATATCAAAAGGGAGAATTGGTCCTTACTGTCAAACGTCCGATGACCATGACACATATGAGCAAAGGCAAATTTGACGCGAAATGGGAAGGCCCATTCGTAGTAAACAAAGTCTTCTCTAATGGAGCATATCAGCTTGCCTCTATGGACGGGAAAGTCATGATGATGCCTATCAATGGCAAATTCTTAAAGAAATATTATGTATAAATAATATTTTCATTACTCCCCAGCAAGTGTAAAATCAAAAATTTATTCTTCTCTACAAAAGCTATTTCGATGTCATTATCCCCCAGCGGAAACTGATATTCTACCATGTATCATTTTCCCAGAGAATTTGATATTTTGTCTTATTAGATTCCCAGTGGATTTAATAAAGATCTTGTATAGAAAATCATGTCCATATCACCTCTGAATTTTCTATCTCAGTATGTACCATATTCTATAAAAATGATATCTTATCCTTTTGATTTCTGGGTCTAAAGATCAGTGAATAAAGGCAAAATAATATAAAGCAGGAAGGATACATCATAAACAAAGTTTCCTTAAACAGAGTTTATTTGAGACAAATTCTTCAAGAAGTACATCATCATGGAAGATCACTGGTATCCCTTTCGTACTTGGGACGAGGACCACATACATAATTAGCAAAAGAATTGAATACATCATTTCCTGACCGCACCAAGAACTGACAGGCAGCCAGCCTCATTGCTTCTTCTTCTTCGGTTTCTCCTTGTTTGACCAGGAAATCCAAGATATCTTTCGGCAGCTTGGGAGCAGACGAGCTTTCGCCCGTCTCCTTCTTTTGTGGAGTCGAGTGCTCTTTAGCATTTTCATCGACTTTGGAGACGACTTCGGTTTTCTTCGTGTTCTCTTCGGAAGACATTTTGAATAAAGGATAAAATGCGATCCTTCTATTCAAATATATGCTCTATTTATAGGCATATGGTTACAAGGATCGAAGGGACGTATTCTTTTCCGATATTCAGTTCATCCATTCATTTCTCACATTCATCCGACGTTTCACATGTTCATTAATACTTGACGGTTCGTCCGTTCATTTATTACATTCACTCGACAGTTCATCTGTTCTTCATTTCCTAACGGTTCGTCCGTTCATAATCTTCTATCAATTCATTAAGTGGGGATTCGTTATTGATCATGTTTTCATAACCTCTGAATCAATTCCGAATCTACTTACTCATTTGTCATGTTTTGACCTCTGCATAGAAATCAATCTATTTTCTTTCGAGTTCCTATATATTATCACGTCCATAATACCTCTGATAATATCATATACTCTAAAACAGAAAAGATGATTTTATTATCTATCATGTCCACAATTCATCCACAAATACAAATCATTGAGCATAGAAGAATTGTCATTTCCATTCCCATTTCACCACAAAAAGTCTATTACATTTTCTTAGACTTTCTTACAAATCATAATGGAAATCTATTACAAATCTTGGATTTTCATTCTATGTACAACTGAGATCTATTTCTTCTTGGGTCTTCTCTGGCAATCTCGTTGTTTGTGGCAATTCCTGGGTGTCCAGCAGGAATCAAACTCTGGTCTTATCTCTCAGACGAGAGAAGAACCACAGAGTATGGCAACACGATGGCGTGTTGCTGCCAATACAGCACGTGGAGGAACGGCGGCACCTCAAGCAGATAGGAATGTATCCAAACCTTGGGATACAATTCCTAGTTCTGCCGTGAAAGGAACTCTACTACCCGATTTCTCGTGGTAGAGTTGACTCCACCATCCAACTCTCGTGTATAAAGGCTCTTCCTACCATCTGAGGAAGACCCTTCTATCTCACGAAGAGTTCTGAGTTGTCTGATATACGCGTCAAAAGCGTATGAGCTCCCTGATGTAGATGTCAGAAGAATATTGTCCACAGCATCCATATCACCAATGCCAGTTCTGAAGAAGGTTTTCAGCCAAAATTCTGCAAGAAACAGTAAAGAAAAATCAGTTAACAGAAACTGGCCAAGCAAAGACAGATGCATTCTGTTCATTTCGGGAAGATGAATTTGTCCTTAGCAAACAAAAATTTTGATGCGTGTATATTGAACTTACCGCTGAGTTTGCTGCTAAGGATTGACAGATCCATGTCTGGTAGCGTGCATAGAGATTTGACATCAGACAACATGGCTTTCCTATTTCCTTCTCATAGAAAATTCATTCTCAGAAGAGAGGAAGAAGAATGGGAAGATGAGTTTGCGTGGAGTTCATCCATCTATTTAAAGTATGGAGCATGAACCTATTCTTGGAAAGGATCCACATGAATAGCGCTCGTAAACGTGGAATGAATGACACGTGTACTTTGGAAACCAGCACAGCCTTGGAAATATTTAAAGAGTGCTTTCCAAAACGTTGGAAGATAGCGTAACTTACGGGCTATTTATTGGTGCACGCTATTCATTGGCGTACGTTATTTGGCGTAATTCACAACGTTAAAGGACAGCGTAATTTATAGCGTAACATACACTGACATACGCTATTCAGCGGAATTCACAAAACATTGGAAAATAGCGTAATATACGCTATTTCATTGACATACGCTATCTAGCGTAACTTACAACTTGGAAGACGGCGTATTCTACAGTTATTCATCGATACACGTTGGTTTTCAACACAGATTTGGACTAAACAGAAGATTCTTGAATATCCATTTTTCATTAAGGCACTGATGGCCTTACAAAAAAGAAGGGGAGGAAAAGGAAAGGAGTGCAATAAAGTCACGCTCTATTTTTCAGAGCGACTAAGCTTGACACCTAACTCTTCTACGCTTTGGACCCCCATGCGATGTAACAGAGCAACGAACATTTTACGCTTCTCTGCAAGGCTCTGCCCATCAGAAGAAGAGGAGCCGTCCAGACCAAAGTAGCCCAAAAAATTCTTGGCTAAATGCATAGGGTCGTCCTTGAGCTCGATGACGACAGGTTCGGGTTCTTGGCCCCCAAAAGTGGGGTCACCATGGGAACAGAATCCCAACTTACGTGCTTCTTCTTCAGCAGCTTCTTTTGGAGTCATGGTTTCAAAAGATGAAAGTCAAAAATTGAATTCTCTCGGTTTATATAATAGAGCTTGCTGGCTGTTCATATTCTTCCATCAGATTCAATCAATCTCGAAAAATGAAGAGTGTCAGGACTCATTCCCACTTTCTGTTCAAAGTAATTTCGAACTTTTGAAACTCATAAAGTTCGAAAACTTTGAAGGGAGTCTTGTAGGATGTGGAAAATTATGACACGCTGTCATTTTCATCAATACGCTTAAAGACAGATGTCAGTTGAAGCCATACGCTCAATTCAGAGTTGTAAGCTCATTCAAAAGCCATACGCTCAGTAAATATTTTATTATTTACTGAAGTGACAGCACAGCATATGTTTAAATGAGGAATGAATCTGACACTTCATCTTTCGTGCAAAGACAGCTGTCACAAGAAAAGTAACCGTCGTATAGGTTTTCGAAGAGTCGGTTTTGTCTTTTATGAGGACAACTCAGCAGCCTTCATAAATACAAAAGCCATCATTACTGTCAGTTTTGACAGTCTGTCAGCCGTCAAATCCACAGTCACGACGCTCGAGAAGATTTTGTCAGTTATGGGAAGATATGGTGTACCAAAGAAGATTGATGATAGCCATGTGGCCACTTCTCCAGTGAGCGTATCGACCTCACATGACTCCTTCTTCACACAGTCAAGTGAGCGTATGGACCTCACATGATTCCTTGCTAAACAAGCGAGCGTATGACCTCACATGACTCCTTGCCCATAAAGTGAGCGTATGGATTTCCTATAGCACTACGCTGTCCAAGTCAGCGTATAACTCTCCTTCAACGAGGCAGCGTATTACAGCAACCATATCCAGGATTACAGTCAACACACGTTCTCACGTGTCCTGTACCAATTATCCACTTCTCTAGAAGTTATACAACGTGGCATCCAGGCCATCAATCTCTCCTGAACATGCTCCACTACTTTCAACCGTACGCTAATGTGTCTCCATCAAAATTCGCCACGCGTCCCTACAGTTATGCACACGTCAAGTAACTACCTGAGCGTATGCTTAAGGACAGTTATCCTGAACTCTATAAAAAGGAGTTTCTTCATCTTCATCAGAGACTACAGTCAATTTCAGAGAGAACAGAGAGATTGCCCAGTTGCTGTCCAAGTTCTTCAAAGTTCGAGTCTTCTTCATCGCATCGTCCAAGGGATAAAGTGATCGTCTTCTAGATTAGATTCCTACAGTTATAATTTTCTCAGATACAAAATAAATAAAGTGAATTTATTTATGGAAAACAGCTAGGATCAGCCATGTACCGTCTCAACTATGATATATGGAATACGTTGTGGACCCCCATAAGTGCAGGTGGCAAGTCTAGCCTGTATGCCACGTCACCAATTCTCCCGTTGATAACGAAAGGGCCGATGAAACGCGGGCTAAGCTTCCCACCTCCACCAAAATGTATCGTACCATGAGTCAGAGATATCCTCAAGAAAACCTGGTCTCCAACCTAATCACAAGCAAGGTCTCAATTAATTATGATAAACAAACATGATCAAAATCACAAACAAACAAACCTAAATCTAATTCTACTCTAATCAGTACCTCGAACTCCAACGTCCTCCGGTGGCTATCGGCCCAGTGTCGATATCTGTCCTGCGCCACACAAAGTCTGTCCCTGATGAGCTTCACCTTTTCGACTGTGTCAACAACCATCTCTGGTCCCAGTAAAGCTCGCTCACCAACATCATCCCAAGATAAGGGTGTACGACACCTACGCCCGTACAGAGCCTCGAAAGGTGATATCTCAATGCTGGCCTAAAAAATGTTGTTGTAAGCAAACTCCACCAAATATAGATGATCCTCCCAGGAACCTCCAAAGTCCAGGACGCACATCCGTAGCATATCCTCAAGTGTCTAAATAGTCCACTCTAACTGTCCGTCCGTCTGGGGGTGGTATGCAGTACTAAACTTGAGCTGAGTGCCCAAGCTGGTCTGCAGACTCCTCTTAAAATGGAAAGTAAAGCGACTATCCCGATCTGAGACAATGCTGACCGGAACCCCATAAATTCTGACTATCTGCCGCATACGCATCTCCGCAAGCTTCTCTGTAGACGTACCCACCTTGAATGGAAAGAAGTGGGCCGATTTGGTCAACCTGTCAACGATGACCAAAATTATGTCTTTTCCTCCTGGTATACGCGACAGTCCAGATACGAAATCCATAGTGATATGCTCCCATTTCTACTCGGGAATGGGCAGCGGCTGCAACAATCCACCGGGCCTCTGTCTCTCTGTCTTGACCTGCTGACAGACCAAGCACCTAGCCACGAAGCGAGCTACATCCTGCTTCATCCAGGACCACCAAACATGCTCCCTCAGATCTTGGTACATCTTGTTGGCACCAGGGTATATATAGTACTGAGATCTGTGGGCCTCCTGCAAAACCTGTTCTCTGAGCTCTCCGCTGGGCACACATAACCTGGAACCGTGCCTCAAGGCACCATCCTCTGCAAAAAAAAACTTGCCATCCAGCAATCCTGCTCGAACCTGCTCTCGGAGACACTGCAGAGCAACGTCCTCAAACTGAGTCGCCTTGATTCTCTCCACCAAGTCTTACTGAATCCGTATACCCCATAACTACATCTGCACTCCGGGCACGATCACCTCAATCCCAAGGCTCTCCAAATCAGCAAGCAAGTGACGGTCCATGGTCAAACACATGGCTATCGGATACCTACTCAAGGCATCGGCAACCACGTTGGCCTTCCCTGGGTGATACTAAAGTAGGATGTCAAAGTCCTTCATCAACTCTAGCCATCTGCGCTGCCTCATGTTCAGCTCCTTCTGAGTGAACACATACTTTAAGCTCTTGTGATCTGTAAAAATCTCCATTCGCTCCCCATACAGATAATGCTTCCACAACTTCAGAGCAAATATCACCGCTGCCAGCTCCAGATCGTGGGTAGGGTAGTTCTTCTCATGGAGACATAATTGCCTGGAAGCATAGGCAATCACCTTTCCGTGCTGCTGCAATACACAACCCAGCCCCTTCCCTGAAGCATCACTATAAATAGTAAATCTACCTGATCCTGAAGGCAATGTCAGAATCGAAGCTGTCGTAAGCCGATTCTTTAACTCATCAAAAGCTGCCTGACATTCCTCTGACCAAACATACTCAGCATCCTTTTGGGTCAACCGAGTCAACGGCTCTGCAACCCGGAAGAAATCTTGCACAAATCTCCGATAATATCCTGCCAGCCCCAGGAAACTCCTGATCTCTGCAACTGAAGCCGGCGCTGCCCATGCCTCAACTGCTATGATCTTCTTGGGGTTAACTAAGATATCATCTCCAGTCACCACATTCCCCAAGAAGTCCACCCGATCCAAGAAGAACTCACACTTGGAGAGCTTCCCATAAAGCTGCTCCTTCCTCAGAATCTCCAGCACTATCCTCAAATGCTTCTCGTGCTCCTCCTCAGTCTTGGAATATATCAAGATGTCGTCAATGAACACCAACAAAAAATGATCCAGGTACTGGTGGAACATCTTGTTCATTAGGTTCATAAACACTGTTGGTGCATTGGTTAGCCCAAACGGCATAACCAAAAACTTAAACTGCCCGTACCGCGTCCTGAAAGCGGTCTTGGGAATATCCTCCCCTTCACCTTCACCTGGTGATATCCCGACCTCAGATCAATCTTGGAAAATACCCAAGCTCCGCTCAACTGGTCAAAAATATTGTCGATCCGCGACAGTGGGTATTTGTTCTTGATCGTGAGGTTATTGAGTGCCCTATAGTCAATACACATCCATACTGACCCATCCTTCTTTGGTACAAACAACACAGGTGTACCCCATGGCGACGAACTCGAACGGATGAAGCCCTTGTCCTGCAGCTCATCCACCTGTTTCTTCACCTCCACTAACTCACTATTGTTCACCCGATAGACAAGCTGAGAGATGGGTTCCGCTCTTGGAACCAAGTCTATCGAGAAATCAATATCTCTATCTGGTGGCAATCCAGGCAACTCCTCTGGAAAAATATCTATATACTCTGCTATCAAGGGGTATGGAATCGTCTGCTCCTCATCTGCGACTCCGCAGAAGACTCCGCTGCTCTGCTCCGCCTGACGTCTGGAGTACTCAAACTCTGGCTCACCCGGCATTCTGAAGAGAACTCTACCCCCTCTGCAATCAGTACTGGCATGGTGCCTGCTCAACCAATCCATGCAAAGTACTATATCGTAGTTCGACAATGGCATTATGAGCAGGCTCACCTCCAACTCACGGCCTCCCAAAACTACACTATGACCCTTACAAACATCACTCACGAGGATAATGTCACCCTCGGTCGTGATCTTGTAAGTCCTAGGCAACGATTCAGCTACGATACCGTGTCTAATCGTAAAAGATACTGATATGAAGCTATACGAAGCACCGAAATCGAATAATACAAAAGCTGGACTGGAGTCGAGAAGAACCGAACCTACGATCAGCTCTCCGATGGCATCCCAATCTTCTGCTGTTATGGCGAATCCTCGCCCCTTCTGGCGTCCCTTGGCCTGCTGCTGGTGCTGGACGAACCTCTGCTACTGTGTCGGCAGGGCTGGTCCCTTCTGCTGGCTTGCTGCGTCCTGGCTCCTCCTTCCTGAGCTGCTCATGCTATACGGCACTCCCTCATCGGTTGGTCTGCTGAACCACACACTAGGCACTGGCCCAGCCTCTTCCGGCACTCATTGGTGACATGTCCGGGCTTCTTGCAGTAGGCACAAGTAATACCCTGTCTCTCGCCCTGCTGGTACTGTCTCGGCTGCTGCTGCTGGTGGACTGGCCTCTGCTGGATCGACTGCGGCTGGAACTGCCTCGGCTGCTGTTGCTGAAAGTGGGGCCTCTTGGCCTGGCCCCCGCTGCTGCTGCCTCCAACTGGGTCTCGCCCCCTCTTGAGCCTAAGCTCAAGATCATCCTCTGCCAATAAGGCTCCCGTCAAGATCTCCTCGAATGTGGCATCCCTGTTGCCCTTGGTCAAGGACTTGACCTCCTTGATCAGACCCTTTCTGAACCTCTGGTCCTTCGCCGTCTCGCTCAAGCCCTCTACGAATCTGCCGAGGCGGCCGAACTTTCCAGCATACTCCTCCACTTACAGGCTCCCCTGAACCAAGCTATCGATTTACGACTCCAAGGCTCGAAGCACTGAATCTGGAAAGAACTTCTTCTTGAAGAAGCCCTTGAACTCCTCCCAAGTCTGCCCAGCTACCCCCATCCTGGGGTCTGACTGATACCAGGTACGAGCAAGATCCCGCATCCGGCTAGCTGCTGCCTCGATCTGGAGATCTGCCGGTATCCAGGCCAGGCGGAAGATCTCCTCTATATGCTCGATCCACTCGTCAGCATATAGGATCCCCTCTATCCCCAGGAAGTCTCTGGGGCTCATCTTCTGGAACTGCTCTATCCCCGGTATCCTCGGCTGATGGACCACTGGTCGAGCTGCGACTGTCGTAAGCGCCAACTCCATGCCCCTGTCCTGTCGGGCCTGCTGTCGGACCATGAACTGCTGGAAGTATACGAACATCTGCGCCACATCTACGTATCCTGTAGGCGGCGGCTGTTGGAAGGGCACCTCTGCGATGACTGGGTCCTGCCTCCGAGCCGGTGGAGGCATACCCCCTGCTACTGTTGCTGAAGTCTCAATACGAGCAGAGGTGGCAGGAGCTGCAGTCCCCTGGCCCTGCTGTACTGGCTGAGAGGTAGCAGTCCCCTCTATAGCATCCCCATGAATGGTACGCTGCGACCGAGTCTCTACCATCCTGAAGATAGACCAACAAGAGTATCAATTTCTGAGAAAGAAGCGATATAACAAAGGCGGACAGTTAAAATTCAAAAGAATCAGCTGACAACAAGGATTTAGATGGTAATAAAAGAGTTTTTCCTAATGTGATTGAGTACCTTAAAAATTAATATCCTATATCATACTGCAGGCTGTAGTGATACTCTAGTTCGAATACCACTGCACTTCTAGTCTAGACCTGCATGGGCCACCACTAAAAACGTGTCACGACCCGCACCCTAGAGTAAGGGCACGAGACGTGGGTACGTCCAGCTTACGTCGCAGTGTCGACGGTAGAACACTGTCCTAGGTCACAACATCTAACAATTTAAGGTTAAATAGTTTATACTCCCCGAATGGGGGTGACATAGCAGTAAATAAACACAATCAAACTAAGGAAGAAGAAAGGACGATATGATATAGAACTCAAGGAAATACAGGTGATCAGCAAGTCTAAGATAACATCTCAGCAAATATCCAGAAATACATGTCTCAACTACTGAATATGAAAGAATATATACATCTCAGATCTCAAGACAGAAAATAAAGTCTAACTACTAGTCTCAAGACAACATCAGTAAGATAAGCCTAACTAAGCTAGTCTAGGCAATGGGGGTAATGTCCTCAGCTTGAGCTGGATCCTCCTGAGAGTCCAGCTCAAAAGTGTCGTCTAGGGCTTTCCCGTAGAAGGTATCTACATAGGCCTCCTCCTCATCCTCTGTAATATTTTCAACAGGTCCAGTCATGACAAGAGCGAGCACAATACATCTCAACAGTTCATAGCAGGTTAGAAAATATAATCATATAGTAAAGTAAGATACAGGTACTGAAAGAAATGAGTATGTAAACAGAAAGAGAACTGTAATAAAAATATCTACTATAACAGAGAACTAATAGTGGCTAGTGAGTCAGAGTACAATATAGACATGTAAATGGCATATGATGATTCTGATGAGACTACGGAATGATTCTGATGAGATACTACTTGGGTATTATTCACATGTCCACTTCTACTCCCCCATACCCCCAATCAATACACAAGGATCCAAGCAGGTTATGTTATGATTCCATGCAATAGCCCCCGAAGGGTGATACATGGATGTCCCATAAATGGGGATTCTAGGAAACCCAATAAATAGGATAAGGATTCAAGGAAGACTCTGTGATCATGAGAGTACATGTCACAAGTGATCAATGAACCAATAAAGCATAGTAATACGCCATGTAAGTGAAACACACAGAACATGAAGTACCCGATGCTCCTAAAGGATAACATCTCAAGAAGGGATCTATATAGTACCAATCCGTGTGACCAACGTGACAGTATCAAGTAAAGTAATTTAAAGCAGGAAAATAATTCTAAATAGGATATGAAATGATCAGAGAATGTACTCGCCTGGTATCTGAGTGTCCGGATGAAATGTACTGTCCGAGGAGAGGTGTCTGGCTCCAAATCAGAATAACACAAGTCATAACAAGTCTAAAATGATAACAAGATGCAATTCAATGCATTCTATATGAACCTAGGTCAATCTAGGCCAAAGTCAACTCTTGGTCAACTCTGGTCAACCAAGAAGTCAAACCTAGGTCAAACTAGGTCCAACAAGTTTAAACTAGGTCAAACAAGTCATTCTAGGTCTAAGTAGTCCATACTAGTCTAAACAAGGCTAAACTAGCCTATCCCAGCATACCAAGTCCATACAACCTATACAACAAAAGGTCAAAACCAAACATCACACAACCTAGTTTACATCTAGGCCTACACATGGAATCACATAGTAAATATGTATATATACATATGACTACCCATATGTATACCACACATACATATATACATATATATATATATTTATATATATATATATATATATATATATATATATATATATATATATATATAAAATATAATAATGGTACACCCTACATATTATCATATATATATGATTCCTACATATGTGTATCCACATATATACATAATACATTATATACATTATTAGATATACATACATATACATTACATATATAGATATTCATATATAATATATATGTACATGTACATATAGAGAGAGAGGATACGTGTGTATGTGTGTGTTTAGTCCAATAAGGGACTGTAAAACAGTGAACATGTGAGCTGGGAAAATAGGACAGTGGGTGTGTGTATTCATAACAGTGTGTGTGTGTTACCAGGAAATAGGGTGTGTGTGAACTAGTCTAGGTGAGTGTCAATGTGTTTGTGTGAATGTGTAAACTGTGAGGAAACAGTTAGGAGTGTGTGTGTGTGTGAATGCTTGTGTGTGTTAGAGAGAGGGACTGTGTGTGTGAGCAGTGAGAGAGTGATGTTAGAGCAGTCCATTTTTGGACAGTAAAAGGAAATGAAAGAAATCAATTTATCATTTCAGTCCATGACAGTTTCAGACCACAACATTCAAGCCCCCATTTTGTATCCAAAACCCAACCAAAATCACCCAAATTTGACCCATAGATAGATTACAAGTAGATGAACTATATTAGGCTTTAAAACCAACATTTAACAGTATTTAAATAGGTCAATTTAATTGTCAAAACTCGATTTTGAAAACTGAAAAATACAGGAAATGATTCGGTTCCAGGAAATTAGGGTAAATGCTAAATAAGATTTAAAATCAAACTAAAATGCAAAACTAAGGGTTGGTAATGATAATATAGGATGTGCACGTGTCATAGGGAGTGTCTCGTATCCACCACAAGGACACAGACGTGTCCAAAAGAAATAAAACCAAAAACAGTACACTGGACAGTGCACTGTCTCGTGCA
The DNA here is from genome assembly GCA_029216955.1 of Iris pallida. Lineage (NCBI taxonomy): Eukaryota > Viridiplantae > Streptophyta > Magnoliopsida > Asparagales > Iridaceae > Iris > Iris pallida. The sequence goes on from JANAVB010009399.1 coordinate 13,484,292, forward strand.
CAGGTGCACCTAGGTCTAGGACACAACACAAGTGTCCAAGTGTCTCGTGGTCGTGTCAGTAGCTAGGTGGGGTGTCAGGGTAGGTGTCTAAGTGCCTGAGTCGTGTCCACGAAGTATCCAGCTCCGTGTCCAAACCCGTATCAGTGACCCATTGTGCGCGTGTGCGGGTGTGTGTAAAACCAATACTATGATGATTCCTCTCTCGACAAACCACGTAGTCATCTGAAACATGACACATGGCGTGTCAGTCAGTACCCCATGGTGTGTGTCGAGTTTCGTGTCCTCTAGTCGCGTGATGTGTCCGATACAGTCCCCGAATAGCAAGACAGTGCAGTCCGAGCGTGTGCGGCATGTTCAAGTGTCCAATCTGACACGAAACGACACCCAAATCACTCCCAATAAATCAAGAACATGCGAGCCACATCAAAACAATATTTCTTATTCAAAAACTTTCTAAAAATTGAATCGAAATGCCCTTTGTGGCATTTCATCAAACACTGTCACACTAGGACTGATACGTGTCCATTTAGGACACAAAAAGGACACAAAATCCTACAGAAATCTAGGGTTAGCTAGGGGACCCTTAGATCTAGGTCATCATGCAATAAAAACAACATCTAACAAGGAGTTTTAGTGATTTACCTAATGGTGTCACAAGTCCTCAAAAAGCTTCAAAGAGGGGTATCTCCTTGCTCCCCAAACTCTACCAAATTGCTATGAAACTGAGAAATAAATATACCAACAGCAAGAAAACTTAATTTAGAACCTATTGCAATTTTTTTGAAGGAAAAAGGAGTTAATTTGGATTTTCTAGGAATTTATGAAGATGGAGACTCACCTCTTTCTAAAACTTGTTCTTTCCTAAAGAGGCTAGCCCTAATTTCTACGAGACTATTTATAAGGGGGATTCCCAATGCTAGGTGGCTGGCCATAATGGATTAGGGTTAGGGTTTGGCTAATGGGTTGGGCTATGGGTTAAGTTGCTAGTTAATGGTTCAAACCAAAAGTCATGACTTGTGTCTAAAAGCCTTCTATTTTAATCTTGAGTTTAATGACTAAACCATAGGTTAACTCTAGTCTAACTAGGGTTGCATGATCTAAACAAGTCCATACCCAACTAGGGTTAGCTTCTAGGTTAGCCTACCAAGTCAAAGCTAGTCAACCTAGTCAACCTTCATTCAAACAATTCCAAAATAAATTCTAAAAATTCCCATAAATTCAAATAAATTATAATAAAATCAAATAACCCCAAAAATGACAAAAATATCCTCAAACTAGAAATGTGATAGTGACAAGTTCCTATAAAGGAGGCACCACCAGTAGTGACTTAGCTAGGTTAGCTATGAGTACTGGATTTGTTTCCGGCTTCTGATACTTTGAGTTGCTATTATTTTAAAACTTATAATGATGTTGAGATATTTGGACTCTTAGACATTTTGATTTATATATATATATATATATATATTTTTTAATATATATATATATATATATATATATATATATATATATATATATATAAATATATATATATATATAAAAATATATAAAAAAAATATATAAATATATATATATATATATATATATATATATATATATATATATATATATATTTATATATATATATATAAATATATATATAAAATATATATATATATATATATATATATATATATATATATATATATATATATATATATATTTATATATATATATATATATATATATATATATATATATATATATATATATATATATATATATATATATATATATATATATTTCTAGACTACTCTTAGTTTCTCTTTTCAATTCATATTGTGCCATTTATCTTCTTTATAATTTAATGTGATTGAGTATGGATGTTATCAATGGATGTTATCATTATATTGTTTTGCTTTTGGAGATGAGATATCATTTACAAGTTAGGATGTATATTCATGAGATGTTGATAGTTAGTATTGATGACCTAGATAGCATTCTACCATCGATACTACGTTGCAGGCTGGACATTGCCATGCTCTCGTACCTTATTCTGGGTGCTGGTCATGATAGTTAGCATTATGCAAGTTCAATTTACTAATAATGTTATATTGGAATATGTCAAAAACCTTCTTTGTGCCCCCACACAATTGTGCACCTAGAATATTTTATGCTCGCTATCTTAATTCATATTTCTATGAAATACACCATATCATATTTTTCTACTTTTCTACCTAAGAGGTATGATTTTGATAATGTCTCTTATTTAGAAATGTCAGCCTTATATCACATGCATTACTCCATACCATTCAATCTTCCATAAACAATCATGTCTCTGGTAACTTGCAGCAAAAAAAGGGCGTCCACTACTCTACACCATTTATTTACCGCTTATCTTTTCTTTCTTTGACATATCGTATGATTCTTCTCCCTTCACTAATGAACCTATCCCTTTGAATCAAAGTAGATGACATGAGACAACCTTATTTCTACCTTATAACTCATCCTCCAACTCCAATACTAATGCTGCTAGATCTCTACCTTCTACTTCTGAACCACCTACTACTGTGGACTCCATAGTTTATTGTATGATCGCTTTAATAAGGATGATGATCATTTCGAAGCTTTTGACTTTCGTCAGGCTCTCAACACAGAAGCCATTGGCAATACTTTGATTGACATTTAATACACTCTACCTCAACACCCTATTGGACCATTTTTGATTATTCGTGACCTGAATCGTCATGGCTATCGCATCGATGATAACTACATCCAGAGATATATGGATCCTATTGATGCTTTCTAAGATCCTAATCGAGTTATTGATCATGCTGCTGAAGATAATGACTGACGGATCTTACTGCTTGATAAGAAGTTGCCTAGATGGCTCTACTACTCTTTATTTCACTTCACATTATTATTCTTTTTAGGTTTTTGAACTTAGTAGATGGATCAATAAAAGTAATATTATTTTACAACCATTTATTATCATTGTCACTTAACTCTTGTATTTTCTTGTCAGACAAATTACTCCACTCATTTTGAGCACTCATTTTGGGAGAGCATGCCAATTCGATCAAACAACAACAGGGAAGAAATATGTGCGAATAAGACATCTCATCACACTACTGGATCAAATTGCTCTATAAGTTGCAAGGAGCTTTGCTATTCAAAGTCATTTGCTATATCATTCATAGTTTGTCAATTATCGAAATGGGGGAGAATGTTGGCCCATTCGGTGTCAGTCAACTTGATTTTAATAGTTAACTAAATCATGCCTTGATATGTCCCAAATATGACTCACATGAAGATTCAACTATGTTGTGGTGCTTGAAAGTTGCACTTCGTGAAATATTAATTTATATTTCTTGAGTCTAGGACTTATGTACATCGAGTCGCACTAAGTACCAGAAGTTCACTCAACCACCAGTCCACTTAAACAGCCCAAAGCCCATCTACAAAAAAGCCTAATCATTCAATTCATTCCATCCAAAATAGGCTAAAAACCATACCATACTTGGGTAACCGAACTCTGGCCGAACTCGGTCACAATGAATCTGGACATACCATATAGTTGTAAAATCATAGATTTTGTGGTTTCTAACGTTCGAAAAAATTCAAATATACACCTGAATTCTGGCCAAACTCTGTCCATAAAAATCCGATAACTAGGCATGAATTTTCACATTATTACTCACTCATCTCTTCGCATCTTTCTTATCCTATAGAGTGATCTCTGAGATTTAACCTTCCCATCTCCAAGCTCAACTCCCTTAGCCTTCTAATTGTAAGTGTGGTCTTGGTTAAAAGTCTATAAAGAGTTGTGCAACGTTAGATTATAAAAGCTTATTTTTGCTGCTGAAGTCGCGAGTTCTTCGGATCAAAGCTCGTATTTGAGAATTCGTTATGCGCTTCGCATAAAGGCAGAAGTTGTAGGAACTGTAAGTCATAGCTTGTGTTTCACTATTGTGACTATAGTGGATTTAACTCCGAGCAAGAGTTCACGGGACTAGACTAGTCCTCTCAAAGGAAAATTAAGATAAAAATCTCGGTGTTTGCGTTTGTTCTCTAAACTTTGCTTCTTTTTATACTTGTTTTTCATTTGCACATATTTTTATACGGTTGGGCACTTCATTCACTTAGAATATTTTAATTGGATAGATATTTCTGCTGCACTCTATTCACCCCCATCTAGAGTTGCCTATCTGTCTTTTTTATATTACTATTACCAATGATATAACCTTTAAGACCATTACCGAAGGAGACGTATCATTTCTTCATTGATAGTGTCATAAATAGGATAACAACACCGATCATATGTCGTGAGCAACCATTATCAAGAACCCACTTGCTTCTATTATGCGAGGATTGGCCTACCTACAACACGAGTAGATGTGACCTTTGGTACCCATTTTTTTGAGGGTCCTGAACTATTAGCCTTTGGTAACCATGCATACACATTCATATCAACTAACTTTCTAACTTTGAATTATCGTGAAACATGTTCTTTTAGAAAATATCCTTTCAGGCCACAACAATGACAAGTTGTAAAGGTGTTAGTGCTGGTGTAACAGTATAAATATGTGAATGTGTAGAAGTGTGTTGTGACGCGCGAATATTATAGAAGAAAGCATGATTATGTGTAGACCATTTCTTAATAGCTTTATTTGGTCATGCCTTGTGATGTGTCACGCATTCGTTGCTAGACTTAGCTATATCTATTATGCGAGGATTGGCCCACCTACAACACGAGTAGATGTGACCTTTGGTACCCATTTTTTTGAGGGTCCTGAACTATTAGCCTTTGGTAACCATGCATACACATTCATATAAACTAACTTTCTAACTTTGAATTATCGTAAAACATGTTCTTTTAGAAAATGTCCTTTCAGGCCACAACAATGACAAGTTGTAAAAGTGTTAGTGCTGGTGTAACAGTGTAAATATGTGAATGTGTAGAAGTGTGTTGTGACGCGCGGATATTATAGAAGAAAGCATGATTATGTGTAGACCATTTCTTAATAGCTTTATTTGGTCATGCCTTGTGATGTGTCACGCATTCGTTGCTAGACTTAGCTATATCTATTATGCGAGGATTGGCCCACCTACAACACGAGTAGATGTGACCTTTGGTACCCATTTTTTTGAGGGTCCTGAACTATTAGCCTTTGGTAACCATGCATACACATTCATATCAACTAACTTTCTAACTTTGAATTATCATGAAACATGTTCTTTTAGAAAATGTCCTTTCAGGCCACAACAATGACAAGTTGTAAAGGTGTTAGTGCTGGTGTAACGGTGTAAATATGTGAATGTATAGAAGTGTGTTGTGACGCGCGGATATTATAGAAGAAAGCATGATTATGTGTAGACCATTTCTTAATATCTTTATTTGGTCATGCCTTGTGATGTGTCACGCATTCGTTGCTAGACTTAGCTATAGGTTGTAAGACATGCTTTTCAGTCTAATCTCTAGCTTTTTAGAAACAGTGCAAGTCTCATTGTACATAACATTAAGTGACTCTACTCCTTGTGCAGTAATGATATTTTTCTTTTTCTCTACTTTATAATCTTTATTGAATTTTGCATGCTCTCGTGTCATCTTATCAATAATTTCCTTAGCATCATGTATAAGATATTTCTTCTGTGTTGCTAGTAGAAGGTACATCTCTTATTTTACTCAATAGAGAGGACAACCTTTCAGTCTCCAGCAGATGTGGCTTAATCTCCTTCCTAGCTTGCTTATACTTATCTAACACTTTCTTGTGTTCTTCAAGAAGATCACTGAAAGCATTCGATAATTTATCGAAGGTAAAATCTCCATATAAAGGATTACCTGACCAGTAAATTCCAACAAGCATACATTATTGCAGATCATGAGGATTTTCTTCTTCTTTGAATTCACTGGCTTCACTCCCATGCCATATGCTTGTGTTTGCATATTTGCATGAGGATGATCTTTTTCTTGACATTAATTCCCTTTTTTAGTTGTTGGACAGTCCTTCTTTATATGGCCCGCCTTCTTACTGCCATAAAACATAGGTTATTCATCATTGTTGTCTTAATAGTCCTTCTTTCGGTTGAATCTTTCAAACCTCAATTATTTTTTGAGGTTCATGAGCTTTAGTGCTTGTTCTTCACCTTCAGAATCATTATGTTCAGTTTCATCAATTGAGACCTTCTTGTGGTGTGCTCTAAATGCTATTGTCTTCTTCTTTGGTGTTGATTCTTCAAAGTCCTTGAGATCCAGCTCATGTGTCATAAGCATTCCCATGAGTGTCTCAAGAGACATTGTGGTGAGATCATTTTCTTCAACAATTGCAGTAGCCTTGGGGTTCTAGTTCTTTGCAAGTCCCATGAGCACTTTGTGAATCTTCTCATGATTGTTGTAATTTTTACCAATAGAAGAGAATTATAAGCATGAGTAATACTCTCAGTTGGCTTCATCTTGAATATCTTATATTCTTGCACAAGCCAACTGTTCTTGGACTCCTTTACTTGAGAAGTTCCTTTGTAAGTGACCTCAAAAAGTTTCCATACTTCATGTGAAGTGGTACAAGTAGACTCTTTGAATTCGGTCGTGTCTACAACACAGAATAAAGCATTAATAGCTCTGGCATAAAGACACCTTGTTTCTTCTCTAAATCAGTATACTTAACATAAGGCTTTTTCTACAAGGTTACCATCAACAACAACCTTGCGGGCTTTTTATAGCCATCTATATAACTATTAACCAGAGGTCAAAATCTAGTGACTTTAGGTAAAAATTTATTCGTGTTTTCTAGTAAATGTAGTTGGTTCCATCAAATAGGGGTAGCCTATTTGTGGATTGGCCTTCTCTAGTGAAGATAGATTTCACGATTGTCATGTGTATATCACTTAGGGTGTTAAACCCTTTCAAGAGAACCGTGCTCTGATACCACTTGAGGATCCTTAGGTAACTCTAGAGGGAGAGGGGGTGAATAGAGTACAGCAGTAATAATCCCCTATTAAAAGATATGACGGTCATGTACCAACTAAATAAAGCATTAAATCAGAGATATATAAAACAAAAATAGAGTTCAGAAGAAAACACAAATACCACGATGTGTATAGGTATCCTTCGTGGAGGACAATCCAGTCTCGAGAAATCTTGTTCAATGTTAATCCACTACTCTGGTTACGAAAGTTTTCATCCGAACGCTTACAACTCCATACAAGCACCTCGTGTTTTGATCTGAAGGGCACGACAACTTCAACTTCGAGTTTTTGAAGCAAAAGTGGAAATGGAGTTTTTCAAGTTCGTACAACTCTTGAAAACAAACTTCTAATCGACTTGCACTTCAACACTTAAGAGCATGGAAAGTTATTTTTAAGTCGGTAGGAAGGTTTTTAGCTCATAGAGAATAGATGAGGAAGGGTGAATAAGAGATTTGGAATGGTGGAAAGCTCATATATTTATAGGGTTTCCTTAGACATAGTTCTGGCCGAGTTCGAACGTCAAATGTTTAAAAATTTGACCGTTGTAAGCTGAGTCATCAGGAATGGAGGCTGATTAGGGTTTTTGTTTTGAGCAACCAAGTTCAACAAGAGTTCGCGCATGACTCGGTCCGATTTTGGTTTTTCTAATTCCAGAAAAAGTTCCTGGTTAGGTTAGTAGCCTATTTGAATTTGGGTTTGAGTTTGGATTCGAGTCATGATAGGATATTGGGTTAGATAGGCTATTTTTTAGTGGACTTTGCGTTCTACTTAAGCTATTGAAATGCAACTTGACTCACAACAAGTCCTATACTCAGTAAAGATAAAATTACATAATTAAAGTAAAATGTTATCCATTACATAATTAAAGTTAAATGTTATCCGACTTCTTGTGACTTTTGCTTTTCTTATTCAAGCAGTCTTATGTTTTGTGCATGTTGTGGTGTATTGAACGGTAGTTTTGTTAATTTTAAAAATTGTATCGGCCATGGCCAAATCGACCAACAGTGATGATTCGGTTGGATCGGTAAGAAGCTTGTAAGGAGGCTGTATGTTTTTATTCCGTTAGTGGAGGTTTTTCATGATTGGACTGTAATGTCCTGTATTTTTTCCACAAGTGTTTTTCGCACTTTTGTTGTGTCAATATTGTTGTGTCTGCGTTTTCGCACTTTTGTGATTTTGACAATTTGGTTTTCTATGTTTTTCTTCGGTTCGTCTTTTTGCTTTTAGAGAATCATTTCCGTATTTCATTTCCAACAAAAATTAGGGGACATTTGTAAAATTTAGGAGCCTTTTTAAAATGAAAGGGACCTTTTAAAATTTAGGAGACATTTCTAAACTTTAGAAGGCTTTTGTAAAATTTAGGGCATCCTTAAAATTTAAGGAACCTTTTCTAAAGTTGGCGCCCTAACCCATGTCTTGGTCGCCTAGGTGTGAAGTCGGCTTTGCTTAAAATAGCCAGATTAATTCCTAAGAGGCACTCTTGGCTTTGCATAATGTCGCTCTCAAGTGAAGAAAGGGTTAAAATGTTTTGGGATTAACTACGTACATCTAGGGTACAAGTTAATTTAGTCTACTTCAAAATCTCTATAGATATAACCTAGAAAGCTAAAACCGAAATACAAAATAATCTCCATAAACTAATCCAACCTATTTATAAGTATCCTAGAAGAAACAAATAATTGACTATAATACCTTTGTTGGCCAACTATTTAGCTACCATAGGAAATTGGCCCGGGCAGGTTATTATGTAATACAATGCAAAAAAAATTATAAATGGCATTTCTGATACATACAGTAGATAGAGACATACAAGTAAATAACTACCAGATTTTTCAAAACTAAGATGTGCCAAGAGGGAAGAAACAATAATACTCCAACGAAAACGATATGTCAACAAAAATCACTCTCCCAAACAAAAATATACGAAGAAAGACGAGCAAATTTTCAACCAAATCCATTACATTCTTATAGAACGCCATAATTTCAAAGCTTCAGAAAATTAGAGCAGCCCTAATTTTCTGATTATGGAATCATCATTACCATATTAGCATCTCTTCAATATTAGTTATTCACAGTAATATAAGCAGAAGAAACAGAAGAGAAGAAAAATTAGCTAGCAGTCACACGGTTACACCCTAACATCAATCCAAAAAATTAAATCCAAACCCCAAGGAAACAGCATGTGTGACTTCTGATACAATGAAGACATCCACGCGAGTAGAGAACTCAGAGGAATGGATAGTCAGTCAGCCCTTGGAACAGCCCCTCCACCTCTCCTAAAACACTCAGGAAGCCACCATCTGAATAGCTCTCGTCCACCGGTCCACCCCTCGTCGTCGTCGCCTCCACTTCGTCGTTGATTAACATCTTCTGGTTCTTCTTCTGGACCACAGTCCTCTTTGCGGGCTTCCCTGTCAGCCTCTGTACGAGGTCGCGGAAGTTCGCCACGTCTGTCTTGATGATCTCTGGTGCGAATATGTGCACGATCCTGATCTTCGGCTTGGTCTTCAACTTCGACTTGACTACCATGTGGGAGTCTTCTGTAACAGCAAGCTTCAACGACGACGATGGCTTCTCCATTAGTGTATGATTTTAGAGGAAGTAAGAAGGTGGTTGGGTTGGGATTGTTTAAATAGATTGGAGAGGAATTGGAACAAGATATGTTTGTTGGCGGCAAGGTTTGGATGAAGCGTGGGGTGTGACAACAAGTTAATACAAAGTCAATAGAGAAAAGCCTTTTTTTCTTTTTCCTTATTGCACAAGTACTAAATGGATATCAGCATATATTGTGTGACAAGGAAAAGTTAGCTCCTCGTTCATGCATATATGGAAGGATTTGGTGAAGCAAGCTGTGATCTCCCTCATTTTGTACCAGTTGGTTGTCAAGGCCACATGGATATGGTTGCTCTCTTTTTCATAGCTTACATCCCTTTCCTTCCTACTATTACTAATAATGGCAACATTTCATCCCAAGAAGTTCCTCAGTGGAAAAGGTTTCCAATCAATTTTACAAGAAAAAGAGAATTAAATAACTATATGGCTCTTGGGTTTCCTTTCGTGTGCCAATTGGTGTGTGGCCGGGCCATATTCTTGTGAATGAAATATCCAAATTTCAAATTAATAAAAATATTATATCATTGTTCTAGATTGTGACACATGACATTCTCTTAATTTTTTAGTTATTTATGTAGTTTCCGAAACAGATCTTTTGATGGAAGATGGAGATCTCGAGCTCTTATTTCCAGAGAGACGAAAAATTCGTTCTCCTAAGAGAGAGAGAGAGAGAGATGAATACTCGTTCTCAACCGAAGTTGATGCAACGAGATGAATGATCGCTCTCAACCGGATTTGATGCAACGACTTTGCTGGTGTGATGAAGATCACCGTTGCTCAAAGCAAGATTCGTCCGACTGCAATCTGCTTCAAGGAACCAGCAAGTTCTAAAGAACTTCTGGAACGCTCGCTGTCACCTCCTTTACGAACTCGAAGAACTCCTTTTAGCTTCAATGGCGACGGCAGCACTTCTCTCTTCGTCTCTTTATTTTGGCGTAAGTCCTTAATGAAGGCACGAAGAGAGTATTTATAGAGAAGGGTCAAAACCCTAATCCTAATCATGGCCGTAACTGATTGCGAAAAGATAGGAGTGAATAATGGAAAGATTTGAATGTAATAAAATCAAATTCCACAAAAATTGGATCTGATTAATTAACTCAATCTTTCCATAACCGCTCAAATCTTCCAATCGGCCACATCATACGCCACCTGTGCCCCACAGCCACTCAGCCCGTCAACCTGCGCGCGTGGCTGCAAAGCCCACAGTAGCCTGTGGCACCTGTACGCTGCAGCCCCGTAGCATCTGCGCGCCCGGCGCCACAGCACCTGCACGCCGCAGCCCCGCAGCATCTGTAAGCCCAGCGCCGCAGCACCTGCGCACTACAGCACCTGCGCGCCGCAGTGCCACAGCACCTGCGTGCCGTAGTACCACAGCACCTGCGCGCCTGGCGCTGCAGCACCTACTACGCCTGCGCTGCACCGAAGCTGCGACTCGTAGAGACGAGCGCATCAATTACACACAATGCGCCTTGCATCGATGCTGACGTACTAAATGCAAAGTGCGTCAATAAAATGCCACTTTACGTCCTCGAGTCCGAGTTGCTCCACAAGGGAATTATTCCATGAGCATGACAAAAAGCATTAATGCTTCTTTGTTGGTTTAGCCTTCCTTCCACTAGAAAAATTCTTCCACATGTCACCCATGTGCCTGTCCATACTTTATGTGATCTCACAACACAAGCAAAGCCTTATATAGAAATACCATCCATTTGGTTTTTCAAATGTGGGACTATCTTTCTAGTTTCTAAAGCAAAATACCAACAAGCCAAAACACCAACAATCTCTCACATCTCTCTATATATGGGTTGAGCGTTCTCTCACATGCATTAGGATAGATGTCGCTACGACTTGAATCTTTCCGTATGGGTTAAATGACAGCATGATACAGAATGGACTAAGCTTTGAATTCTGTATCATAGCTGCAATTCTTTCCACTCACATAAGGACATCAACTGTGCTTCTGGTTGCACATTAAAGGCCTTGTGCCAGCCTGATTTTGGTGTATGTATCTTGGGTGTCTACAAGATTTCTCTTAAGAGACAGCCTATATCTCTTTCCATACAATCTAGGTGAGTTCTTTTAAAGAGTCTTTGGCATGAAGCCTTTTGCTTTCTTGCAGTGCTACACCGCTATGATATGGCCTGAAGCCGAGACCCTGTCTCATGTGGTGTCATACCACCTGTATCATGAAGACCAGCCTCTTTGTAGTGCCAAACTACCCAGCATGAAGCCTTTCTCTTCCTTGCGGTGTTACGCTGAAGTGACATGGCTTGCAAAGCCGAGGTCCTTCCTCATGTGGTGTCAGCTACAGTAACATGAGGCCCAGCCTCTTTATAGTGCTGCCTACCACTCTTCATTATACAGTATTAGGCCCTCTTGCCTATGTGCGGTGCTATGCCACTGTGACTTGGCCTGAAGCCGAGGCTTTATCCTCACTAGGTACCTCATGTGGTGTCATCCTACTGTAGTATGGAGTACAACGCTGCTTTGTAGTGCTGTGCTACCCGTGCTTCCTGTAAAGCACGCCAGATATCCCAGATGCATGAGAACTCATTAAGGCTTCCAAGCCATCCTCCTACGGGACTTTTTTCTTTGTAAAGAACAATCAGTAGACGATAGTGGTTCTGGGTTCATAACCCCGCAACATTCCAAAGGATTTGCCCACTGTTCATGATATTCTTTCAGTCAATGGTCCTTCCTTGAAGTAAAAGCTAGATGACTAGTAGATTTATCTTTGAACTAATAGAATAAAACTTTATAGTGGAATTGCAAAGACATAATATCAGAGTGTCTTCAAGCCCATCTTACTTGCTATGTCTTCAACCAGATGACGCTTGAGACCTTTGGTGAACAGATCTGCCAGATTCTCCTGACTCCGAATATCCACTACGACAATGACTCCTCTTTTAATAAGATCAATTACCGTCATGTACATTAGACGTACAGTCCTCTTCTTTCCATTGAAAAGGTCATTTGATGCCACACTAGAGTCACCTAGTTATCGTAGTATATCGGTACCGTCGTTATCTACGCACCAACCATTGGCAAGTCATATATGAGCTCCCGAAGCCATTCTGCTTCATCTATTACATCCGCCAGTGCGTAGAATTCAGACACCATAAAAGAGTGAGACAACATAGTCTGCTTTTTTGACTTCTACGATATAGCAGCTCCACCCATGGGAAAAACATATCCTCTTGTGGACCTCTCACTCTCTACTTCTAAGCACCAGCTTGCATCACTGAAGCCCTCCACTACTTTTGGATCTACGCAGTAGTGTAGTGCATACTTCTGAGTCCTTTTGAGGTATCTAATAACCCTCTTCACAGCTTTTCAATGCTCCACACCAAGATTGCTCGTGAATCGGCTAAGCATCCCCATGACAAAAGCTAGGTCAGGCCTTGTGGTAGTAGTCGCATAGATCGAACTCCCGATGATGCTTGAGTACTCCAACTGCTTGACGCTTTTCTTTGGATTTGGCTTCAGATTCTTGTCATACCTATAAGGCATATCGATTCTTGAAGATCCTGATACCCCTAGCGTATGTGCATCTTTTCAATATAATGCAACTGTGACAGTGCCACTCTAGTGTCCGTCCGGATGATCTTTATCCCCAGGATTACATCAGCTTCCCCTAAGCCCTTCATGCTGAACTTAGATGAGAGAAACTTATTTGTCTCAGTGACACTTGCTAGAACTGTACCCAAGATCAGCATGTCATCCACGTAGAAACAAACGACAACATCTCTCCTGTCAATGAACTTTGTGTACACATACTTGTCTGTCTCGCTGACCCTGTAGCCATTTGATCTTATGACTATATCAAACTTTTCATGCCACATCTTGGGAGCTTGCTTCAGACCATATAGAGACTTCACAAACTTGTAGAATTTGTCTTCGAGGCCCTTGACGATGTATCCTTCTGGCTGTTGTATGTAGATCTTTTCGGTCAATTCACCATTCAGGAAAGCGATCTTAACATCCATCTGATGGATTACCAGCTTGTGAATTGTGCTCAGAGCAATCAACATTTTGATGGCATCATCCGAGCTACTGGAGCATATGTGTCGAAATAATCGATCTCATGCTTCTGAGAAAATCCTTTGGCAACTAACCTTGCCTTGAACTTGTCAATAGTTCCATCGGCCTTCATCTTCTTCTAGAAGATCAATTTACATCCGATTGTTTTGCTCATTCAGGCAGATCGACCAACACCCACATGTTGTTGGAGGGTATCGAGTCGTACTCATCATTAATAGCCTCCTTCCAGAAGATAGCATCTCTAGTATTCATCACCTTATCATAGGTAAGTGGGTATGCTTCCACATGGTAGGGGACAAAATCCTTTCCGAAGTCCTTCTGTCTCCTAACTCGCTTAGATACAAGTTCTACGAGTTCTGGTTCAATAGTTGTTCTTGCAGCAAAAATATCTTCTTGGACTACCACTTCGTAAGGAACTTGAGCCTCCTATACACTCACATTGTTCTCCAGAATGTTCACGAGAACATTGTTCTTGTGCCTTATAAACTTATCTTCAAAGAATTCTGCGACGTGAGATTCAATGATATGATTTGACTCAATATCAAGGAACCTCCGAGCATCACTCTTATCAGCATAACCCAGGAATATAGTCTTCGTAGTCCTTGTTTCCAGCTTCTGAATCTTAAAATCCGGAAGCTTCACGTACGCCAGACACCCCCACACTCGAATGACATTCAAGTTGGGTCTGACCTTGAACCAGAGTTCATGAGGAGTGACTTCCGAAGTAGCATATGGCACTCTGTTCAATATGAACATAGCCGTAAGTACTGCTTCACCCCATAAGCAATTCGAAAGACCCGCAGGAGACAACATTGAGTTCATCATCTCTGTTAATGTTATGTTCTTTCTTTCTGTAACACCATTTGATTGAGGGGATCGTATGGAGCAGTTGTCTCGTTGACAATTCTATGTTCTCTGCAGAACGATGTAAATTTATGAAACCTATACTCTCCACCTTGATCACTTATGAGTCTCTTGAGTTGTTGTCCGGTTTGATGCTCGACTTCAGCCTTGAAGTCCTTAAACTTCTCAAATGCTTCATCTTTAGACTTGAGCAGATAAACGAACACGTACTTTGAGAAGTTGTCGATGAAAGTAATGAAATACTTCATCCGGTCTTTGTGGAGAACTGTTTGAAGTCACAGATATCTGAGTGCACCAACTCCAGAAGATCTGTACTTCGGTTTACCCGCTTGAACGGTTTCCTTGTGATCTTCGTCTGCGCACAGACCTCACACTTCTCCAACTCCTTAACCCCACATTTTGAGATAAGTCCTAGACTAGACATCTTGTTTATTCTTTTACAATGAACATGTCCTAGTCTCTTATGCCACAACTCAAGAGTAACTAGAAGAAGAAACTGCATTCATTATCTTAATAGGAGTTACAAGTTGAAGTTTGAACATCCCTTCGGTACAGAAAGCCTTTCCGAAGTTTGTTTCTTTATAGGACATAACGTCTTGACCAGCGTTAATATCCATCCTCAAGCCTGCATTGCAGAGCAGACTTCCCGAGACCAAGTTCTTGGCTATGGCCGGTACATGCTTCATATTCTGAAATGTTAGCGACTTCCTCGAAGTCAGTTGCAGTACCACCGTCCCGATCCCGGGTAATTCAGCTTGTGTTTGGTTCGCCACCATAACCTTCTTAGAAACAGGTTGGTACGTGGTGAACCACTCCTTCTTTGAGCAAATATGACATGAGGCCCAGTGCCTATCCATCAGCCCGTATTAATCCCGGCTGAGTCAACTTGCGTAATCATAGCGACAAAGTTAGCCTCACCTTGCTCCTTTTGTTTTAGTTTTTATTTGCAGTCCCTCTTCCAGTTGCCTTTCTTGCCACAGTTGAAACATGTCCCTGGGTCGTTGGACTGGGACTTGAACTGAGTCGACATCACCTTCAGATATGAATGTCTTTCTTCTTTTGGTAGTGAGGCTTCTGCTTCCCTTAAGAACTTCTTCCTTGCACCATGTTTGCCTTAGCCATTTGCTTGGACAAGGCATCCACTTTGAGTTGAGCCCTCAACTCGTCTTCAACATGTATCCAGTGCAAGAGGTATTCTAGATCCACCTCCATCTTTTTGCGGGGCATGTCCGCGATGAAGTTGCTCCACCCAGGTGGAAGCTTGGCGACAATACCTACGACGATAAAAGCATCGACCAAGGGCATGCAGTCATCCACCACCTTCTAACGTAACTTAAGGAATTCCTTGACTTGAGGCAACATTGTTCTATCGTCCTCAAACCACATCCTCCAGACCTTTTCGGTCACATAGATCTTGTTCCTGTTTTCATCTGCCTTGTAGAAATTCTCTATAGAATCCCGACGTCCTTTGCATTGACCGTCTTGTTGCTTGACTCCACCAGAGAGTCCTCCATAGAGTTCTGGATCAACAACTTATAGAGATTGTTATCCCGTCTCCACTTCGACTGCAAAGCCGTGGCTTCGGCAACCCTTCGAGCATTTTCACCCTTTGCAGTCAAAGGCTCAGGATCTGTCAACACATAGTCGACGCTCATGAGTTAAAGATTAAGGCTGACATTTTTCTTTCAGATGTTGAAATGCTCTCTATCAAACTTCTCAAGTTTAAAACTTGTATCGAGAGGTTGTGCACGGTTGTTCTCCGTCAGATCTGAATCATGCTTTGAGATTGTTGTTCCCAAAATAGATCTTTTGATAGAAGATGGAGATCTCGAACTCTTATTTCTAGAGGGACACAAATTTGTTCTCCTAAGAGAGAGATGAATACACGTTCTCAACCGAAGTTGATGCAACGAGATGAATGATCGCTCTCAATCGGAGTTGATGCAACGACTTTGCTGGGGTAATGAATATCACCATTGCTCAAAGCAAGATTCGCCGGATTGCGATATGCTTCCAGGAACCAGCAAGTTCTAAAGAACTTCTGGAACTCTCGCTATTGTAGGAACGAAATCGTAAAGCAGAATACTCTAGAAGGGGGTGAATAGAGTAGGCAGCGGAATATTGCTAATTAAAAATATTGTTAGCAGTTAGATCACAGATATAATAATAATCACAAAAGTAAATAACAGAAATTAAAAGTGATCAGAAGGCAAACGCAAACACCAAGATTTATACTGGTTTCTCTCTTGTGAGGACTAGTCCAGTCGAAAGAACTCTAGCGTCCAGTTGAATCCACTATTGAAAAATCTCGCAAGTTTTCATACGAAGTCCTTGCAACTTCTACAGACGCGAGCTTTGATACGAAGAACTCGACCAACTTCAATTGTGAAGAGTTGTATCTTCTATCAAGCCTCTGATTACAATCGCTCTGAAACTTCTAGACCGTACCGTACTGGCAAATCGACTAGAGGATTGTAACTGACTTAGGATTTGAAAATGAAAGCTTTTTGAAAACTCTTTGGAAGAATGTAAGCTCAGGAAGAGATGAGATTAAAAGTGAATTGGTGATTTGAAATGATCGAAATACTTCTCTATTTATAGTTTTTCCAAAGACAGAACTCTGACAGAATTCGGGCAGAATTCGGACAAAACTCTTTGTAACAAACCGCAACTAAAGGATGACCAAGTTCAAAATCCAACGTTCACTAACGTTCCAATTGGCCGAACTCTGGCCGAACTATGGCCGAACTCGGACCGAGTTCCGCTGGGGTTGTGCCAGTTCATTTTTGAGAAAAATCAATTTTGGCTTTTTGAAAAGTCCTTCAGAAGCTTTTTGTAAAAATGATATTTTTCAAAAATGTAGGTCATTTGTAAAAGAATAGGATGGTTTTGAAAAATGTTTTCGGATAGCCTATTTGCCAGTACAACTCGGTGAATAATGTATTCCTAGACTCAAAAAAATGAAAAATTATATTGCTTAACAGGAAGTACATTTGGAGTGGCAAATAGCTTCAGTCTTGAACATAGTTGATATCCATCGTTGAGCAGTGTCCAAAACGTCGTAGGTAAACATCTGAATTGACTTACATCTATATCGAGACAGAGTTTGATCAATTATTAAAATCAGGTGTGACCATGACCAATAGGCCAACAATCTTCTCCATTTTTTTAATTGACAAACCTTGCCGATATAACATCTAAGCTTAGATCAACTCAAAAGAGTAAGCAAAAGAAATTGTTCATAACCTGTATTCACAAAAATGCAAATGAGAAAGCTCCCCCGCAAAAAATATATAAGTAACAAACAGTGAATAAACACAAAAAAATATATATGAATATTCACTACAGGCATGGTATAAACAGTAAATATAGTAAGAGAAACAGACAGTCTATAGAACAACAAAGGCATGTATTTATCACAGGCAGTTTTTAATATGAAGATATAGATAGTGCTAGAATAAAACTGAAACAAATAAAGTACTGAATAATAAACTAAGATGCCAAAACTGAGGCATAATCAAAACCATATCTATGAAGAGTCACATAATAAAATAAAAGTGTTGATAATAACTTGAAATGTAGGAGCATTTCCAAGTAAACAAAAGACATAAGTAATAGTCTCAATATCTAACATCTCAAAAATCATCATCTTCATCATCATCGTCATCAGCTGCAGTGCCAGCATGGTCAGAAGGACCAGCTCCAGAAGTACCAGCGCCAGAAGTGCGAGGAGTGGCACTAGTGGTACGATATCAATCATAGGCATTTCCTGGCTGGAACAGAGAGTGGACCGCTTCGTCATCAATACGGTAGCCAGAAACAGAAGGGTCTCGAGGTAGAGAGCTAGCAGAATGACCCGTCTGCACAAACCACAAATCGACGAAGGATTTGGCAATCGCCTGGAACCGAGTCACATCACGGAACTCGTGTTCCCTAGAAGTCTCAACATAAAAGGACTGCAGATCTGATAAGTGCTGATGAATACCCTCAAATGTCATAGGGTAAGAATGAGGAGGAACAGGTGCTGTAGGAGCAGGTGCAGGAAGAGCAGGTGCAGTAGGTGGAGGAACAGTGGCAATGCTCCGACGAAAGAGCTTGACGAACTTGGGCTCGGGGTCGACAGCACAAGTAGATAGGTCAATATCAAATCTCTGAAAGATGCGAGGAATAAGCATCGCATAAGATAGGTTGCGGTCTCTCCCGCAAAATCTACCTATAATCTGGATGATAGTCTAAGGGGCAGAAAAAGAAATCCCCTTAAGAATATGATAAAGAGAAGAAAGCTCAAGTGTAGTGACATCATCTTTGGAAGTAGATTTTGGAAGCAAAGTAGAATAGATGATGCGATGTAATTCGTAGTTAAACAAGTTCAAGTTATTAGCCTTGAACTTTCCAGGACGAGCGCGTGCGGGCGCACAAAGCTCATTCTTAAAACTAACGAGTGTCGTGTCATCGGGGAAATCAAAATCAGTAATATCATCGAGTGGGGCACCTTCGTTTGGGATACCAAGGATTTCCGCTACCGTTTCATCAATGAATTCGATATCGATTCCTCCGACACGTGTCCTCACGGTAAAAGTGTCTAACACAAAATTACAGTAGAATAATCTAATGGCATTAGTGGCAATGGGGAATTGTAAGGTAACAAAGTGTTGTAGCCCAAATGCCTCAAAATAAGGGTGGTGATCCGAAAAGACAGTCCATTTAATCGGCAATCCGGTGCAAATAGTACGCATGATAAAATTGACTTACCATAATAAAGCTTGATCGAAAGTTTTAATGTAAAACTCGTCCGAAGCACCGTCGTCCGATTGGACCTGAGAAAAAAGGTAATCCGTATACGGATCTGAAGATGATGCCTCTTCACTGGCATTAGTCATCTTCCTCTTGAAGGGATTGAACTTAGGCATTCTTTTCCAAAATTTTTAGAAATCCTAAGTATTAAAAAGTGGAGGGGAGAAGGAATTATACCTTCCAAGAATTGGATATGCTGATGAGGACGAAGTTCTTCGCACAAATCCAAAGTTTGGACGAGAATCTTCACGCGGATTGGAAGAACAATGATGGAGAAAAACTAGGGTTTAGAGGCGCGGCAGCTGCTGTTTGATGTAGTTTGGAGGAATAAAGAAGATGGGGGCCTCGGGTTCTGGCTGGTACATATATATACCCAGCCGAACTCTGGCCGAACTCGTACCGAACTCGGGCCGAATTCGCCAAGGGTTGCCTGGCTATATATATATATCAAAAAAATGGAAATGGGGCCACATCTTTTTCATTAATTCATTTCAAATGTTTAATTCAAAGTTTAGTAATTTTAATCTCAAAGTAATATAATTAATATTATTTCATAAATTAATATTCTTTACTCAGCATCTGTCTCAGATTAGCTATAGAAGTACTGTCCCAGCTAACGGAGGTTCGTCGGGGAACTCTTAAATACCTCTTTGCTTCGACCGTAGTCGTGGTGACAGACTGACTTTTTTTAGGCTTGTCTCGAAAATAGTTATCGAGTATCGAATAAATAATTAATAAAATAAAATTATTATATATTATTGATATCTAAAATTCCTAATTCTTAACGTAAATAATTGAAACGATCTTCCGCTAGAGGTTTTGTGAGTATGTCAGCTAATTGATTCTGTGTGTCTATGTATACAAGGTCTATATCTCCATTTTGTTGATGATCTCTAAGAAAGTGATGTCTGATTTTGATATGTTTAGTACGCGAGTGACATACTGGATTCCTAGTTAAATTAATAGAATTAGTGTTATCACAAAAAATGGGTACATGTGTAAAATGTAATCGATATTCTTCTAAAGTTCGTTTCATCCATAAAATTTGTGGACAACAACGTCCTACGGCGATATACTCAGCCTCGGTTGTTGATAATGCAACAGAATTTTGTTTTTTACTAAACCAAGAGACTAGAGCTTTTCCTAGGAAATGACATGTGCCGCTAGTAATTTTTTTTATCTACTTTGCATCCGACAAAATCAGCATCAGAATAACCGGTTAGGTCAAATGATGTGGTTTTGGGATACCATAAGCCGACAGAAGAAGTGCCTTTAAGGTATCGGAAGATACGCTTAACTGCGCACATATGTGATTCCTTAGGATTAGCTTGAAAGCGTGCACATAAACAAACACTAAACATAATGTCTGGTCGACTAGCAGTTAAATACAGTAAGCTACCGATCTTACCTCGATACTTACGTATGTCGACAGGTTTGCCTAGTTCATCAATAACAAGCTTGGTTGAAGTCGCCATTGGAGTGCTAATTGGCTTGACTGCTTCCATGTCAAACTTCTTTAATAGATCCTTTGTGTACTTTGCTTGATTTATGAACGTCCCATTGTTGGTTTGTTTGATTTACAGTCCGAGAAAGAATTTTAGCTCTCCCATCATGATCATCTCAAACTCATTCTGCATACACTTTGAAAATTCTTGAGAAAGAGATTTATGAGTAGATCCAAAGATAATATCATCTACATATATGAATCAAAAGAATATTATTATTCAAAGATTTTATAAACAAGGTAGTGTCAACCTTTCCCTTTGATAAATCGTTATCAAGTAAAAAAGAGCTTAGACGATCGTACCAAGCACGAGGGGCTTGTTTCAAACCGTATAAGGCTTTTTTCAACTTGAAAACATATTTAGGAAATTTGAAATCAATAAAACCAGGAGGTTGAGCTACATAAACTTCTTCTTTTATAAAACCATTTAAAAATGCGCTTATGACATCCATTTGAAATAATTTAAAATTATAAAAAAATAAAAATGTACATAACATGCGAATGGATTCTAATCTCGCAACTGGGGCATAAGTCTCATCGTAGTCGATACCTTCTTCTTGATTGTATCCTTGAGCCACGAGTCGAGCCTTATTACGAGTCACTAAACCATTCTCGTTCAGTTTATTTCGGAATACCCATCCGGTGCCAATGACCGGATGATCAATGGGCTTGGAAATAAGTTTTCAAACTTGATTCAGTTCAAATTGGTTTAATTCCTCTTGCATAGCATCTAACCAGAAGTCATCACTACATGCTTCATCAATATTTTTAGGTTCAAACTGCGAGACAAAAGCAACACAAGAAGCTATATCTTTATTAGAGGAACGAGTACTTACACCCTTGGTAATCTCACCAATTACCAAGTCCTTTGGATGATTAGCCAAGAATCTTATCTCTTTTGGTGTAGTCTCAAGATTGCTAGTTTCGGCTTCTTTGCTTGGAGGTTTATCTGATGTCCGATGTGATGGTTTTGCATCTTTGTGTAACGATTTTGCAGTAGCTGTACTTGGTGCGATTATGTCTTCATTGTCATCATCGTCTAAGTATTGATTTAGCTCATCAAACTTGACGTTGATAGATTCTTTAATGATCATGGTTCTTTTGTTGAAGACTCTATATCCTTTGCTCTTTGCTGCATAACCTAAAAATATCCTTCATCGTCATTTTCATCAAATTTACTCAAATTATCTTTAGTATTAAGAATAAAACATTTACAACCAAAGATTTTGAAGTAAGAAACATTTGGTGTTCTATCAAACCATAATTCATAGGGAGTCTTCTTCGATATAGGTCGAATTAGAACCCTATTGAGAATATATTATGCTGTATTTACAGATTCAGCCCATAAATATCTAGGTAGACTAAACTAATTTAAAATTACTCTAGCTATTTTAGATAGAGTTCTGTTCTTACGTTCCATAACTCCATTTTGTTACGGAGTCCTAGGGCAAGAGAATTCATGCAAATAACCGTGTGTTACAAAATTTTTTGAATTCTGCATTCTCAAATTCGTCGTCATGATCACTACGAATACGAGTAATCATGAACCCTTTTTCATTCTGTACTTTCTTGCAAAAGGTGACGAATTCTGATAATGCATCATTCTTGCGTACAAGAAAATAAACCCATGTATATCTAGAGAAGTCATCTATAATGACAAATACATATAACTTACCACCTAGACTGGCAATTCTATTTGGTCCAAATAAGTCCATACAACAGTTGTAAAGGTCTAGTGGTACTTACAGCGTTCTTGGATTTGAATGCGGATATGGTAGTTTGTTATTTTCATATTCACTACGTACCATATCCTTCTTGAAAGAAATATCCGGTAAGCCGCGTACCAACTTCTTCGTAGAAAATCTTGAAATTGTATCCATGTTTGCATGACCGAGTCTCATATGCCATAGTTGACTCTCAACGCTTTTGGCCATCAAATATCTACCTGCTGTGTTAGCATCTTCCAACAAATAGAATACATATATATTGTCTTCCCTAATACCTTCAGATATAGTACTACCAGTTGAACTATCAATTATAGTACATTTATCTTTTACAAAGTTAATACCATAACCGTGATCAGCTAAATGGCTTATGCTGAGCAGATTATATTTTAACTCAGTAACGAGACAAACATCTTTAATCACTGGATAGGGAGCCTTACCAATATTACCGATACCGATTATGTACCCTCTTAAATTATTACCAAAGGAGACGTATCCTTCTTTATTCCTATTCGACAGTGTTACGAATAATGAAGCGTCACTGGTCATGTGCCGTGAGCAACCGCTGTCAAGGATTCATTTGCTTCTAGCATGTGAAGGACGTTCCACCTACAAAACAATTTATAGATGAAACTCTTGGTACCCATTTCTTGTAGGGTCATGACTGGTTAGTTTTTGGCATCCATGAATAAACATTTAAATCTACTAACTTTCTAATTCTACATGCAGAAGATATATGACCAATGAGGCCACAATAATGATATTTAGCATGTTGAGTGTTGAAAGTTGTGTGAGGTGCATGATTGGTAGGTTTTGGTTTTCTAGTATAGAAGAATGCATGCCTATTAGTCTTCTTGGGCATAGTCTTGGTATGGTTTGGTCTGACAGTGTTAGGCGTGTTCCGATGATTCGATAATTGACACGTGTTAGAATAGGAAGCAACAACTTTAGGCCGTTTTTCTAAACTAATTTCCAACTTTTTGGAAGTGTCATATAATCTAGTATATTCAAATGTGAGTGATTCTAATCTGACCTGTGCACACTGGAGACTCTTTCTCTCCTTAGATATGTCTTCCTTTAACTGGATAATAGTTTGGTCTTTTTCTTCGGATAGCTTAACAGTCTCGTGTAACAACAATTTAATAGAAGAAAGCTCACCAGACTCAGTTGAAGAGTCATTATTTCTAACCAGATCTAATTGGTTGGTAAGGCTTTCTATTTCACCATTGTACTCTTTCAATACCTTCTTAGACGTTTCATATTTACTACGCAGTTTCCTGTAATCATCTAACAGTTCATTGAAAGCCTCTCCTAGTTGCTCAAAGGTGAAATTATCATACGGATCAAATAGAGGATTAGTAATTACCTGATCACAAGCCATCAAGCATACATTTGCACCGTCATCTGATTATTCATTTCCTGAGTCGCTGGCTTCACTTTCATGCCATATGCTTGTATTGGCATACTTTCTTGATGTAGATTTCTTCAGGTAGCCTTTGTCATATTTGCTACTTTTCTTTGATGGTGATGCTGAGGGACAATCTTTCTTTATGTGTCCTTTCTTCTTGCGTCCGTAGCAAATAGGATCTTCCTCGTTGTTGTTATCTTTTCTGTCTTTTGTTATCCTGTTAAATCTCATGAACTTCTTGAATTTTCTTACCAGAAGAGCTTGATCTTCAGAGTCGGAGTCGCTGTCGTCAGAATCATCTTCGATGGTTCTTCAATGTTGAGCCTTAAGAGCGATTATCTTCTCTGATTTCTTCTTTGGTGTAGCATCTTTAAAGTCTTGAAGTTCTAACTCGTGAGTGAGTAGCTTACCCATGAGTTTTTCTAGAGACATTGTTGAGAGGTTGTTCCCTTCAATGATTGCTGTAGCCTTTGGAATCCAGTTCTTTGTAAGGGCTCGTAGAAGTTTGCGAATATTCTCATGGTTATTGTAATCCTTCCCTAGTGAAGACAGAGGATTTATAATATCCAAGAATCTTGTCAACATCTGAGTGACTGATTCACTTGGCTTCATTTTGAACGCCTCGTACTCCTGAGTAAGTCTGCTGATTTTTGACTCCTTAACTTATGTTGTTCCTTCGTGGGTTACTTCGAGATGTTTCTACACTTTGTTTGATGTTGTGCAAGTAGACACCCTGTTGAATTCAATTCTGTCTAAAGCACAAAATAAAGCGTTAATAGCACGTGCGTCATGACTGGCCTTTTTCTTTTCTTCCTCTGTATATTTGTCATGGAGTTTTTCAACTAAAACACCATCAACATTAATACGAGGTAGCTTTTTATATCCATCAATAACTATAAACCATAAGTCAAAATCAAGATATTTCAGAAAGAAACTCATACATGTTTTCCAATAAGTGTAGTTTGTGTCGTCAAATAGTGGAGGTCTGTTTGTGGCATTGCCTTCACTTGTAAATTTTACAGTTGCCATGTGTAATGCTATGATCTATATAAAAAATTTGAATATAACTGCAATTTTACCTTGATTTACCTGTATAACCCGCTCTGATACCAATTGTAGGAACAATTGGGATCAGAATAAAATACCTCTAGATGGAGAGCCTGCTCTGATACCAATTGTAGGAATGAAATCGTAAAGCAGAATACTCTAGGGGGTGAATAGAGTAGGCAGCGAAATATTGCTAATTAAAAATCTTGTTAGCAGTTAGACCATAATATATAATAATAATCACAAAAGTAAATGACAGAAATTAAAAGTGATCAAAAGGCAAACGCAAACACCAAGATTTATACTGGTTTCCCTCCTGTGAGGACTAGTCCAGTCGGAAGAACTCTAGCTTCCAGTTCAATTCACTATTGAAAAATCCCGCAAATTTTCATACGAAGTCCTTGCAACTTCTATAGACGCGAGCTTTGATACGAAGAACTCGACCAACTTCAATTGTGAAGAGTTGTATCTTCTATCAAGCCTCTGATTATAATCGCTCTGAAACTTCTAGACCGTACTGCACTGGCAAATCGACTAGAGGATTGTAACTGGCTTGGGATTTAAAAATGAAAGCTTTTTGAAAACTCTTTGGAAGAATGTAAGCTCAGGAAGAGAAGAGATTGAAAGTGAATTGGTTATTTGAAATGATCGAAATACTTCTCTATTTATAATTTTTCCAAAGACAAAACTCTGACAGAATTCAGGCAGAATTCAGACAGAACTCTTTGTAACAAACCGCAACTAAAGGATGACCAAGTTCAAAATCCAACGTTCACTAACGTTCCAATTGGCCGAACTCAGTCCGAGTTCTGCTAGGGTTCTGCCAGTTCATTTTTGAGAAAAATCAATTTTGGCTTTTTGAAAAGTCCTTCAGAAGCTTTTTGTAAAAAGGATATTTTTCAAAAACGTAGGTCATTTGTAAAAGAATAGGATTGTTTTGAAAAACGTTTTCGGATAGCCTATTTGCCAGTACGACTCGGTGTACAATGTATTCCTAGACTCAATAAAATAAAAAATTACAATGCTTAACTGGAAGTACATTTGGAGTGGCAAATGGCTTCAGTCTTGAACACAGTTGATATCCATCGTTGAACAGTGTCCAAAACGTCGTACGTAAACATCTGAATTGACTTGCATCTATATCGAGACAGAGTTTGATCAATTATTAAAATCAGGTGTGACCATGACCAATGGGCCAACAGCTGTCACCTCCTTTACGAACTCGAAGAACTCATTTTAGCTTCAATGGCTGCGGTAGCACTTCTCTCTTCGCCTTTTTATTTTGGCGTAAGTCCTTAATGAAGGCACGAAAAGAATATTTACAAAGAAGGGTCAAAACCTTAATCTTAATCCTTTCCGTAACTGATTACGAAAAGGTAGGAGCGAGTAATAGAAAAATTTGAATGAATTAGAATCAAATCCCACAGAAATCAGATCTAATCAATTAATTTAAGATTTCCATAACTGCTCTATTCTTCCAATCAGCCACATCATACGCCACCTGTGCCTCATAGCCACTCAGCCCGTCATCATGTGCAAGTGGTTGCGAAGCACGTAGCACCCTACGGCACCTACAAGCTTAGTGCCCATCACCTGTGCGCTACAGCCCCGTAGCATCTGTGCGTCTGGCGCCATAGTACTTGCACACCACAACACCCGGAGCTACAACACCTACGTGCTCAGTGTGCCAAAAAAAACACCACTTTATGCCCTTGAGTCCGAGTCCGAGTGGCTAAGTGTCACGCCCCAGAACCAGAATATTGGAGAGCGGGGGACTGACAGAGCCAGCTACGTATATTGAAGTGCAACCTACCTCGTAATACAGTCACGGCTGTCTAGATGCATGAGGGTTTAACTACAAGCCAGCAGTGTCTTATGGTCAAGAACAAGCCTAGGGTGTCAATCTCAAAAAACAAATAAATATTACAAGATATTAGATCATCAGACATACAAAGTAAGGCATCCCAAATATTATATATTCAGATGATCATGGAGCTAGTCATACAAAATACGAAGGATAGTAAGAGTTATAGTCATACATGATCAACCCTAGGATTTGTCAATCATGTTACTGCCCTTAGGCAGACAGAATATACGTCTCAACACAAGCTAACACTTGCTCGGGGGAGAAACGCCTCAAAAGAATAATTTGACAATAGAGTGGGAGAACAAAATAAGAAACCCACTCGTTGCCAGGGTTGCGTCTAGTGTTCACCATCTGGCTAGAAGGCAGGTAGATCATCGGGTGCTACTCCGAAATCTGGCCATACAAAATCAGCTGGGTCGGACCCTAGAAAGAGCAAATGCCACAAGGGAGGCTTTACTTGGGAACTAAAACCAGCAGGTTAATAAACAGAAGATATAAATAATGAACATGATTAAGTAACAAGAAGACAGGCTTAGAATAAAATAAGTGCTTGCATTATGAAAACAAGAGACAAAATATAATTCCCTTGTTAACTACGAAGCAAGCATTCAGACACGGCCAATCCAGTCTTACGGCTTGTTATCATTAGCTAACTAAGGTCATCACAGACCTAGTTGTTAATGAAATACATTTGAGATATTCCCAAGTCACAAGCCCTGCAGCTATCCAGGTTATCCAGGCGAGGTTTCTTAGAGCTATCAAGATTACACGAGTTACAAAGTTATAAGATGACTTGGTGTACCTTAGTACAATTGCGTTCAAGAAGTGCCCTATATGACAGTGTGCTAGAAATGTGCCCTAATGGTCGGCAGGCTACAAGTCCACTAAGGTGTGGTCGAGATAACGAGATCGCCTGTAACTGGAAAAATCTCTCTATATGAACTACTTGATCAATCTAGTCATTAACCTATTAGATTCATTATGAATTCCTGACCGTGGTAACCAGGAATCCATGTCCTAGGCATGATGCAAGACGAGACAGGTAGTTTGTATAGGCACAATCAAGGGAATCAACCACGGTATCAAGACAAGAGTTACTCAGCAAGTCAGGGTAGCCGTCGCAACAATCTTTCAAGACTATCATGTCATGTCAGGTTACTTCTTACTTGTCAAGATTACTTACGTACGAGGAGTGCGCCTCGACGGACCACTATCAAGATTATACATGTTATGTTAAGTTGCTTATCATGTCAAGAGTGCTTGTCAAGAGTGCGCCTCGACGGGTTACTATTAAGATTATCAAGAAGGGTTCATGTTAACGTGTTGTTCTCATGCTATAAGCACTTGTGCTATCAAGAATTACTGGTCAAGAGTGTGCCACGACGGGCCACCAAAAGAGTTATCATGCTATGTTCATGTCAAGTTCATATCATAGCCTAGAATTATTATGTTCAAGTCCAAGTCAAAGCTCAAGTGCAAGTCAAGTTTTTGTTATAGTCAAGTCAGGTCATGCACAGGTCGGGTCAAAACTCAGGGCACATGTATATGACAAAACATGTAGACAACTACAAAAACAATGAAGGTGCAAGGGGTTGGCGCATCACAATAGGCGCCTAATGATGGATATGTGCCTAGGCAAGCATGGGCACCTTGGCATGAATGGACACTAGGGTCAGGATGGCGTATTGCCGAGGTAGGCACATTGCCAGAGAGGCGCTGGACCATCATGGGTGCATGGCCAGATATAGGCGCATGGCCAATGGGGCGCATAGCCAGATATAGGTGCATGGCCTGATATAAGCGCATGGCCAAAGAGGTTCAAGGCCAGATATAAGCGCATGGCCAAAGAGGCACATGACCAGATATAAGCGCATGGCCAGATATAGGCGCATCACAATGGGAGACTCACGATGCGTCTTCAGTACATGTGCGTATGGAACCTATGCACATGACACGCTCGGAGTCGAAAGATGCATTGTCGGGACATCACGGCATACGGCCTCTCGGCGCATGGCCTCCCGGGCGCATAGGGATTTCGGTGTATGGGGTTTGTCGTCCCCAAACAATAATTTCAGCGATAGAAGTTCCAAAAGCTTGCATGTCACGTCCCGCACCTAGTGTAAGGGTACAAGTGCATAATCACGCCCAGCCTACTCCACAGAATCGGCGGTAGAACGCTGTACTAGGTTACTATCTAAACCAACTTACGCAATTGTATAATGTACTTATCTTAAAACTCAACTCCGAACGGAGGATAAGTACAAAAATAATATAACTCAATCACAGTCTAAGCATGATAGGATATCACAGAATTCTATAACTAAAAGAAAACAATAAAAAACTTCTAAAAGATAATAACTCAAAACAACTCAAAATAAGACAACTCTCAAATTATTACAATTCAAGTTCTAGTAAAGAAATCTAAACTATTCTACTAAACTAGTCTCCCGATCACTCCTGAGAGTCAGGGCCAAAGGTAGATAATCCCTCTCCAGATCCATAGTAAGTAGGGCATACATCCTCAGGGCTAACATCTGTAATATTTCAACAGGTCCAGTCAGGACAGGAACGAATACATCTCATCAAGTAAACCCAAGTAAATGATGAAAACCATAAAACAATTATAGATAATTTTATTGATGAAGCATAGGAATTCGAAACAGTTTAAGATGTAAAACTATAGTAAAAAAACAAGAAAAGTAAAAGCTGTGAAATAGAATATCATGTCAATAAAGACCGTAAATAAAAGCTAGTTGAACTAGAATAATATGATATGAGTCCAGTGGTACAATATATGTCAAGTGTGATTCCATTCAATGATCCATGTAGGGTGATTCTTGTAATGGTTCTTATGATAATTCTAGTAAAGATTCTAGACAATACTCATAGTGTGTTTTAAAATACTGAGATCGACATGTAAACGGCTAGGGGTAATCCGACACATCACACACTGGCCAAGTGTGGGACGGCTATCGTTCTTGTATAATTCACAGGGAGGTGGTTCGAGTATTTAGGAATGTTTACATGTCTACTTAAGTATTTTACCGCCTGACAAATATGAGTGAATCCATCACACGATACGTAAATCGAGAATAAATCTTGCCAGAACACGAAGGTGCTTGTAGGTGATTCTTGTAATAGTTCTTGTAATAGAGGCTAGACAAGCAAGGTATGTGTTTCGTATACATGGATTCCAGAAAAATATCAATTCGTGTTTGTAACCGAGAATCAAATAAAATTGACTAAAACTGAAATATAGAATTCGACAAGTAAATGAAAAAACTTTCAGAGAATGTACTCGCCTGACAATCCGAGCTGCTTGTGAGGATGTATAACTGAACTGGAGTGATATAAACCTATTTAAAGTATCCACATGTCACAACCAAGTCTACAATATCAAAAAAATAGCTACAATACAAGACTACATGCTTCTAGGTCCCTTTTGGTTGAAGTCAACCATTGGTCAACTCTGGTCAAACCTGGTCAACGCTGGTAAAACCTGGTCAAACATTGGTCAACTAGTCCGTTTACTAATTTTTAGGTTATACACAAGTTTCTATGTCATTCTAAGTTCGTTTGAGTTGAATTGGATCAAGTTTGACCCAAAGTTGACTTTTGTCAACTTGGTCAACTTATCGGTCAACTCGACTAAACTAAGGTCTTTGGATCGATTCTAATATGTCCCAATACTCCAGTGGTCACAAACACTAACCTACAATGACATAAAACTATCGTCTATCAACCACTAGCATATATATATATATATATATATATATATATATATATATATATATATATATGTATATATATATATATATAAAAATGTATATATATATATATATATAGTCTTCCCTCTAAGCACATACATATATACATAACCCATATATGAAAGAATGGTGGTGCGAAGAATACGGACTGTTATCAACTCCAGAATTCTGGAAATAAATCAGTCCAAGGTCATTCCTACCAAAAATTATGTCACACAAGTATTTATATATAAAATACAATGTATAAACTATATCTATATTGGTATATACAATATACATATATATATATATATATATATATATATATATATATATATATATATATATATATATATATATAGGTTCGCTAGTACCGAAAATGGATCAATCTCTCGATCCGATGAGACTCAAAAATCTGGAAAAAGTGAACCCTCGCTCCAAAACAGCGCTTATGTATATACATAACCATATTCATGAAAAAATATATACATACATACATATATATATATATATATATATATATATATATAAATATATATATATATATATATATATATATATATAAAATATATATATATATATATATATAAGCCTACAAGTAGAAAACTCACATATGCTTGAAAAGAGCAAATAATTAAGTAAAAATTTTGCGGATCACTTCCCGCAAGTTCTAAACATCATTTATGAACTAACAAATCAGAAAATATGGATTAAAAGTCAATGGATCGAAAAATCACATTTCTATTGAAAACCTTGAACCTGAAAACTCAATGTTTGACAAAACGACCCAAAATGCAAAATTCACCAAATCAACCAGCGAAACATGGCATACACGTTGGTCTCAACCTACGTGATGTGCTCGGGTACTCACGGATTCGAAATCGTATCCGGGCTGTGTCCACAGAATGCGTATCGGAATATCCCGATACCGCGTGTCAACGTGCACGTATGCGTACGTTCTCGCTCGATTGAGCGCCGTACAAACAACAAGAAGCCCCGTGCTCGTGCACGTAGCTAGGGGGTCCCGGGGTAGGTCTAGGACACGAAAACATAGTGACACATCGCACCAAGGTGACGCGCACAGCCCCACACCATGTGCGGCCTGCTGCGAGTGCGCGCGCCCACGCGTGCCCTCGTGTGTGCGGTTCGATCCTCGTGGCTCGCTCGTCGGACCATGCCACGACTTAGGGTTGATCCCGTGGGTAGTCTAGGTATAGGGCTACGTGTCCCAGTTCCTGGAACGGGTCCTCGTCGCGTCGAAAGCGCGTACGAAGAGCATTTCAGTCCCGAATTTTAGTCGGGTGCACAGAATAGCTGAATAGTGAACGATGAATAACTCCGTGCTCGCTCAACTAAATGTTGTGAAATTTTATGGGCATGTGGGCAGAGGTTGGCCCCACGTGCTCATATAATTTCACGCGAGACAGAGCTCTGTACGTCGAGTTATGACGCACAGACAACAGGGTGTACACGAAATCGTGCACGGGATCTCGTGCACGCGTGTCCGTGTCCATTCGGATGCCGAAATCGTATCGATTTCTGATCTGTCTTCCCAAAAGTTGTTACAAATCATATAAAGAAGGATTTCATGAAAACATAATAAAAAATTATCACTTTTCAATTCTAAGTGGCATTTTGCCGAACATGTGCAACATGAGACCGATACGTGTCCGATACCGCTATCAAACGAAACCAAAATCCTATGAAACATCATAAACAGATCAATGGTGCCTATATGGATGCAAATATGAAAGAAAATTCAGAATAACTATGGTAGAAAAGGGTTTACCTATTGAGTGTCGAGACCCCAATAAACGGAACTCCTCGAACGCTGTGTCGTTCGACTCCCCTTAATCAACTGCCTCCGCCTTCTCGTTAGTAATACTCCAGCAGATCCTCCTCTTCTAGACGAGTGCAACGGAGTTTGTTTGAGGAGAAACGGACTCTGGATGAAGAAACTAGAGTTTTTGGAGGAGGAGATCTATTAGGGTTTCACTTGTGGAGGCTATGCTTCACAAATGAATAAAAGAGAGGGGGTACTGATGTGGGCGGCCAGGTGGGGTTTTCTATGGTTAGGGTGTCATTTGGGCCAACTCTCTCTCAACTAAAAATAAGACCCAAGTCACAAAGGCTTAAAGGGCTACATGCAAAAAGGCTTAAAATCATCCAAAAGCCATTTAAATTGGACCCAAGCCCTAAATAAATTCTAATAGGAAAAAAATAAATTCTAAGACATGGTTAGGCTCCTATACAAGGTCCACTAAGGATTAACCAGTTGCTAGTACAACACAAGTCAAAATATCTAGAAAGTCACAAAATGGACAAAATGGCTAAAAAGGCTAAAATGACTAAAAATTCATTTAAAACATTCTAAAATAACTAACTAATTCTAAAATAATTCCTACAAGGTCAAATTAATTCTAATTATTATTATTAGGCTTCTAGTCAATGTTGGTTAAGTTAAACCCATTTATACTACACAAACATCAAACAAAACCACCTATCATCACATGAATTGAATAAATTAATAAATAATATAATAATTACAAAAAGACCAAAATATTCCTAAATTAAAAATGTGGTGGTTACATTGCCATGACCATAACTTCCTCAAAATAAGTCCGAATTGAGACTTCCAAGGGTCTAAACTGCATAGAACGAGATTTCCTACAGTTTGGGAGATCAAAACTTATAACTACAAAAATCCATCAATCAAAACCAAAAATGCCAAGTTCTAAAGAGGCTTATAATCAAGTGGAGAAGAGAATAGAAAAATAAAAATGGAAGATCCATAAGGAAGCAAGTTGTACTTGCCTAGGGTTTCTTAGGTGGGTGGAAGGAGGAATGGAGAAGAAGAAGTAAATGAAGAAGAGTAATGAATTGAGAGAGACAATAGTTGACTTATATAGAAACCCCACCCATCTCAAACCAAAATAAACCAAACCATGGCAAGCCAAGCCAAGATGAACCAAAATAAACCAAGTCAAGTCAAGTCATGTTGAACCAAACCAAATAAACAAAGCCAAGATTAAACCAGGATCAAACTAAACAGGACAAGTTAAAATATGGGCCACCTGACAATTATCAGAAATTCGTACACGTATACTAAAAATACATATAACAGGAAACATAAGTGATAACTCTACCCACCTTAAAAGAATTTCGACCTCAGAATTTAATCAAGAGGCTAGAGGTGTCAGGGCAAGCTATTCTAACACTAACAATCTATGACTAGTAGTCAATCAGACAATCATTCATGCAAGCAAGGAATTAAAGGCACAAGGAAGACATTATACCTTATGAGTCAAACATGTATGGACATCGCGACCGGATATGATCCTCATATTCCCATGTTGACTGACCCAAAGAGTGATGACCCCAAGCAACAAGGACTAGCTTAATTATCTTGTTCTTAAGTACTATCTCTTTGCGGTCCAATATGGATACGGGCCTTTCCTTATACGAAAGGTTGGTTCCAATAACCAATTTCGAATGATCAAAGATATGGCTCTGATCAATGGATGTACCATCGTAATTGGGATATATGGAATATGTCATGTACCTCACATAACGACGGCGAAAGAACGAAATGATAGGACACATCGCCTACTCGCTCGAGAATATCAAACGGTCCTATATACCTGTGACAAGCTTTTCCCGGACGCCGAATCGAATGACGCTATGGGTAAGCGAGATCTTAAGGAATACTTGGTCACCGATAGAAAACTCAAGAGGACGCCAATGAGAATCGGCCCAATGATGCTGACGATCTTGGGTAACTCGAAGATGATCTCTAACTTGTCTGACCACCTCGATAGACCGAGTAACCATTTTTGGACAAAGTATCTGCCTCACGCCAACATCGTCCCAGGCTAAAGATGATCTATACTTCCTTCCATACAGTGCCTCGAATGGTGTCATCTGGATACTGGCCTGGAAACTGTTAATGTAGGAGAACTCCACGAGATGTAGGTGATCTTCCAAGAAAACATCAAAGTCAAGTGTACAGGATCATAACATATCCTCATGAGTTTGAATCGTATACTCTGACTGACCATCTATCTACGTATGATAAGCTGAACTATACTTGAGACGAGTCCCCAAACTCTTCTGAAGACTCTGTCAAAAGTGTGAGATAAATCTTGATTCTCTATCCGATACGATACTGACTGGCACTCCAAGTAATCGGACTATCTATCTGAGATACATCTCTGCAAGCTGATGTGTCGACTGACCAATTCTGAAAGGGAGAAAATGAGCTACCTTCTTGAGTCGGTTAACTATAACCCAGATAACATCTCTCCCAGCTAGAGATTTTGGTAACCGAGTTGGCAATATGCTCCCATTTCCATTCTGGGATCGGTAAAGGTTGAAAAATTCCAACTGGTCTCTTATTTTCAGCATTAACTTACTGACCAATCAAACAATGAGAGACAAAGCAGACTATCTCCCTCTTCATTCCATTCGACCAAAAATGTTGGCGAATGTCACGATACATCTTCGTGCTACCAGGATGAATTAAATACTACGAACTGTGAGCCTCTGCCATAATCTCCTGTCTGATATCACCGCTGGGTACGCAAAAATGCCTTCCATGCCGGAGAGTACCGTCTTCGTGAATACATAACTCTTTTCTCCTTCCTGTTTCACATTCTGCCTTAAGCCGCTGAAGCTTAGAATCCGTTGACTGAGCTGCCTTGATCCTCTTAACTATACTGGACTGAACTTGCATGCTGGCCATCAAGGTCACATTGGTAGGGAGAACTACCTCTATACCCATCTTCTGAAGGTCTGCTAATAACTCGGGCTGTGCTGTTAGGAAATAAGCTCATACTCTTCTACTCAATACATTTGCAACAACGTTGGCCTTCCCAGGATGATACTGCAGTTTGATGTCGTAATCTACCAATAGCTCTAGCCATCTTTCCTGATGCATGTTAAGGTCCTTCTGGGTAAACACATACTTAAGACTCTTGTGGTCGGTAAAAATCTCTACCCTATCTCCATACAAAAAAATGCCTCCAAAGCTTGAGGGGCAAAACCACCGCTGCTAACTCCAAGTCATGTGTTGGATAATTCTTTTCGTGATCATGAAGCTGACGGGATGCATAAGCTACTACCTTACCATTCTGTATTAGGATGCATCCTAATCTTTTAACTGAAGCATCACAATAAACTAAAAATCCTCCAATCCCATCCGGAAGTGTAAGAATGGGTGTCGTCATCAATCCTTGCTTCAACTTCTCAAATAAACTCTGACATTCAACTGTCCAAGCAAACTGTATATCCTTATGGGTCAACCACGTCAATGGCGCTAAAATCCGAGCAAAGTTTGACACAAATCTGCGGTAGTAGCCTTCCAATCCTAGGAAACTGCGAAACTCTGCTACGGTACTGGGTACTGGACATGTCTCTATGGCTACTATCTTCTGGGGGTCCACTTCCACACCACCTCTGGTGATGATATGACCTAAGCACGAAATACGATCAAGCCAAAATTTGTACTTACTGAACTTCGCGTACAATTGATGCTCTCTGAGAATCTGAAGAACTACTCGAAGGTATTGCTCATGCTCTGCTTCACTCTTGCTATAGACTAGGATGTCGTCTATAAACACTATCACAAACTGATCCAAATAGGGCATAAAAATATGATTCATGAGATCTATGAATACCGCTGGCGCATTGGTCACTTCGAATGGCATAACAAGAAACTCCTAATGCCCATACCTCGATCTGAGTGCCGTCTTCGAGATGTCTTGCTTTCTAACTCTGATCTGATGGTACCCTGACCCAAGTTAATCTTCGTGAATACTGCCGCTCCACTGAGTTGGTCGAACAAACCATCTATCCTTGGCAAGGGATATCTGTTCTTAATTATTACAAAATTTAAGGTACGATAATTAACACATAATCTTAACGTACCATCCTTCTTTTTTACAAGAAGCATCGGGGCTCTCTAAGGCGATCCACTAGCATGGATGAATTTCTTGGCCCTAAGTTCTTCAATCATCTTGTACATGATCTCCAATTTTGAGGGTGACATTATGTAGACTCTCTCTGATATTGGTGCCGTCCCTGGAATCAAATCAATGGTGAACTCAATCTCTCTCTCTGGGGGCATACCTGGAAGCTCTTCGGGGAATAAGTCAAGAAACTTTGATACTACTCTGGGAAACTGAACTGCTACTGCCATCCGCAAGACTGGGAAAGAAAGCTCTACTTCACCTCTGGAAAACAAAAATTCCTCTTCATCAGGAATACCAAAAATAATCCTGCCAGCATGGCAGTCTATTCTTGCATATTGATCCTTCAACCAATCCATTTCTAAGACCACATCATAGTCGGCCATCGAAAATTCTATCAATCTAGTGGAAAACTCTCTACCGCTAACTACGATTCGACACGAGAAAAATACCCTATATACTACCACAAGACCGTTACCAGTAAAGATATTTAGTCTTACTAATAATGACTCGGCCTCCAGTCCTATCCGTGTCGCGAATCGTGCAGACATAAATGAGTGCGATGCACCTGAATCAAATAATACTAATACTTGAAAAGAGTTGATGAGAATGGTACATGCCACCACCTCACCTGATGCCAATTCTTCTTCTACTGACAAGGCCATGGCTTGACCCTGTCCTCTTGGTGCTGGTCCCTTCTGGTGGTAACCTCTCTGCCAGTTCTGAACCTGGACTTGAGCATACTATTGAGTCCTCTGTTGCTGGAATGCTTGAGCCTGAGGCAGAAAGGGCCTCGAATATTGGTAATGCTGCTGCACTAGTGCTGGTCCCCTAACCGATGGACTGGTTAGGGTTGATAAAGATGAACTGGCTCTATGCGGACAGGACCATATCATGTGATCTGGTACCCCACAAGCCAAGCACAACCCCTGTGCTCTGCGATACTCTGAGACTACGTGTCCTGGCATCACACAATGAGTGCAGCCCATTGCGGAAGAATGCTTCTGTTGCCGAAGGCACGTCGGTATCGAGTGCTGAACTGACGAAACTGTGGTCGTCCTCCTAGGAGCCCCAATAGTCAAAGCCCTAGCTGTCGGGGCTGGTGTTGACGACTGAGATAACTGACCATGAGGCCTCTTCCAACCCCCTACTCGGTCTAATATCCTATGAGAGTGGTGTACTCATGCCTCCTAGCTGCTCGCAAAATAGCATTAAAGGTCTGATGCTCAAACTGCTCCACCACTAGAATGATCTCTAGGTGGAGTCCCTGTTGGAAGTGCTGGGCTCGATCTAATTTGGTCGCTACCAAGGTAGGAGCAAATAGACTAAGCCTTGAAAACTCGATCGCATATCCATCGATCGTCCTTCCTATCGGCTTGAGATTGATGAATCTGGTTTACAGATCATACCAAGTTACTGCATCAAAATACTTCATTTGAAACTTGTCGCTGAATACCGCCCATAAGACAGTTGTCACCAAACTAACTGCTTGCATCGCCCACTAGCTGTAGGATAAGTACAATAACTGCAGGCGCACTACGGCCACCTTCTCATCCTTTAGAATTTGAACAGCCTCCAGAATAACCTCTATATCCTGAAGCCAAGCATCAGCAGCAATCACATTTTTACTGCCGTCAAAGAAGGGAGGCTTCAGGAGCTTGAAACTGTTGGCCGCATTGTTCCCTTGATAACCAACTCTGCCCATAGCATATTATACTGTCTGGTATAGGACATCGCCCTGACGATATTGTGATGTAAGCAATTCCCTGATGAGTCCCTCTAGGGCTCCATTGCTGGACTTTATAGGCTAGACTGGCTGAACCGGTGGCTCTAGACCTCCGAAAGGCATGGCTCGGGAGGCTGCCCCTGAGTGCTGGGTTGGTCCCCAGGTTGCTGCCGGTTCACTGGAGGTGCTCCTCCTGGCTGATCGTAGGACCAGGAACAATGCTACTGGAGAAATGACATAAGAAACAATAAGGAAGGACTGAGATAGATCTGGGATATAAGCATGTGATTAGGTTAAGATTCAGGAATATTAGAAGGCACGAGTAGAAATCAATGACGACTACAGATTGAGACAACTATTCAGTAAATCCCACACATTTTGATTTACAAGACCTGCATGGGCTACCACTTAAACCGTGTCACGTCCCAGAACCAGAATACAAGAGAGCAGGGGACAGACACAGCTAGCTACGTACATTGAAGTGCAACCCACCTCGTAATACGGTCATGACTGTCTAGATGCATGTGGTTTTAACTACAAGACAACAGTCTCTTATGGTAAA
The DNA here is from genome assembly GCA_029216955.1 of Iris pallida. Lineage (NCBI taxonomy): Eukaryota > Viridiplantae > Streptophyta > Magnoliopsida > Asparagales > Iridaceae > Iris > Iris pallida. Next base: position 13,523,096 of record JANAVB010009399.1, read on the forward strand.
AAATAAGCTTAGGGTCTCAATCTCAATGAAGCAAATAAATGTTACAAGATATTAGATCATCAGACATACAAAGTAAGGCATGCCAAACATTACATATTCTGATGATCATGAAGCTAGTCATACAAAATACGAAGACTAGCAAGAGTTAAAGTCATACATTATCAACCCTAGGATTTTTTAATAATGTTACAGCCCTTAGGCAGACAGAATATAAGTTTCAACACAAGCTAACACTTGCTCGACGGCTAACCGCCTCAAAAGAATAATTTTATAATAGAGTGGGTAAGCAAAATAAGAAACCCACTCGTTGCCAGAGTTGCGTCTAGTGTTCACCATCTGGCTGGAAGGCAGGTAGATCCTCGGGTACGACTCCGAAATCTGGCCATACAAAATTAGCTGGGTCAGACCCCAGAAAGAGCAAATACCACAAGGGAGGCTTCACTTGGGAACTAAAACCAGTAGTTAATAAATAGAAGATATAAATAACGAACATGATTAAGTAACAAAAAGACAGGGTTAGAATAAAATAAGAGCTTGTATTTTGAAAATAAGAGGCGAAATATAATTCCTATGTTAGCCATGTGGCAAGCATTCAGGTATGGCCAATCCAATCTTACGGCTTGCTATCATTAGCTAATTAGGGTTATCACATGCCTAGTTACTAACAAGATATATTTGAGACATTCCCATTCACAAGCCATGCAGCTATCCAGGTTATCTAGGCGATGTTGCTTAGAGTTATCAAGATTACATGAGTTGCTTAAGTTACAAGATGACTTGGTGTACCTTAGTACATTTGTGTTCAAGAAGTACCCCACATGACAGTGGGCTGGAAATAATCCCTACTCGTCGGCAGGCTACAAGTCCACTCAGGTGTGGCTAGAATAACGAGATCACCTGTAACTGGAAAAATCTCTCTATATGAACTACTTTATCAATCTAGTCATTAACCAATTCAAATTCATTATGAATTCCTGACTGTGGTAACTAAGAATCCATGTCCTAGACATGATGCAAGACAAGACAGGTAGTTTGTATAGGCATAATCAAGAGAATCAACCACGGTGTTAAGATAATAGTTACTTAGCAAGTCTGGGTAGCCGTTGCAACATCCTTTCAAGCTTATCATGTCATGTCACGTTACTTGATACTTGTCAAGATTACTTGTTAGGAGTGCGCCTCGACGGACCACTATCAAGATTATACATGTTTTGTCAAGTTGCTTATCATGTCAAGGGTGCTTGTCAAGAGTGCGCCTTGACGGGTTAATATTAAGATTATCAATAAGGGTTCATGTTAACGAGTCGTGCTCATGCTATAAGTACTTGTCCTATCAAGAATTACTGGTCAAGAGTATGCCACGAGGGGCCACCAAAAGAGTTATCATGCCATGTTCATGTCAAGTTCAGATCATAGCCCAGAATTATCATTTTCATGTCCAAGTCAAAGATCAAGTGCAAGTCAAGATCGTGTTACAGTCAAGTCAGGTCATGCTCTGGTCGGGTCAAAACTCAGGGCACATGTATATAATAAAATATGTAGACAACTGCAAGAACAAGGAAGGTGCAGTGGAGTAGGCTCATCACAATAGGCACCTAACGATGGATGTGCGCCTAGCCAAGCATGGGCGCCTGGGCATAAATGGACACCAGGGTCAGGATGGCGCATGGCCGAGGTAGGTGCATGGCGACAGAGGCGTAGACCATCATAAGTGCATGGTCAGATATAGGTGCATGGCCAAAGAGGCACATAGCCAGATATATGTGTATGGCCAGATATAAGCACATGGCCAAAGAGGTGCATGGCCAGATATAAGCTCATGGCAAGAGGTGCTTGGCAAGATATAAGAGCTTGGCCAAAGAGGTGCATGGCTAGATATAGGCGCATCACAATAGGAGACTCAAGATGCACCTTTAGTACATGCGCGAATGGAACCTACGTGCATAATACGCTCGAAGTCAAAAGATGCATTGCCGGGACTTCGCGGCACATGGCCTCCAGAGCGCATGGGAGTTTCGGCGCATTGGATTTGTCGTCCCCAAAGAACAAGTTCAGCTATAGCCAAAAACTTGCCATGATCATTACTTCCTCAAAACAAGTCCGAATTGAGACTTCCAAGGGTTTAAACTGCATAGAACGAGATTTCCTACAGTCTGGGAGATAAAAACTTAGATCTTCAAAAATCCATCAATCAAAACCAAAAATGCCAAGTTCTAAAGAGGCTTAGAATCAAGTAGAGAAGAGAATAGAAAAATAAAAATGGGAGATCCATCATGATACAAGTTGCACTTGCCTAGGGTTTATTTGGTGGGTGGGAGGAGTAATGGAGAAAAAGAAGAAGAAGAAGAAGTAAATGAAGAACAGCAATGAAGAGAGAGAGAGAGAGAATAATTGACTTATATGGCAACCCCTCTCATTTCAAACCAAAATAAACTAAACCAAGCCAAGCCAAGCCAAGCCAAGATGAACCAAAATAAAGTCAATTCATGTTGAGCCAAACCAAATAAATAAAGGCAAGATTAAACCAGGATCAAGCTAATAGAACAAGTCAAACTATGGGCCAATAGCAATTGTCAAAAATTCGTACACATATATTGAAAATACATATAACAGAAAATGGGAGGGATAACTCTACCCACCTTAAAAGAATCCCGTCCTCAGAATTTAATCAAGAAGCTAGAGGTATCGGGGCAAGCTATAGTAACACCAGCAATCTATGACTAGCAGTCAAACAGACAATCATTCGTGCAAGAAAGGAATTAAAGGCATAAGGAAGACATTATACCTTATGAGTCAAACAGGTGTGGACATCGCGACCGAATATAATTCTCACGTTACCATGTTGACTCATCCAAAGAGTGATGACCCCTAGCAACATGGACTAACTTAATAGTCTTGTTCTTGAGGACCGTCTCTTTTCGGTCCGATATGGATACGAGCCTTTCCTCATACGAAAGGTTGGTTCCAACAACCAATTCCGAACGATCAAGGATATGGCTCGAATTTGGGATGTACCGTCGCAATTGTGATACATAGAATACGTCATGTACCTCACATAACGATAGCAGAAGAGTGAGAAGATAGGACATATTGTCTACTCGCTCGAGAATATTAAACGGTCATATATACCTGGTACTAAGCTTTCCCCGGACGCCGAATCGAATGACGCCGCGGGTAGGCGAGATCCTAAGGAATACGTGTTCGTCGATGGAAAACTCAAGAGGACGACGATAAGAATCGGCCCAATGACGTTGACGATCTTAGGTAACTCGAAGATGATCTCTAACTTGTCTGACCACCTCGATAGTCCGAGTAACTATCTCTGGACCAAGCATTTGCCTCTCGTCGACATCGTCCTAAGCTAAAGATGATCTGTACTTCCTGCCATACAGTGCCTCGAATGGTGTCATTTGGATACTGGCCTAGAAACTGCTATTGTCGGAGAACTCCATGAGATGTAGGTAATCTTTCCAAGAACCATCGAAGTCAAGTGTACAGGATCGCAACACATCCTCAAGAGTTCGAATCGTACGCTCTGACTGACCATCTGTCTACGGATGATTAGATGAACTAAACTTGAGACGAGTCCCCAAACTCTTCTGAAGACACCGCCAAAAGTGTGGGGTAAATCTTAATTTTCTATCCGATACAATACTGACTGGCACTTCATGCAATCTGACTATTTGTCTGAGATACATCTCTGCAAGCTGATCTGTCGACTGACCAATTCTGAAAGGGAGAAAATGAGCTACCATTGTGAGTCGGTCTACTATAACCTAGATAACAACTCTTCCAGCTGGAGATTTTGGTAACCCAGTTACAAAATCCATGGCAATGTGCTCCTATTTCCATTTTAGGCCAGTAAATATTGAAAAAGTCTAGCTGGTCTCTGATGTTCAGCTTTAACCTGCTGACAAACCAAACAACGAGAGACAAACCAGACTATCTCCCTCTTCATGCCATTCTACCAAAAATGTTGACGAATATCACGATATATCTTCGTGCCACCGGGATGAATTGAATACTGCAAACTGTGAGCCTCTGCCATAATCTCCAGTCTGATATTAGTGCTAGGTACATAAAGACGCCTTCTATGCCAGAGAGTACTTTCTTCGTGAATACAAAACTCTATTCTCCTTCCTGTTTCACATTATGTCCTAAGTCGCTGAAGCTTAGAATCCGTTGACTGAGCTGCCTTGATACTCTTAACTATACTAGACTGAACTTGCATGCTGGCCATCAAGGCCACATTGGTAGGAAGAACTACCTCTATACCCATCTTCTGAAGATCTGCTAATAAATCAGGCTGTGTTGTTAGGAAATAAGCTCCTGCTCTTCTACTCAATGCATCTGCAACAACGTTGGCCTTCCCAGGATGATATTGCAGGTTGATATCATAATCCACCAATAGCTCTAGCCGTCTTCTCTGACGTATGTTAAGATCCTTCTGGGTAAACACATACTTAAGACTCTTGTGGTCGGTGAAAATCTCCACCCTATCTCCATATAAAAATGCTTTCAAAGCTTGAGGGCAAAAACTACCGCTGCTAACTCCATGTCATGTGTTGGATAATTCTTCTCGTGATCATGAAGATGACGGGATGCATAAGCTACTACCTTACAATGCTGTATTAGGATGCATCCTAATCCTTTACCTGAAGCATCACAATAAACTGAAAATCCTCCAATCCCATCCGAAAGCATGAGAATGGGTGATGTCATCAATTCTTGCTTAAAACTTCTCAAATAAACTCTGACACTATACTGTCCAAGTAAACTGCACATCCTTAAGGGTCAACCGTGTCAATGGCGCTGAAATTCGAGCAAAGCCTGACACAAATCGGTGGTAATAGCTCGCTAATCCTAGAAAACTGCGAACCTATGCTACGGTACTGGGTACTGGCTATGTCTCTACGGCTACTATCTTCTGGCCATATCTCTATAGCTAATATCATGGGCGCATGGCCAGATATAAACGCGTGGCCAAAGAGGCGCATAGCCAGATATAAGTGCATGGCCATATATAAGCACATGGATAGATATAGGCTCATCACAATAGAAGACTCATGATGCGTCTTCACTACATACGTGTATGGAACCTGTAGGACCGTTTGTAGAAATGAGTTGTAAAGCGCAATACTCTAGAGGGGGTGAATAGAGTAGGTAGCGAAAATTAACTATTTAATGTGTTAGTAACAAGATCACAGATAATATATCACAGATATGCAAATAAAAAGTAGTGAGTAGAGAGCAAACGCAAACACAAGGATGTATACTGGTTTCTCTCTTGTGAGGCCTAGTCCAGTCGGAAGAACTCTAGCTTCCAGTTGAATCCACTATGGAAAATTACCACAAGTTTTCATCCGAAGTTCTTGCAACTTCTACAACGCGAGCTTTGATCGAAGTACTCGACCAACTTCAATTGTGAAGTGTCTACCTTCAATCAAGCCTCTGATTACAATCACTCTGAAACTTCTAGACTGTACCGCACTGGCAAATCGACTAGAGGATTGTAACTGGCTTGGAATTTGAAAATGGATAGCTCAGAACACTTTAGAAGAAGTAGTAGGCTTATAGAGAAGAGATATAAAAGCGAAGGTGAATGAGTGAATTGAAATGATCAAAATTCTTCTTTATTTATAGTTTTTTCAAAGGCAGAATTCTGACAGAATTCGGGCAAAATTCGGGCAGAACTCTATAAGAAAATCTCGTTGGGATCCGTAACTGCAGGAAGACCAAGTTCAAAAAGCAAGGTTCACTAACCGAACTCTGGCCGAACTCTGGCCGAATTCGGGCCGAGTTCTGCTAGGGTTCTGTTAGGGTTTTTATAAATTAATTTTTGGGCTTTTTGAAAAGTCAAACAGTTAGGAAGTAGTTTGGGCTTTTGTAAGTGGGCTTGTTTTCAAAATGAAAGGGTATTTTAAAAATGTTTCTTGGGTAGCCTATTTGCCAGTACGATGCAGTGTACAACGTATTCCTAGACTCAATAAATATGAAAAATACATTATTGAAATAGGAAAACCAAGAGCCCTTTGATGACGCCTTTCTTCAAATATTTGAGCAGACTTGAAGATGCCTTTTTTACTTGACGGCGGTCGTCCAAAGATAAACATATCTGAAAATCTGAATACCTTTCAGAGAAATCTTCTTGTATAACGCCGTCTTTGGCCCATTACATATGTCCTGGTTTGACAAAGCTTGATCATGCTTAGTACATGTCTACAAGTACATGTTAGACAAATAAAACAATATGATACAAGCATAGCAATATGATATAGAGAACATTTAGGACAATGCTAACATTAGGACAATGCTAAGTTTAGGTAGTAATATAATAGCTATTACATGAATATTAGTGACATCATTATCTTAAACTTAATTGATTAGCCATATTCAAAAACATGATATGATCATTGGGTAACAGAACCTACGCGCATGACATGCTCAGAGTCAAAAGATACGTTGCTGGGACTTCACGGAACATGGCCTCTCCGCGCATGGCCTTCCGGGCGCAAGGGGGTTTCGGCGCATGGGGTTTGTCGTCCCCAAATAGCAAGTTCAACCATGGAAGTTCCAAAAACTTGCCATGACCATAACTTCCTCAAAACAAGTCCGAATTTGGACTTCCAAGGGTCTAAACTGCATAGAACGAGATTTTCTACAGTCTGGGAGATCAAAACTTAGATCTACAAAAATCTATCAATCAAAACCAAAAATGCCAAGTTCTAAAGAGGCTTAGAATAAAGTGGAGAAGCGAATGGAAAAATAAAAATGGAAGATCCATCATGAAGCAATTTGTGCTTGCCTAGGATTTCTTGGGTGGGTGGGAGGAGTATTGGCGGAGAAGAAGAAGAAGAAGAAGAAGAAGAAGAAGAAGAAGAAGAAGAAGAAGAAAAAGAAGAAGAAGAAGAAGAAGAAGTAAATGAAGAAGAGTAATAAAGAGAGAGAGAGAATAGTTGACTTATATAGCAACCCCTCTCATCTCAAACCAAATAAACGAAACCAAGCCAAGCCAAGCCAAGCCCAGATGAACTAAAATAAACCAAGTCAAGCCAAGTCAAGTCAAGTCATGTTGAACCAAACCAAATAAATAAAGGCAAGATTAAAGCAGGATCAAGCTAAATAGGACAAGTCAAAACATGGGCCAACTAGTAATTGTCAGAAACTCGTACACGATACTGAAAATACATATAACACAAAACGTGAGTGATAACTCTACCCACCTTAAAAGAATTTCGTCCTCGAAATTTAATCAAGAGGCTAGAGGTGTCGGGGCAAGCTATACTAACACTAGCAATCTATGACTAGCAGTAAATCAGATAATCATTCATGCATGCAAGAAATTAAAGGCATAAGGAAGACATTATACCTTATGAGTCAAACAAGTGTAGACATCGTGACCGGATATGATCCCCATGTTTCGATGTTGACTCACCCAAAGAGTAATGGCCCCAAGCAACACGGACTAACTTAATACTCTTGTTCTTGAGTACCACCTCTTTTCGGTCCAATATGGATACGGGCCTTTCCTCATACGAAAGGTTGGTTCCAACAACCAATTCCGAATGATCGTGGATATGGCTCGGATCTGGGATGTATCGGCGCAATTGGGGTACATGGAATACGTCATGTACCTCACATAATGACGGCTGAAAAGCGAGACGATAGGACACATCGCCTACTCGCTCAAGAATATCAAATGGTCCTATATACCTGGGACTAAGCTTTCTCCGGACGTCGAATCAAATGACACCACGGGTAGGCGAGATACTAAAAAATATATGGTCGCCGATAGAAAACTCAAGAGGACGTCGATGAGAATCGGCCCAATGACGCTGACGATCTTGGACAACTCGAAGATGATCTCTAATATGTCTAACTACCTCGATAGTCCGAGTAACCATTTCTGGACCAAGCATCTGCCTTTCATCGACATCGTCCCAGATTAAAGGTGATCTGCACTTCCTGCCATACAGTGCCTTGAATGGTGTCATCTGGATATTGGCCTGGAAACTGTTATTGTAGGAGAACTCCATGAGATGTAGGTAATCTTCCCAGGAACCATCGAAGTCAAGTGTACAGGATCGTAATATATCCTCAAGAGTTTGAATCGTACGCTCTGACTGACCATCTGTCTACGGATGATAAGCTGAACTAAACTTGAGACGAGTCCCCAAACTCTTATGAAGACTCCGCCAAAAGTGTGAGGTAAATCTTGATTCTCTATCTGAGACGATACTGACTGGCACTCCATACAATCTGACTATCTGTCTGAGATACATCTCTACAAGCTGATCTATCGACTAATCAATTCTGATTGGGAGAAAATGAGCTACCTTCGTGAGTCGGTCAACTATAACCTAGATAGCATTTCTCCCAGGTAGGGATTTTGGTAACCTAGTTACAAAATCCATAGCAATGTGCTCATATTTCTATTATGGGATCGGTAAAGGTTGAAAAAGTCTAGCTGGTCTCTGATGTTCAGCTTTAACTTTCTGATAAACCAAACAACGAGAGAAACCAGACTATCTCCCTCTTCATGCCATTCCACCAAAAATGTTCGTGAATATCACGATACATCTTCGTGCCACCGGGATGAATTGAATACTACTAACTGTGAGCCTCTGCCATAGTCTTTTGTCTGATATCACCGCTGGGTACATAATGACGCTTTCCATACTGGAGAGTACCGTCTTCATGAATACATAACTCTGTTCTCCGTCTTGTTTCATATTTTGCCCTAAGCTGCTAAAGCTTAGAATTCGTTGATTGAGTTGCCTTGATCCTTTTAACTATACTGGATTGAACTTGCATCATGGCCATCAAGGCCACATTGGTAGTGAGAACTACCTCTATACCCATCTTCTGAAGATCTGCTAATAACTCGGGCTGTGTTGTTAGGAAATAAGCTCATGCTCTTCAACTCAATGCATCTGCAACAACGTTGGCCTTCCTAGTATGATAATGCAGGTTGATGTCATAATCCACCAATTACTCTAGCCATCTTCTCTGACGCATGTTAAGATCCTTCTGGGTAAACACATACTTAAGACCCTTGTGGTCGGTGAAAATCTCCACCCTATCTCTATACAAAAATGCCTCCAAAGCTTGAGGGCAAAAACCACCGCTGCTAACCCCAAGTCATGTGTTAGATAATTCTTCTCGTGATCACGAATCTTACGGCATGCATAAGCTACTACCTTGCCATGCTGCATTATGACGCATCTTAATCCTTTACCTGAAGCACCACAATAAACTGAAAATCCTCCAATCCCATCTGGTAATAGCCCGCCAATCCTAGGAAACTGCGAACCTCTGCTACGGTACTGGGTACTGGCCATGTCTTTATGGCTACTATCTTTTGGCTATGTCTCTATAGCTACTGTCATGGGCGCATGGCCAGATATAGGCGCATGGCCAAAGAGGTGCATAGCCAGATATAGGTGCATGGCCAGATATAAGAGCATGGTCAAAGTGCCGCATGGCCAAAGAGGCGCATGGCCAAAGAGGCACATGGCCAGATATAGGCGCATCACAATGGAAGACTCACGATGCATCCTCAGTACATACGCTTATGGAACCTACGCGAATGACATGCTCAGAGTCAAAAGATGCGTTGTCGGGACTTCACGGCACATGGCTTCTCGGCGCATGGCCTCCCGGGCGCGTGGGGGTTTCGGCGCATGGGGTTTGTCGTCCCCAAACAGCAAGTTCAGCCATAGAAGTTCCAAAAACTTGTCGTTCAAAACAAGTCCAAATTGAGACTTCCAAGGTTCTAAACTGCATAGAACGAGATTTCTTACAGTCTAGGAGATCAAAACTTAGATCTAGAAAAATCCATCAATCAAAACCAAAAATGCCAAGTTCTAAAGATGCTTAGAAAAAAGTGGAGAAATGGATGGAAAAATAAAAATAGAAGATCCATCATGAAGCAAGTTGCATTTGCCTAGGGTTTCTTAGGTATGTGGGAGGAGTAATGGAGAAGAAGAATTAGAAGAAGTAAATGAAGAAGAGTAATGAAGAGAGAGAGAATAGTTGACTTATATAGCAACTCGTCTCATCTCAAACCAAAATAAAGTAAACTAAGGCAAGCCAAGCCAAGCCAAGATGAACCAAAATAAACCAAGTCAAGCCAAGTCAAGTCAAGTCATGTTGAACCAAACCAAATAAACCAAGGCAAGATTAAACCAGGATCAAGATAAACAGGACAAGTCAAAACATGGGCCACTTGACAATTGTCAGAAATACGTACATGTATACTTTAAATACGTATAACAGAAAACGAGAGTGACACTAAGCCCCTTCGGTGCTTAGCACCACAACGGAATTATCCCATGAGCATGACAAAAAGCATTAATGCTTCTTTGTTGGTTTAGCCTTCTTTCTACTAGAAAAATGCCCCCACATAGCACCCATGTTCCTCTCCACACTTCATGTGATCTCTCAACACAAGCAAAGCTTTATATAAAGATACCATCAATTTGGTTTTTCTAGTATGGGACTATCTTTCTAGTTTCTAAAGCAAAAAAAACAAGCAAAAACACCAACAATTTATACTAAACCACCCCTATTAAAAAATTAATCAAATACAATCTATTGAAAAAAGTATATTTATAAACCTAATATATGAGATCCGGTACAACCTATCGTAGAAGTCTAATCAGACTGTCGCGATCCTCACCGAAAAAAAACTAAAAGAAGAAAAAATATTATGGACATGACGTAATTTTCTGTATAATTATTATACATCAACTCAGCCCATCAATGATACAAAACGCTCGCTGAAAACCTAGAAATACAAAAACATACACCTGCGGCAACTCACCATGGAACTCTCGTTCATATAGTAATACAAGTACAAATACACCTAATGTTCACATGTATAATTTATCCAAATAATAAATAAAAGTACATATACAACTAACTACTGCTGCTCTGGTACTAATCATGGTGGTGGCGGTGGCGGATCTTGAAAATGAGTCACGAATTTTGTGAAAGAAAATCAAGGAGACTCGCAAACATGTCATTCATGTTAGGCACAAGTAGGATAGTAGGATAATTAAGGTTAGTCAGTACAGTTACATCAGCCGACATAGCAGGGACAACAAGTGGGGCTGAAGTCCATATATGAATCTAGACATGTTTCAAATCTGCTGGAGTACGGTAGCATTGGTAATAACCTATGCTAAGAATGCATACTACATTTGAGGAGCAGAAGAAGAAGAAAGAGGTGGAGGGTTTTGGAAGTCATCAATGCCTACGTTGCCAAGGAACCAATTGTCATGTCACGGTTCTAAAAATACATGGGATCAGCCATATGTCATTGGCCAACTAATACACCTTGTAGTAAGAACTCTATTTGTACCTCTGAAGCGTGCTTTACTGTAAAACGTAAACATCAATCCACAGTGCTAAGTGTCAACATATATACTTATCTCATCCATAGATACAAGAATATCGAAGCACACACATTGAATAACAAGTCTCGGGTTTCTAGGAGGTCTGTCCCTATAGTGGACCGAAGGGGTAGAAGCCAACATTAGTGCCTGATGAGGAATTGAATCCTCCTACAGTCATATGGTACACGACATGCCATCCATCTGAGAAATGCATGCATTTATGAAGATTCATCTCCCATACCAATGAACAAGGATATTATCAGAAATAACCGAAACCAATCAATATGAAATTTAAACAGTAATTTAAGATAAGTATTCAATCAAGAATGATGATCAAACATGTGAATGATAATATATCAACTAATCTTATTAGTAGGCTTGATTTGCACAATAACGTAACCCAAACGATAAATCAGGACATGTATGGGCCACCACAAAAACCATGTCACGCTCAGTCCCAAAATATGTGGGACCAAGCTACGCAACGATGGCTAGTCGATACATATTCGGGAATTCCAATTTAATAACTCCCCAAATTATGTAGCTACATTTTATGTAATAGTGAACTCCAATGCACATTAAATATTAGAATCACAGATATAATTACATGTCATATATATATATATATATATATATATAATAATAATAATAATAACAACTAGTTCGAGCATAAATAACAAGTAGTCAGAATATAAAATATACATATTAATAGTAGTCTACTAACTCGTGGATACAAATCAACTACCAAAACAAAACAGAATTCAATGAAGAAGGTAAGATAACTAGATCCAGGCTCTAAATAAAGACAAATAAATCTAAGATGGAACCATACCTAATCAAACGAACTCATCTGGAAATATTTCCTCATCCTTGAATATCGCGTCAGGTCTTGGTCCATAAATCTTCGAGTAAGGATGATCGTTTAAGTCTGGAAGGAAACTAGGTCCCTAGAGGGACATAACAAGATACATAGAAATATGTTATTAAGAAAATAAAGTACATTATGTCCAAGGGGTACACTATCATTTATGTGAATGGAAATGAGGAGAACTTTCTTATGCAAGGGCTCTCGAATAAGGGATACATAGGTAGCGGGATTTGAGTCGCTGACTGGCAACAAACATAAATATAAATAGTATGCCCTTTGCTTAGTGGTTGTCCTACCCACACAAATGAAGCTATCCTGGTCAACTCTATGACACGCCAAGTCCATAGCAAACATATCTAGAAAATATCCCTAATAGAAGTAACGAGCATGAACTATGCTGACATACGGCTGTTTACAAAAACAAAAGTTTTTCGAGAAAACTATATTACAAACTAAGAAAGAAAGTACAAGAGTACAATTTGATTCTAGGGAAGTACAACTGTACAAATCTGATCAGAAGATGGTCACTTTATCCCTCGGACGATGCAATCTAGGAGAAGAAAGCCTTGAACCTTGCTGCCGGAGAGACGGAGAATTGTCGAGAATTCTTTTTCTAAATTAGTCCTCTTGAAGGAATGATTCTGAACTCTATTTATAGAGTTTTGGGATAACCGTTAAGTAGTTATCCTGATTGGTGCATGGCGGTGGTTGGCACACCATCACCCATATACACGAACGATTGGCTTAACTGCATGTGACGTGTGGCACTATGTAAGAGAGATGCGCTTGGTCATGGGCAGTGGCGCGTGTATGTTCTTCGAGATTAGTGGCATGCACGGCATATCATCTGCTTCTGGATGATAGTTGATTGATTGGCGTATGCTATTGGTAGGCGCCATCTGTACAAAGTGCTAGACATTTTAAAACTGTGAAGTGTTGATTACTTTACGTTACCTACACATGGCATAGAGTAAATGACAAAGATCATAATGACTCTGACATATCCTTCTCGAGCGTCGTGCGCTCGGGATTTGAAGAGATTTTCTTCGACTGACGTGCTGCTAGTCATAATTACAAACGTTTGGCTTTTCAAGGATGCTTGCTACATGGCTGTCAGCTCCATGTAAGTCTTGGTACCATCTGATGTGGTGCGCCATCCAACCTTGTGTGCCATTTGATAAATGCAGTCTGGCGCCATTTGTTAATTGTGTATTTGCAATGTTTGATATATTTTAAGCTTTTACAAGACCCCCTTAAATGTTTTCAAATTTCAAAGATTTTAAAATTTGAAATACTTTGAATAAGATATGGCCTTCCACGTTTGGCGCACCACAGAATCTTAACCGATCTATGTTTCACGCACAATTTGTGCAGCTGTTACGTTTAGGTTTTAGCTATAAATAGCCCATGAAACAGAGAGAGAAAGTTCTTTTCAGAATTTTCTATCTCTCGAAATTTCTTTCGTCATCTCCTTTCTTCTAAATTCTTCAAAGATCTCTGATTCAATGGCACCCAGGAGAACCGCAGCCGAAAAAGTAAAAAAGACAGCCGAAACCACGTCGTGCGTGCGATGTTGATGGTGCTGTAGTATGTGGCGCTGTTGGCGAGAGGCAAGGAAGCCAACCCTGCCCTTGAAGGTGGGAAAACCGATCGGGGAAGACGAACAGTACGCTCGCTATGATGCAATCAAAGCCATCATCGAATGGCTCTTTCAGAGTATTGGTCGGCACTTGCACTATTTTTAAAACATGGCACCTCCTTCAGAGTGTTGGCCTAAATGATGAATTGCGCATCCACAATGCAACATGTGCCATATGTCATGATTCGAAAAACATGCGCATATTTTTATGCTGCGTAAATTAAATCAGACATGATGCATATGCAAATCATTAACTATCCAATAATATACACAAACTGAGAAATGTCATACTTTTCTGCGTGAACTAAGGACTGTCCCTGTGTGCTATGCGCCATTCATGATTGGCACAAAGTTAAATAATCAAGAGTTCTTAATTGATTTTATAAGGACAATCTTTCATGATTCTAACTCTTTGTTTTCTTTTACAGTAGATCTGAGCGAAGACCCTTATGTTGAAGTACTGGCCTCTACCTTTCGGGTATCAGAGTACCAAGAGGATCTTTCGTATGTCAATTTCTGCACTACGATTGACCAACTACTAGACAGACTCTTTTAGAAACCCAAGAAGACTGGGCATTGTTGTGTCTAATGAATGGCATCCCTTTTCTGACTGCGGATGAGACTCCCCACAAGAAGCAAGCTTTCCTTTACGGAGAAGATATCGATGCTGACTCTCAAACAAAGTCAAAGAGAAAGTCTCAATTTTTCTTAAGAGGGGACAAATTAGTACATCTCCTTAATATGATGAGAAACTTGTCCCTATCTCGGTATGCTCATGCCAGCTACCCAAGAAAAATGTCATAAAACATGACTCCCTTCCAACAAGCTACAGTTGGAGGATATGTCATAAGTTTGGGGAATACAAGAGAGATATATTCTTTTATGCTTTTGAGTAATATAGTACGCACTTGAGAGGTTTAAGGCCAAGCTGCGTACCGACTGACGATTCGGCTGTGATGATACCAGTCAGAATACCCATCTTCATAAACACATATGCTATGTCTGAAGGAGAGTATCCTAATACAACTATGAGGCTAACGGCTTTGATGCACCCAGAGATCATATGCTGGAACAGACTCTCTGTATGGGTTCTGAATAAATTTTGTGAGAAGCTAACTTCAATGAAGCTCTATGAAGTCATTTTGGCTACTTCTTGCGTCCTCCAGAATAAACCTAACCTATTCTTGGCCTTGGCGAAAAGGTACAAAAGTAGGACTGGCACCTTCGCCACCCCTCATGGGGAAATAGGCTTCGCTTTGCATGAGATGCAGTTTATCTCACATCTGCCAATATGGAAGAACCCCTATGAAGAGTATACGCTGACAGAGGATGAACTAGAAGCTTAGGCCACAGAGAATTCTCGAATGGTGGCGGTCTTTGATGAGTTGCTATGTCATTTCATGATATGTACTTATCTGTACCACCCCAAGTCCTCCGAGACGTGCAACATGTCTAAATGGTTTTTATACCTTATCTTAGGTCATGCCAAGGGTAACAAAGTATAACAACAATTTGAGTGTGAACCTCGCCCTTTCGAGCCACTTGATGCTCAAACCATTTTTCAGTTGATGGAGGAATCCGACTAATTTGATGATAAATTGGCCGAATACTGACATGATTATGCCGCCGATACTCTTCTCGAGAGCTACATAAGATATGGCGGCATGACTATGTCTCGAGAGGCCACTCTAGCAGGCTTTTTTTCTTTGTGCTTGCGACGGTTTATAATTTCGGGAGACAGTGTCGTCGACCGAATTCATCGAGGCATGCTATTTGCTGTCGTGCGTCTGGTATTTGGGCACCAGATGGACATAATGTCCGTTATGACGAGTCGGCTGAACGCAGGACTCCGAGATTTCATGGACACCATGGTGGAGAATCCTAACTCTTAGAAGGATTTCCCTTGCACCGAGATGTCATAAACATATTTGTTCGGCTGGTTGTTACTACACTATCCTTCATTGATGGACCCTGCCTTGGCATTGGGGGAGCGTTGGCAGCGAACTTCATTGGTAGATTCACAAATCCTAAATGGAAGGTGGAGTCCTTGTTAGATTGTAGAAAAATATTAAATAGGGGCACAGACTGAATTTTTTTTTCCATTACTCCTCCACCTGGATATAAAGAATTACCAGCTTCTCTCATAGACTTAGAACCTGTTGGTTCCCATCCATCTCTCGATGCTTTTACATGGTTGAAAATAATTAGTCCTTCCCATCTGGTGTATCTGTTTGAGAATAACTGTTATTTAGGGCCGTACTTGCCAAGCTGCTTCGCACGTCAATTTGGCTATGACCAGATTCACATCGAGAATGCGGAAACTTGTCTTAAAGCCTTCGGGCATTTTATTAATGGCGCTCGGGGATGGAGATATTTTAGCGCAAGACGCACGAAGGCTGTATTCACTATGCCCTCTGCAACTTTTGAGAATGATCCATGTATGCTGGGTTTATACGCGTATTTTTATACTTCAGTTAATACCTTCTTTGAAGGTTATTCAATGGCAGATAGCTTCGTCGGAGTGAAGAAAGCGCTTGATGGGACTAAAGCCATCTTTAATTTAACTGAGGTTGAAGACGATTTTCTCGCCAATGAACCTCTGGAGACTGTAGATGCGGGTTTCCATAAGGAAGTTCAGGACCCACTGTGCCTCCTTCTCAAGAAGCAAAAAGAGAAGTCTTCCGTGAAGAAAGCGAGCAAAATATAAAATACTAGGACCTCCTGTCACGACCCGTACCCTAGAGTAAGGGCACAAGAAGTGGGTACGTCCAGCCTACGTCGCAATGTCGACGGTAGAACGCTGTTCTAGGTCACAACATCTAACAATATAAGGTACTTGTACAGTATATACACTCCGAGTGGAGGTGACAATACAGAATACAGTCTCAATCACATCTAAGGCAGAAAATAGAACGATATCATAAATATAAAAATCTCAAAGGAAGTACAAACAGAAAGGGAAATAAGTCTAAGTGTCTAATCGACACAATAACAGACATAATATAACTCAATCCCAAATGACAACATAAGTAAGATAATGCCTAACTAAACTAGTCTAGGCAGTAGGGGTGATAACAACAGCTAGAGCTGGGTCCTCCTGAGAGTCCAACTCGCGAGTGTCGTCTAGGGCTACTCCATAATAGGTAGTGCAATAAGCCTCATCCTCATCCTCTGTAATATATCAACAGGTCCAGTCAGGACAGGAGCGAGCACAATACTTCTCACGCAGTTCATATCATGTCAGAAGAAATAAACATGCAATAGAGTACGATATATGAATAACTGAAGGAATGTACATGAAGTAAAAGAGATAGCTGTAATATAAATATCTACTATAAGTAGAGAACTATCAGTGACTAGTGAATCAGAGTACAAGCTAGACATGTCAACAGGTGGAGGTGATTCAAGAGAGGTGATTTATGATTATACTGCTTGGAATTATTCACATGCTATTTCTACTCCCCCAACCCCAACCAATACAAAAGGATCCAGACATGTTACGTTAAGATTCAAGATTTCACTGCCACATAGATGAGAGCACACGTGAAATTGATTCATGGGGGCTTTACGAACATGAGAGTACATGAATAGTGAAGCATGGCGATACATGATGTAAGTGAAATGCACACGACATGAAGTACCTGATGCTCCTGAGGGGGATAACATCTCATAAAAAGATCCATATAGTACCAATCCGTGTTACCAATGTGACAGCATACAAGTAATGTAAATCTAGAGCAGGAACATAAGTTCTAGCAAGTATGAAACGGTCAGAGAATGTACTCGCCTAATATCCTGAGTATCTGGTAAGTGTAGATGTCCAGGCAGAGTAGATGAGTCCTATTTAGAGCAACACAGGTCACAATGTGTTTAACATAAGGTAAATGAAGTTTGTAATACGATCTACATGATTTTTAGGTCATTCTAGGTCAAAGTCAAACTTGGTCAACTCTGGGTCAACCAAAGTCAACATCTAGTTAAACTAGGTCAACTCTAGGGTTTGGTCAACTGTAAGTCAACACTATAACTCTAGGCCTATTCATCATACCGATACAACCCTATTTGTACAATACTCAATTATAATATCTATACACTATATTGCACATATAGGTATCACTCGCATATTCAATATCTATATAACTATGTAGGAAGCTATATGTATATGAACATAGATATACATATATATATATTGAAGAAGGAAGAGGGAAATTAGAATGTGAAATGTGTGTGTGTGTGTGTGTGTGTTGACAGTGGAATACAAGCAAGGTTTAAAGAGCACATGGCATTGGGTTAACATTTAACCTAACTAAATTTTCTCATGTTCACAAATCCGTTTACAACATGTCACTCATGTTCAGGTTACACTTTATTTCAGTTTTCACTTTAATCCCAGATTATTATACTTAACAGTGAATTCAATATAGCATAGGCAATGAATCATGTGTCAATCTCATATAAAATCCGACTGAACTTAGAAGACTATGAATCAACATTTCACATTCCTAAGTTCGCAGGATTTCTTCAATGAATCTCAGTTTCAACATCAAATCAGTGAATCAATCATATGCAAAAATCAGTTTTCACTTACCCTTCAATCTCAGTTATTCCTTTATATGTGAAACCAAACCCCATCATTCCTATGAAATCTTAGTTAACTCGGGTAACAGTGAACTCAGAAACAACATCTAAACAGTGCATCCAAACCAAATTTCAGCTCACTGATTTAGTTCTCAGGTTTTTCATTAGCAGTAAAATCTCATTTATTTGAACAGTGTAAATCATACCCAATCTCATAACCAAATGTAATTTAACAAGCAACTAACATATGTGTATACACCCTCCTCAAATCCCAACTAAATTAGCATTTAAAATCAGGGTAATGGGTTCATAAATAACTGTCAATTCACAATATCAAAAAAAACCCAACTGACATGAAGAACACTGATACATAGCTTTCCCTCATTTGGAAAAATCAATTTAACCATTTAAATTCACAAACAGGTATACAAGTGTGTTAACCATGTGTCATGGGTCTAGGGGGTATCATTCTTGTCCACTAGAGTGGACACGAAGTGTCTAAATATGCAAAAACATTGTATCAAAAAATTAAGTGAAGACTGGCTCGTGCATGCGTGTCATGTCCTCGTGCACACAATACGAGGCAATCCAGGACACGAGCTCGTGCACCTAGGTTTGCCACACATAGGGCTTCGTGCCTAGGACCATGACACGAGCCCAAGTGTCGCCGTGTCCATACGGGAAGCCCGTATCAGAGCACAGTTTCTGTGCGCACAGTCAGTGTATAAAACCCGTGTGCATGGGATTTCTCCTCCGACACGACACAATACGACACGAGACTCAAGGGGGGTGTTGTCAGACACTGCAACTTGGACTATGCCAAGTGACAGGCCGCCACGTGGCGTGTCGTGTCCACACAGCAGATCGGGTAGTAGGACACTGAGCGGTGTCAGCGCGCGCACGGTGCATGTCCGATTTGGACACGAAAAACATATTAATCTCGACTCAGTCAGGTATATTTGTGATCTACAATTAAAGACCTAAATTTTCATTCAATTAGTTTTTAAAATTAATACCATTTAATTCTCACAAGCATTTCATCGAACACGTTATTAAATTTACTGATACGTGTCCGATACGGATACGAAATGGTCACTACCTAGCACCAAACTATCCCTACAGCTAGGGTATACCTATATGCATGCATCTATGAAAATAAAACACAATTTTACAAGAGTTTCATGGGGTTTGCCTATTGAGAATGATTCTCAATGAAAATTATGGGGTTGAGGGTTCTCCTTCGAATTTCAATCGATCAAAATGATCCCAATCCTAGCTAGCAAGTACCTACTAGCTCCCACTATGGTAGAGGTTTATGATGCAATTGATTAGGGCCAATTTGGGCTTGATTTGGATATTAGGGGAAGGAATTTGGAGAGAAAATTTTAGGGTTCTAAGCAAATGTAAAAAGAGGCAACGGGCTTTGTTAATATGACTTTATAGGAAGGGGGAGGGGGTGTTTGATGACTTCCATTGATTAATTAGGGTTATGTTTTAGGTCTAGATGAGTGGCTAAGAGTTTTCCAACCAATTCCAAGCTCTCCTATTGGTTCAACTAGTCATAGGCTAACTTTTCCACAAATATCCTAAGAGTAATATCTTACCTAGAATATCTAGATATTATAACCTTGTCATGACTAGGTTACCCTAATCAATACACTAAGCCCAAGGCTAATCTAGATTAGGCTAAGTTTCTAGGTCAAGTCTCAACCTAACAATTAGCACATATTTAATTAATGCAAATCACAATTTCACAAAATTGTCAAAATGACCAAAATACCCCAAGGCTAAAAGTAGTAATATGACATTCTAATCACAAGACTAGGCTACCATGGTCATGGTTAGTCTCTAGGTTTAGCAATTCTAGGGTTACTCTAGTTAACCATCAAAATCATATTGCAATATTTAAAATAGTTTTGAATTAATTAAAAATTACCAAAAATCATAACATGGTTTCAATATCATTATTAAATGATTATAATTGCAAAATTTTAAAATTACCCTTATTTTAGAAAACTAGGTGTTACAAGTATACCCTCTTTAGAAGAATTTCGTTCTCGAAATTAAGATGATCGTACCCCTTCTAGGTCAAACCCCAATAATCAAGGTCAATACAAAACTTATCTAAATCATGCAATTAGAAAGATAACATATAGGATTTTGGTAAGTTGTATCATTCTGAGGTCTCATCTAGCCATTCTAGTCATACTAGATCAAAAGCAATCATAAGGTATCAAAAAAACATACAACAATATGGTAGGGTGCATCAATTATCAAAGACTGACTAAGGTATAGGTCAAGGACTCACCTCCAACTAGGTCTGGTGGGTGGAACTCCCTCCCGAAGGCGGAGCCTTGGCTGGGATAAGTATAGCATGACAGTCTCGCAGCATGTGTACAGCTGACCCACATAACATGCACACCCCTCTTCTTTTCCTACAGTAGGCCCATAAATGTCCAGGATTCTTACAAAAAGTACAGGTAGGTACTCTCTCAACTGGCCTCTCCTAGACAGGAGTCTAGACTGGATAGGCTAGTCCAGGCTAATAGTCTGGGTGCTCATGGGGCTCAGGGTATATACTGCTCCTCATTCTTTTAGAACTAGGATCCCCTCCTGAATGTACCAAATCCTACAGCAGTTGGATCCCGTGGCCTTGCTCCTTCAGGATCTCAGCCTGAACTCTCTGTGCCTCCAAGACATCCCGGAGAAGTCTGGATATCTGAACTCCGTCAGGAAACAAACATGTCGAGGGTATGGTTTGGGGTACCACTACTGGAGGTAGAGAAGGAGACGGAGAAGGAATCTCGGTCTCAGATGAGTCTGCAGCTCTCTTTTGAATAACAGGTGGTAGAGAGAAACTCTCTGGTAAGGATGCTAACACCTCCTCGATGGCGGGAGGTGCCACTACCCTTGGGACAGCCTGAGGGGTCACTACCTCCTGAGCAATAGGAGGTGGAAGCACGCTCCTAGTCATATTCGGAGCTGCAACGGCTCTCAAACGATGGGCTAGGGTCATGGGTGCCATACTGAAAAAAGGTAAGGGTAAATCAATCATCAAAGGCTGTAAGACAGTCTATCATTCCATATGAAAACTGGTAAATATAAACAATGGAGAACTAGCTACAAGGGTCACTACTCTAAAGCCAGGCTATACTATCATCCCTAAGATAAGGGCCTAATCACAAGTCATTAAATTATCATACTAAGAAAGGGTTATAACTAATGAATTTCTACAAAGAATTAGACTAGTTAACTAAAGTTATCCCTAATCCTAAGTAATTTGATGATGGAAAAGAATTTTTTTAACAGAAGTGAAATGAAATATGTGATACTTTAAAACCTTCAATATATAATCTGATAATCACATGCGTCTGTCCAAAATTATGATATTCAAAATCCTCGCCACGCTAGTAAGCAAGGCTGCGATGAACTGTAGAGTCCATAACTGGGGTATGCATCTCTATGATCATGTCGTCTGGAATCCTTGTTATGCCGACTAGTATAGTTGCGAGAAATTTCATATCTCTTGATCAAGATATATACATTCGAAGTCAGGCCCCTACGTTTTTGCCACGACAGCTAATATAGCTGCGATAAACTCTAGGCTCCATAACCAAGTAGACGTTTTACCATTCCTGTTAATTCCATCAACATATGTTATCAGAAGATACCGTAACTCGGGTCATAAAATTCATCTCGATAAGAAAAATCAAAATCAACAACGATTCATTAAAATCAATTTCAATATCAAAGAGTAAGGGTGAATCAAAACAAGAGAAAAGGATTTGAATTTTGAAGTTCAAATAAGATTCTCAAGGGTCATCCCAGGAATCTCTCAAGGAATTCTAACTGTAATTGAGTACCTTCAAAAAATATATCCTAATCCTACTGCAGGCTGTAGTGATATTCTAGTTCGAATACCACTACATAAACTCGACCTGCATGGGCCACCACTAAAAATATGGCACGACTCGAACACTAGAGTAAGGGCACAAAAAGTGGGTACATCCAGCCTACGCTGCAGTGTTGGCGGTAGAACGCTGTTCTAGGTCACAACATCTAACAATATAAGGTACCTGTACAGTATATACACTCCGAGTAGAGGTGACAATACAGAATATAGTCTCAATCACATCTAAGGGAGAAAATAGAACGATATCATAAATATGAAAATCTCAAAGGAAGTACAAACAGAAAGGGAAATAAGTCTAAGTGTCTAATCGACATAATAAAAGACATAAAACAACTCAATCCCAAATGACAACATAAGTAAGATAAAGCCTAACTAAACTAGTCTAGGCAGTCTGGGTGATAACATCAGCTAGAGCTGGGCCCTCCTGAGAGTCCAACTTGCAAGTGTCGTCTAGGCTGCTCCATAATAGGTAGTGCAGTAAGCCTCATCCTCATCCTCTGTAATATATCAACAGGTCCAGTCAGGATAGGAGCAAGCACAATACATCTCACGCAGTTCATATCATGTCAGAAGAAATAAACATGCAATAGAGTATGATATATGAATAACTGAAGGAATGTATATGAAGTAAAAGAGATAGCTGTAATGTAAATATGTACTATAAGTAGAGAACTATCAGTGACTAGTGAATCAGAGTACAAGCTAGACATGTGAACAGGTGGAGGTGATTCAAGAGAGGTGATTCATGATTATACTACTTGGAATTATTCACATGCTATTTTTACTCCCACAACCCCAACCAATACACAAGGATCCAGACATGTTACGTTAAGATTCAAGATTTCACTGCCTCATAGATGAGAGCACACGTGAAATTGATTCATGGGGGCTCTACTAACATGAGAGTACATGAATCCAGAGTGAGCATGAATAGTGATGAATGACGATACATGATGTAATTGAAACGCACAAGACATGAAGTACCTAATGCTCCTGAGGGGGATAACATCTCATGAAAAGATCCATATAGTTCCAATCCGTGTTACCAACGTGACAGCATGCAAGTAAAGTAAATATAGAGCAGGAATATAAGTTCTAGCATGTATGAAACGGTCAGAGAATGTACTCGCCTGATATCCTGAGTATCTAGTAAGTGTAGATGTCCAGGAAGAGTAGATGAGTCCTATTTAGAGCAACACAGATCACAATGTGTTTAACATAAGATAAATGAAGTTTGTAATATGATCTACATGATTTTTAGGTCATTCTAGGTCAAAGTCAAACTTGGTCTACTCTGGGTCAGCCAAAGTCAACATCTAGTCAAACTGGGTCAACTCTAGGGTTTGGTCAACTATAAGTCAACACTATTACTCTAGGCCTATTCACCATACCAATACAACCCTATTTGTACAATACTCAATTATAATATCTATACACTATATTGCACATATAGGTATCACTCACATATTCAATGTGTATATAACTATGTAGGAAGCTATACGTATATGAATATACATATACATATATATATATTGAAAAAGGAAGAGGGAAATTAAAATGTAAAATGTGTGTGTGTGTGTGTGTGTGTGTGTTGACAGTGGAATATAAGAAAGGGTTTAAAGAACACATGGCATTGGGTTAACATTTAACCTAACTAAATTTTCTCATGTTCACAAATCAGTTTACAATATGTCACTCATGTTCAGGTTACACTTTATTTTAGTTTTTAATTTAATCCCAGATTATTATACTTAACAGTGAATTCAATATAGCATAGGTAATGAATCATGTGTCAATCTCATATAAAACCCGACTGAACTTAAAAGACTATGAATCAACATTTCACATTCCTAAGTTCTTAGGATTTCTTCACTGAATCTCAGTTTCACCATCAAATCAGTGAATCAATCATATACAAAAATTAGTTTTCACTTACCCTTCAATCTCAGTTATTCATTTACAAGTGAAACCAAACCCCATTATTCCTATGAAATCTCAGTTAACTCAGGTAACAGTAAACTCAGAAACAACATCTGGACAGTGCATCCAAACCAAATTTTAGTTCACTGATTTAGTTCTCAAGTTTTTCATTAGCAGCGAAATCTCATTTATTTGAACAGTGTAAATCATACCCAATCTCATAACCAAATATAATTTAACAAGCAACTAACATATGTGTATACACCCTCCTCAAATTCCAACTAAATTAGTATTTAAAATCAGGGTAATGGGTTCATAAATAACTGTCAGTTCACAATATCAAAAAAAACCCAACAGACATGAAGAACACTGATACATAGCTTTCCCTCATTTCGAAAAATCAATTTAACCTTTAAATTCACAAACAGGTATACAAGTGTGTTAACCATGTGTCATGGGTCTAGGGGGTATCATTCGTGTCCACTAGAGTGGACACAAAGTGTCCAAATATGCAATAACATTGTATCAGAACATTAAGTGAAGACTGGCTCGTGCACGCATGTCGTGTCCTCGTGTACACAACACGAGGAAATCCAGGACACGAGCTCGTGCTCCTAGGTTCGCCACACATAGGGCTTCGTGCCTAGGACCATGACACGAGCCCAAGTGTCGCCGTGTCCATAAAGGAAGCACGTATCAGAGCGTAGTTTCTGTGCGCACGGTCAGTATATAAAACCCGTGTGCATGGGATTTCTCCCCTGATACGACACGAGACTCAAGGAGGGTGTTGTCAGACACTGCCCCTTGGTCCATGCCAAGTGGCAGGCCGCCACATGGCGTGTCATATCCACACAACAGATCGGGAAGCAGGACACTCAGTGGTGTCACCACGCGTGTGGTGCGTGTCCGATTTGGATACGAAAAACACAGTAATCTTGACTCAGTCAGGTATATTTGTGATCTACAATTAAAGACCTAAATTTCCATTCAATTAGTTTTTAAAATTAATATTTCTCACAAGCATTTCATCGAATAAGTTATTAAATTCACTGATACGTGTCTGATACGGACACGAAATGGACACTACCTAGCTCCAAACTATCCCTACAGGTAGGGTATACCTATATGCATGTATCTATGAAAATAAAACACAATTTTACAAGAGTTTCATGGGGTTTACCTATTGAAAATGATTCTCAATGAAAATTGTGAGGTTGAGGGTTCTTCTTCGAATTTCAATCGATCAAAACGATCCCAATCCTAGCTAGCAAGTCCCTACTAGCTCCCACTATGGTAGAGGGTTATGATGCAATTGATTAGGGCCAATTTGGGCTTGATTTGGATATTAGGGGAAGGAATTTGGATAGGAAATTTTAGGGTTCTAAGCAAATGTAAAAAGAGGCAAGGGGCTTTGTTAATGTGACTTTATAGGAAGAAGGAGGGGGTTTTTGATGGCTGCCATTAATTAATTAGTGTTAGGTTTTAGGTCTAGATGAGTGGCTAAGAGTTGTCCAACCAATTCCAAGCTTTCCTATTGGTTCAACTAGTCATAGGCTAACTTTTCCACAAATATCCTAAGAGTAATATCTTACCTAGAATATCTAGATAACCTTGTCATGACTATGTTACCATAATCAATACACTAAGCCCAGGCTAATCTAGATTAGGCTAAGTTTCTAGGTCAAGTCTCAACCTAACAATTATACATATTTAATTAATACAAATTACAATTTCACAAAATTGTCAAAATGACCAAAATACTCCTAGGCTAAAAAGTAGTAATATGACATTCTAATCAAATGACTAGGCTCCCATGGTCATGGTTAGTCGCTAGGCTTAGCAATTATAGTGTTACTCTAGTTAACCATCAAAATCACATTTCAATATTTAAAGTAGTTTTGAATTAATTAAAAATCACCAAAAATCATAACATGGTTTCAATATCATTATTAAATGATTAAAATTGCAAAATTTCAAAATTATCCTCATTTTAGAAAACTGGGTGTTACAACTCCTCTATCCAGTCAGCCCATGATGATCCTCTTTCTCCTGCCAAAGGGAAAGGGAAGAAGCAGAAAGAAACAATTGATGTCGAGAAGCCAGCAGCCAGGACCACACTTCAAACACGACATTTAGAAGATGGGTTCTCTCCTGAGGGACTTTTTCGTTTAGGGGAACAACCCCTTCTCCTATTCAGAAGGAGAGTTGGGTTGAGGAAATAAGTAAAGAGCGGGTTACTCCTGGGGATCAACCTGCTGCTGCCATTTCTCTACCGCCACTACTTAAACGAGCAGCAAGAAGGAAATTGTTGGTATCAAGAGCTTTGAAGAAGAAAACTATAGCTTCTAATATTCCTCCTTCACCATGGTAATCTCCTGGTCAGGAACCATTGCCACCATCACCTGGGGGTGTATCTTCTCCACAAGGTGACATCCTCAGTCTCCCAGTTCAACAAGAACTAATGGATGTTAACCCGGAAGCGATTTGTATTGATCTTTCTTTGTCTCAAGATCTTCCATCGACCAGTGAGCTAGCTCCAGCTGTCGCGGTGGACATTCTTTTGGTTACAGTCTTAGAGCCAGTGACCGTTGGAACTGATGTTCCCTTGTCTGCAAAAATATTTATGCCACTTGTTTCATCCGGCCTGATATCACCTCCAATCTCTGAAGATGCTTCAAGGGTTGTTGTTCTCAAGGGATTACAACTTTCGTTTGGGATAATCTCGGTTCGAGGTGAACATGGAATCGCTCCAGAGATTCCAGCTCCCTCTACATTCTAAACTTCTAGAGCTACTATACTGAATGAGATTCTATCCCGGGAGGAAGAGGAGATGATAGAAGCATTGCAGGATTATGATTCTGGAGATGAATCGCTTAAGAAGGGCCCTGTTGATGCGGCCTCTGATCATGAAGTGGCCCAAGAGAACCAAGCCTTGGTGCCTAAAGGTGACCAGACCACAATTGAGGGTGGTGAGCACCCTGTTGAGGATGAGGGCAACCAGAGCCCTAATAATAATAATCAGAGTCTCGATGAACCGCAAGGTAATGAGAACTCTGATGCTGAAGTTGAGGGTGATGGAAGCCCCGATGATGCTGATGAGGGTGACAAAGACTTCGTGAAAGGTCTTGAAGACCCTGGGGGTAATGAGAACCTTGACATTGAGGTTGAGGGATTCAGAGCCCCGTTGAATGTTTTCCTGAATCGGGGAGAACGTAAGTGGCAGCCCTGGGCCAAACTGAGTTAGGGGCTAAAGACAGCCATGCGAGCTCAAAGGCTGGGAGCAACCGCTTTATGCTAGGGAGCTCAGAAGCAGGAAGCAGTCAAGCAGCAGTATCTATTTTTACATTAGATAGGCTCGTTACAGAATGAGATACTACGCCTATGGAGACTCCATATGCACACAGGTAAATTTTTGACTTTATTTACCGTTGCTTCCTTATTTAGTGCCATATAACATAATAATTATGCTTTGGGTTTGAGCATATCTTGTAGGGATGATCACTGAAGTCCTGTTAGTCTTAATTTCTTTCAGCTTCAGCTCGACCACAGCTCCTTTGGATGTCGGGACTCATATCACAGAGGGAAGTTCATCAGGGATGCTTGCCATTCTTTCTATTTCTGTTGAAGGAGAAAGTCCTACCGAGGTGGCGACACCAGGTGTATCGACGATAATAAGTAGCATCATCCATACTTACACGAATGCATTCTTCACTTCCTTGTATACTCATGTTCAATTGGCCATAGAGAAGAACTACTGTTGCGACTTTGTAAGGAGTACCTCTCTTTTTCCAATTAAGGTCATACATGGTCTTGGCTATACTGTAAGGGCTAGCATCCTAGAGCAGATCTTTTCGGAGTTGAGGGATCCTATCCAATCTTATCAAGATCTGATCAGAGGGAACATGAACAGCCAAGTAGACGCTAAATGTGAATCTATATCATGAGAGTTTGAAGAACGATAGGCTGTCCTTGATAATTCCATGGCAACATTCAAGTTATAGTTTGGAGAAATAGAGAAGCTGAAGCCACAACTGAGGATGCGAATAAAAGCCAAGAGATATCTGAGATTGGAACCCGCACCTAAGAACTAGAAGCCAAATTGGCTCGAGCTAGAAAGTACCAAAAAGAGGTGATAGAATTGTGCCAAGTTGCGTTGAGTCGTTTGGATGAACTGAACAGACAAAGAGGTAATCTTCTCTAAGCTCGTAATACAGAGATAGAACGCCATGTTTTGTCGATGCATCCGCTGTTAACAGAGTTCAGAAGAAATCTAGCCCGAGAGCGAGTTTTTGCTACTTGAGTGGAACAAGCTGAAGCTTTGAAGAGGCAAATTCTTGAACTCAGTACGTAGCCTCCACAATGAAGTTTTTAGAAAAGGGGAATAAATGTAATAACTCTTTTGAAGTACTATTTATCACATTTTTGATAAATGTAATAGCTTTTTGTGTTTGCATTGTTTGTAAAGATAACTTTTTGTGTTTGCATTGTTTGTAAATCAATTGTACAGGAGTACAATTTATTTATGGGGAAGTACAACTATAGGAATCTGATCAAAAGACGATTACTTTATCCGTTGGACGATGTGATATCGAAGATACGAGCCTCTGGAGAATGCAACAGCACTTTAGCAGAAATTATGATCACACTTGATCTCTTATTATTGATTTGAAACCCTATTTATAGAATTCTTGAAATAACTATTTAGTCGTCATTCTGGATTGCGCACGCTTCAGATTGTACGCCTCCTGTTCACTTGTGCAAACTGTTGTACTAACTACTATGGACGTGTGGTATCGTTTAATTGAGATACGCGTGGTCATGGGCAGTGTAGTGGGCATGATCTGTGATGTTAGTGGCTTGCGTGCCACATCACTCTGTCTAGAACACCATTTGAATACTTTACGTGTACTTTATCAGGTTGCGCGAGGGCGAAATACAACAACCTGCGTGAGCGGTTTGCACCAACTATCGTAGACACCTGGTATCGTTTGATTGTGATATGCATGGTCGTGGATAGTATAGTGGGCATGCACTGCAAAGATGATGGCTTGCGTGCCAGGTTACCCTGTTTTAAACTAAGAGTTGATTAAATAGCGCCATTTGGTTAGGCTGCGCATAGGCGCAACTTAATGACTAGCGCCTTTTGACTAGGTCTTCTGTGCTGTACTGATTAATCCTTGCGCCATTCAGTTACTTGCGCCAACCAGCTGTCAGCATTAATTACTTGCTGACAAAGTCTTCTCGAGTGCCGCGTTTTACAGGATTCGAAAGTATTTTCCTTAATCTTCGTACTGTCAATTGTCAGGTAGAGATGGTGTCGTTACAGCTTCTCGAGGAAGTACACCACGTGTTGCTCCGTGCACCCAGACTCTAGCGCAACCTGGCGATGGCACAATCTGAAGCTGCGCAACTTGATGATCCGGCGCAACTTGATTGATTTGGCGCCATCAGATTATTGAAGACTTTAATGAGTGGCGCCTCTTAATTTTTAGGCTCTATAAGACCCCCTTCAAAGTTTTCGAAACTTAAAAATACTTCAAACTTTTGAATACTTTGAATTATGCTAGTTTTGTTTGGATTGCGCCAGTCAATGCTTAACTGTCATAATTTTTTTTTTTGAATGCATTCGATCTCCTTTTTGTCTTCCCGAGTTGCATTGATGATGTTCGGTTTCCCATAGGAAATATGAAGCATTGGTTGGTCATATATAAAGGCAGAGGTCCTTGTATTTATCCTTCACTTTTGTACTTCTATGGCACCTAAGAAGAAGGAGATGGCGACCGGCGTAAATGCCGAATTAAAGCTCAGGAGACAAGGCCTGACACTGTGCCTATAGTCCTGTCCGAGGCTGACCAATTCCTGCGAGCAAATAATCTCTTAGACTGCTTTGGATTGACCCCAACAGTCTTCGATCGTCCGAACTGTGGTTCTTCAACATCTTCTGAAGAGCGTGGTGACACAGAAGGATTTCTTCGTCTGATTTGTCGTTCAGGGAATCGTGATATACGCGAGTTAGGCGCTTCTCTTCGCCAAGCTAGTGAAGAAGACAAGAAAAGGTAATGGTTTCTGTAGTAGCGCCACTTTTTCTTTTGTCTTTTGTGCAACTTATCTTGTAGGGGCTTGTTTTCCCCTATGTAATAAATGAAAAATTTATTCCTGGCGCCTTTCTGCAAATCTTTTCGTGTGATCTGTTTAGTGGCGTGTGCCAATGCACCCTTTTGACCAACTCAAATGTTTACAGTTTTTTCAAAGAACATATGGCAGTTTTCGTGTGGTTTGAGCACCTTTTGGTTAGGTCCTTCCCGAGATAGGCTCCTAGAATGACGCGCCCGTTTATATCTTCTAAACTTTTTAAATAGTAGATAGGAGAAATCAAAAATAAATGTCCATGAACTTTTTCTTTTCATTTCTTCATTTTGTTGATGGCAATGGTTCTTTGCAGAAACCCTTCGGCGGTCAAGTGTTCGACATTCGTGAGCCTTTTTGCACAATCGAAATTCGATGTTGTTCTTCTGTACACCGCATCTTCGGATGTTGGTTTTTCATGCTTTATATCATTGACGATCTTCTGCACAAACGTAGTTGATTTTGATGGTAAGTTCCAACAAAGAACCAGTGGTTTCTACACATGAGCGCCATTTATGACTTGTTGTTTAACTTGCGCCACTTTTTTCTGAGACTGTTTTGAATACAGGCGTTGATTTGTAGAAATGAGGCACATATTGTAGACGTGTGTCTAAAATTCTGAGAAGAAATGTGCATTACAATCCAGTGCCTGACTTTGGTCGGAGGCGCATGTTGTAGACGTGTGCCTGAAATTATGAGAAGAGGTGCGTACTGCAATCCAGTTCCTGACCTCGATCCGAGGCGCATGTTGTAGACGTGTGCCTGAAATTCTTAGAAGAGTTGGGTACTGCAATCCAGTGCCTGACTTGGGTCAGAGGCGCATGTTTTATCATAGGCACCTATAGGCTGACTCTGATAATGTGCGCCTGTTGATCAAAGGCACGTAGTTTGATAGATTTTGTTAACTTTTTTTTTGTTGATATTTGCAAAAATCCGGTTGGCAGGCTTCTTCAGAACTGGCATTGGCAACTTGGATGCTCTGGGGAGCATTCTTCTAACACTCACATCAGACAGCTTAAGTGATTCTGACGCTCAAATCAGACAGCTCAGGACTCTCCATGTTCCAGAAGGGTCTTCCTCAGATAGTAGGAAGGGCCTTTATACATGAGAGTTGGACGGTGAGAGACAAAATTAGGAATCGTATCATGTGGGTGATCTCATTCCTAATTCTCATGACGGGTCGTCTCTTCTCCACCAGATGTATTGACAACAACTTATCTTTATGCTGCTGTACTCTGGGGTTCTACTCTCGTCTTTCTGAGAGAGAAGACCAGAGTTAGTTCCATTGTCTTGCTCGTTGCTTCAGGTCGAGACCACAAGGAACTGGCATTAACAAGAAGATCCAAAGATGTAATAAACCTTTATTTTGCTAGATTTAGAATAAAAATTCGTGATGTAATGTATTTCCATTAAGATGTAACTATGTTTTTAAAGAAGGAATAAAGAATGATTTTCTATTCTTTATAATTTGATGTGATGATATAGAAAATAGAATCCAAAGGTAATATGGACGTGAATTCATTTCTCTATAAATGTTCTTCAAGTCCGGTGGGACTTAAAGACAGAATATTGTGACTAAAAAGACAATATCTGGATTTATCATAAAGAAAAGATATCTTTTAAAATAGCTGGGTTTCAAAAGAGAGAATTGATGATTTGGATAAGCTCTACAGGAGATTTTGAGTATTTATTATCTTGTGACTTATTTACGAAAGAGTAAATAAACGTTAATAAATAAAATAAAGATGAAAAGACTGATGAATAGGCATGTCTTTTTAAGGAAAGGTTGATTCGATTCTCGAAATAAATAGTGAATGAAGATCTTTTCACAAGACGAACTAACATGCCTTTTCGAGGAAAGGTTGTTTTGATTCGCGAGACAGAATGTTTGGCTTTTTTATCTATAAATAGTGTGGAACTTTTCTGAAAATATCATTCACTCCTTTTCTTTCCTTCACAAATGTCGTCAGAAGAAATGGCCGAGGAAACGAGAGTTATCCCGAAGATCGAAGCCAACCTCGACACTCCTGACGAGCCTCTGTCGACTACTCATCCAGGAATCGAAAAATGCTCGTCTGTCACTGGACAGAAGCAAGAGGACATTCTTACCAAGCTGTTGGAGCCTGGGAGTACTGCCGATGATGAAGCTCTGAGGAAGGCTGCTTGCGAACTACTGGTGTCATCGGGAAATAATGTCTTTGAGCTTCTTACGAAATACATTTTCAATTAAGAGGGCTCTAATCCTCGTTAATTTTATTTATTTTCTTCTGTTTTAGATTTATGCAAATAAAAAGGAATTTTATTTACATTCTTCAAACATAATATTTTTTGAGAAATTTGCCATTAACGGGCATCATGGCGACTCGACCATCCATACCAGTCAATTGATATGCTCCATTGGAGAAAATTTTGCTTATAATGTAGGGTCCTTCCCACTTCGCTTCGAATTTGCCTTTGCTCATGTGCGTCATAGTCATAGGACGTCTGACGGTTAGAACTAATTCTCCTTTTTGAAACGTTCGGACCATGACTTTACGGTTGAAGGCTTTTGATAGACGAGTTTGGTATAACTCAATATGTTGTTAAGCTAGGAGCCATTTTTTGTCAAGCGCTTCAAGCTCCTGAAGTCTCAGCCGATTATTATTTTTGGTTATTAGTTCATTGGCAATGTCAATCGTTAGGGAAGGGATCTGGATTTCCAATTGTAAGATAGCCTCGCATCCGTATACCAAAGAGAAAGGTGTGCAGCCTGTAGGAGTATGTATAGTAGTACGGTAAGCCCATAGACATTCTCCAAGCTTCTCACTCCAGTTCTATTTGTTGGTAGAAACAAACTTCTTAAGGAGTTTGATGATGGTTTTGTTAAATGCTTCTGCCAACCCGTTAGCTGCAGGATTGTAAGCTGTAGAAGCAATATTTTTGATCCTGTTGTCATCGCAGAATCGAGTAAATTTCTGACTGATGAATTGTGGCCCATTATCGTGAATGATTCGTCGAGGAACATCGAACCTATAAATCACATGATGCTTAATAAAGTTGATGACGCTGCTTGTCTTGACCTCAGCTAGAGGTATAGCTTCAGCCCATTTTGAGAAGTAATCAGTTATGGCTAATATAAACCGATGTCCTCTGGACGAAAGAGTATTGATAGGACCGATGACATCCATTCTCCAAGCTTCAAAGGGCTAGGATGCTGCAATCGGGTAAAGGAATTCTGACGGTTGATGAATGAAGTCAGCATAGATTTGACATGCTCGACACTTTCTTGCATACTCGATTGCATTAGATACCATCGAGGGACACTAATAACCCATTCGGCCAATACGATCCTGCAATTTAGGACTAGGTTGATGTGCACCATAAACACCGTCATGAGCTTCACGAAGTATTTGTTTTGCTTCTTCCCCCGCAAGACAACGTAGGAGTAAGCCGTCGTACGTTCGTCGGTAAAGTGTCTATGTAGTATAATTGTAGTAAAATCTGAGTGACCATTGTCGAATTATTGTAGCCTCCTTAGGGTCTTCAGGTAGGATATCATGGACTATAAAGTCTATGAAAGGAGTCCGCCAGTCCTTACTGATGGTACAAATTTCAACCGAATTATTGAATTCTGTGTTTGGGTTGTTAACTTCCATATTTAAGTTACTCTGGACACAAAACAACTCTCTAATAGTGATAATGATCATTTGTTGTCTTCTGACGAGAATTGTTAATACTGCTGCAAGATTAGTGAACGCATCAGCTTTCGTGTTACATGCTCGGCGTACGTGTTCAATAAAGAAACCTTTGAATGAAGTGGCCATCCTGGTCGTTGCATCATGATATGGAACCAAATCTTGATGTCGAACTTCGTATGTACCTCTAACTTGATTGACAATCAGTTTGGAGTCTCCGTAAACTTTAAGATATTCAATATCTAATTGTTTAGCCAATTGGAGACCGATGAGCAGAGCATTGTATTCAGCCACATTGTTGGAACATGAATCATCTAAAGAATAAGCTCTTTGGATAGCTAACCCTTCTGGTGAGACGAGAACGACTCCAACTCTAGCAACAATAGCAACTTTTGGTCTAATTCTAGATGCACCTTCAAAGAATAGACGCCAAATAAGAATTTCATCTGAAATCATGTTGGATTCCAAGGTTTCATCTGGAATCTCATCGTAGAGTTTAGATGTTTCAAGAACTGCATGAGCTGCTAGAAAGTCAGCAAGGGCTTGACCTTTAACAGACTTTTGAGGAACATAAACCATATCATATAGTGCTAACAATATGGCCCATGTTGCAAGCCTAAAATTGAGGGTACTAGGTTTCTTATCAGGACCCTGAGAGGGTTAACTCTAGAAATAACATGAATAGTTTGGCCATGGACATAATGTCTCGTCTTTTGAACAACAAATATCAAAGCTAGACACTCTTTTTCTACTGGAGTGTATCGGTGCTCAGCTCCAATCATCATGCGGCAAAGGTAGTAGAAAGCCTGCTTATGACCTTTTTTATTCTTCTGATCTAATAAAGCACCGAAAGAGCGGTCCATTGCTCGAACATACATCAGGAAAGGTATTCCTAACACTGGAGGCACTAGAACTGGAGGGTTCATCAAGTACCGTTTTATGTCTTCAAATGCTTGTTGACATTCTTCAGTCCAAATAAAAGACACATCTTTCTTCATGAGTTGAGTGAACGGTCTACAGCGTCCAGAGAGATTTGAGATGAATCTCTTTATGTATACAAGTCGTCCCTGGAATCCTCGTAGCTCTTTTAGGTTGCGTGGAGGATGCATCTCTTGAATGGCTTTAATTTTCTCAGGGTCAACGTGTATACCTTTAGAGGTAATAACGAATCCAAGAAATTTTCCACTAGAGACTCCCAGGAATAACTTGGTGTGATTCATCTTGATTTGATGCTGGCGTATTAGATCGAAAATAGTTCTCAAATCTTGAATATGGTCTTCTTTTAAATGACTTTTGACAGCAATATCGTCAACACAATATTCAACAGTCTTTCGTAAATGATCACGAAAGATGGTACTCATGGCCCGCTGCTACATTGTACCTGCATTCTTAAGATCGAATGGCATGACAGTACAGTAATAGACTCCAAGAGGAGTGTGAAAAAATGTATATTTCTTATTTTTCGGATGTATCTTGATTTGATTGTATCTTGAAAATCTATCCATAAAGGACACATTCAAATCCGCAAGTATTGTCAATCATGACATCAGTGGTTGGGAGAGGGAATTCGTCTTTGGGACAAGCTTCTTTAAGGTCTCTGAAGTCGATACAGACCCAGACTTTCCCTGTCTTCTTCAAAACTGGGAAAATATTAGCCACCCAGTCCGGATGTTATTCTTCTTTGATGAAACCACAAGAAATAAGTTTCTTAACCTCAACTTCTATGGCTTCTATCATGTCAGGTCGAAACTGACGTTGTTGCTATTTGACTGGCTTCGTATTTGGTAGAAAATTTAGCTTGTGGGTAGCGATATAAGGATCCAACCCTGGCATGTCTTCATAGATCCAAGCGAATACATCAATGTAATCCCTAATAAGATGGATTAGTTCCTATTTATCCGCTTAAGGGAGGCTTTTGCTGACAAATATCGGTTTTGGGGAATTTTTGCCTCCGATATTGACTTGAACCAACTGATCTTCAGTAGGTTACTCACGTTGCTCGAAGCGAAGCTCCCATTGAGTATCCATCCTTTATGCCCATGGATTATATTTAGAAGCTTCGATAAGGTCTTTGTCATCTTTCGAGAACTCGACAGTCACCATATTGGAAGATAGAGTCACGCGATGGACGTATCCTACACTAGTATCTGAATCCCATGAGATAGAATCAGAAGAGTTAGATCTTTCTTCTTCCTCGGATTCGGAGGCTTCTGGAGTCGGAGTTGGTGAAGTATAACCTAATCCCTGCTTTATTTTGCCGTAGTATTGTTGTAATTTTCCTTTCGGAGCAGGAATACGAACAGGAGTTCGCCTTCCTTTGCCGCCATTGAGACCAACATTAAAATTATAGCTCATCTTTTAAATGATATATATTGATTGTTGACTATAACGACGTAGTTGAAGTCTTCCGTTATCTTGATTTTCTTCTTCGCTATCGGGCGCAATCTTCTATTCTGTTCCTTTAGTAAAAAGTAACGGAAGTTCATCTTTCTTCCTTGAAGGAACTAAGAAGAAGGAGTCCTGCATTGGCTCGAGCAATACTTTATTTCGAGAAGCTTCAACTGCTCCTATGATAAGTGGTTCGAAGTTATCTAACATTTTTAAATAACATCGAGTATAATAAAAGAGATCATTATACTGTAATGGATATGCTACTTTATTGGTTTGTACATCATCATTTACAACATGATTCTCAGCCTTCACAGAAGGCTTAGTAAGGTTGATACCCAGAGGAAAAGAAAGAGAAGGAGGAGGTTTGTTATGACGAAGGTCGATAACAAAAGGCTCGAAAGAGGTGAGCTCCCTTTGTTCCTTTTCCATAATAAGAGGTTGTTTGTTATGAGAGGAAAGATGTATGGTCAATGTCTGAGAAGAAGAAGGACAAATAGCACGTCCTTTGACGGAGATCACGAGAACATCTTTTGAAGTATGTTTCTGAGCATCTTCACTATCCATTGCCAATACAACTTTCCATGAACTCCTCTTTGTACATCCGAGAGTCCGTAAAATATGCTTCAACCCGCATGAAAGGATTCAGGTCGGCTACTTCCTTTTGGACTTCTCCATTGGCATCCAAATATTTGAAGCATTGATATAAAGTAGATGGTATAATGTTATGCTCGTGCAGAAAGGGTCTTCCCAGCAAAGCATTGTAAGAGTCGTGATTGTCGATCACGTAGAAAGTAACCTTCATATGAAGATTTCTTATTTGAACTTTCAGGCGAATTTTCCCCAAAGGTTCATTTCTCCTAGAATTGAATCCTAGGATTGTCGTAATGGTTGTTGAAAGATTCTGTACGGGAATCTTCAATGCATCTAGTAGAGTCTTTGGCATGATGCTGAGCGCAAATCCAGGATCGATCATAATACGATCAACCTTCATGGTATCAATATATCCCGTAAAGTAGAGGGGTCGATCATGACGATTATCTTCTAACAGCATATCATCTTGTGTAAAGGTGATGTTTGGCATTAGTTCCATCACACTATGACAATGAAGACATGTTATAGGCTCATCCTCTGGTTTCTTGAGAAGTGCTAGACAAGTATCGGTTTGCATTAAAGCTTCACTCAACGTTTCTCGAGTCTCCCTCGAAAGACGAAATAGCTCAAAAATTGACAATCTTGCCAGAGTATTGGCTAGTTGAGCCAGTATATCAAAATTATATGGCTTCTCAAGTCCCAAAGTTGGAGTTTTCTTTAATACTTTGTCAAAACATATAGGCTATTTTCCTTTGTCGGCTGTCGTTGGTTTGCGAAGAGTTACCTCTATTTAGGGTGACGACGCTGACGAAATATTGACAACAGGAGAAGATGATGCTTGAGGAGACTCCAGAGCTGGAGCAGGGTCTTCTTGACCTTCTGAGTAGTCTCTTAGGTAAGGTTTCCCAGACCTGGTACCAGTCAAGACTTCTTTCTCGGATACAGGCTTAAAGGACACCATATTGCAGTTCTTTGCCTGGATCTTGTTTCTGAAAGATTTCTTATGGCGAGATGGAGAGTTTGTCCAGTAACCCAAACCAACCCGAGATTGGTTGTGAGAAAGACATAAAGAAAGAGGTATAGGAGACCCCTTTCCATGATTCAAACCAAAGGCCTCTTGTAGATCATATCACATCTTTGTCATGAGTTCACGAGATTGTGGACTGTACAGATGGAAAGCTGGTTGGTATTTGACTTCTGATTTTGATAATGTTGTCTTA
Source organism: Iris pallida (assembly GCA_029216955.1). Taxonomy (NCBI): domain Eukaryota; kingdom Viridiplantae; phylum Streptophyta; class Magnoliopsida; order Asparagales; family Iridaceae; genus Iris; species Iris pallida. The sequence continues at coordinate 13,561,415 of JANAVB010009399.1, forward strand.
TCAGTGGAAGAAAAAGAAGGATTATCTACTGCCGGGATGAAGGTAGCAGTTAGCGGTGGAATATAAGGCTTACCAAATGAAATCACGTGACATGATTTATTCTTAGTAGCCTTTTTGAACTTGGTAGAAGAAGATGGTGTTTTAAAGTCCGCCACTAAATCTGGATGTATCCAATGATATCCCCTTTATCAGTGGACAGTGGAACAAGACCATCTGTCCATGCTGGTGGAAGATTGACAATCTCCAGAGTAGTTCTCGGAATGGGGACAACGCCGCCTTGCACAAATTGAGCTGAAAAATCTCCAAACTGTAAGGAGATGACATTAGCCGTTACAATTTTTTGTCTTGCTGGAGAGTGATTGCACCAGAATTAACCATCTCTTGTATTTTACCCTTGAGCATATAGCATGCTCGAGTTGGATGTCCAATAAACTTGTTGTAAACACAATATTTAGGATGGTCAATCTTACCAACTTCATCTGGCCTTTTAGGTTCTGGCAGTTGGAGTTTGTTGCTCTTGATGAGGCAATCAAAGATACTCATGATGTCATCTTCATCGAAAGAGTATTCTTCTTTTGGATGAGGTGCCAGTTGTGGTGGTGCTGAAGAGGTAGATGTTGGCTGATTTATATTGATGGACAAGGCTTCTTTGCCTTTGAGGTTAATGGACAAAGTCTACTTGCTCTTGCGATTGTTCTGAGGGCCATTATTATTTGGTGTAGCATGTTCCTCTTTGTCAAGATTTGGCTTTTGAATGCCTAATTGCTTAAATTTGTCAGTGCTTTCTTCTGTGGCTTTGGCGTTCATTATGAAAGAAGGCCAATCCTGGAACTGTGTTGATCCTATCCACATGCTGATTATAGGCAACAAGTTTGATTAGCAAGTGTCTATAGTGAAAGCATCTGGAGTTCCGAGAGGCATTTTGAGTGCTTCACGGCGGAACCATTTAATAAGACGGTCAGTCGTTTCATTATGTCGCTATTTGATTTTGATGAGAGCAGACAGTCATGTCATTGGTTCTCCCATAAAATTGTTCCAAGAACATTTATTTCAAGCCAGCAAACGAGGTTATGGACCCAACTGGTAAACTACGATACCAGTCATATGCTGTACCGGCTAAACAACCAATAAATACTCTGGTAAGAAGAGCATCATTTGGTTGAAGTTGTTCAGTCATTACTTCAAAGTGGTTGAGTTATTGACTTGGAGACGTGCTGCCATCAAATAGCATAATAGTAGGGGGTTTGTATTTAGAAGGAAATTGAACCTCTTTCCGTTCTATGGGATAGGGTTGTTTGATCCCAAGCTTCTGCAGGCCATCCTTCTATTTGAAAGCTTCAAATTGAGTATATAAAAGTTTTATGACCTCATTAGCCTGTTGATTGTGGAGTAGTAGATTGATTTAATAAGTTAGGAGGGGGTCCCGTATGATAAGTACCACCACCTACACCAGAATGACTTGGAATAGCCTGTGCAGGAATGGAAGCGGTGTGAGGAGATTGTACCCCAGATCAATATTGGTGGGAATTGATGTCGTCACAGGTTCTTGAGTCGGAATCAGATTTGCGACTGGTGGAACTGTATGTTGTGCAATAATCATAGTATGCATGTCTGCCATCATCTTAGCCATATCCTTCAAACTAGCCTCCAAAGAAATAATTCTCTGCTCTTGACTAAAAGAAGTGGAGGTATCTTGATCTTTTGTGATGGCATAAGCGGTCACTTCTCTAGCCTTTGAAGACGAGCTAGTAGAAAGAATGGTCCTTTCAGAACTTTCACTGTAAGCGTCAAAGTCACATAAAGAACTATCCCCATAATAAGTGATAGAGATATCGTTTTGACTGAAGGAATCTTGGTTTGAATCAAGAAGATTCCTTTGACCGATTGTGTCTTAACTTTTTGATCTAGTATATTGATATACTCCTTCTCCAGATTCATGAATCCGATCTTAGTATTGCTGACTAGGATTACGGGACATATTACGTCTTATACGTTTTCCACCCCTAGTGCTTCGAGATGCTATGTTTACAGAAGCATAGAGAAGTTCATCTTCGTCTTCTAGGATTGGTTCTCGAGTGTGAACTTAATTCAAACTGTCAAAGACGGACCGCTTTGCTGACTGACAACAGCATTTTATAACAACTTCATGATGGTGGTTGCAATGATGTTCTTGTTGTTGGACCACCGGTAGACGGGATGAATTTGTGACCTTCCACTTCTGTATTAAGAGTTCACGGAGGTCACTAACAGGACGGGAAGAAGTTGCAGGAATGTAGTCCTTGATGATATTCGGGACATGGTTCATGTTCCTGATATGTCATGTACCTTGAGTGTACAAGGACGTGCTAAGCTGGTTAGCATAAGTCACAGGATCTTTTACCTCAGCATTCTTCCTCTCGTGTAAGTTAGCAACTGGTGCGGGTTGTGCTTGATGAATCTTGTGATTTTTCGAGGTTGAGCCTAATTGGCACCAGTTGATATAGGTGCGCAAGTCTGACAGGGGAGCTGCTTGTGTATCTACTTGAGATACTGGTAGTTTGCCTGGTAGGGATCTTGAAATACATAAGATTGGTAGATCCTGCCATGATCTCTTTGGAGTAGGCATGATGCCCTTTTGCATGGAAGGTTTGTTCTGAATGGAACTAGACAAACATATGTTTTCTTCCTATTCCAGTATTTAACCTTAAAACAAAATTTCCAAATTATTTTATTTATATAAAATATTTTAAGTAAATTATAGCTTTGACCAACAAAAATTAATTTTTACATTTAACTACTTATAAATTTTTTGGGCTAATAAGATATAGTTTTAAAAAAATTTAAAATAGTTTTATAAATTCGTATATCTATTAGATACCCAATTTTTCCCCAATTCTCAATTCCTTGTCCATAACTAAACCCCTTTTTCCTATCTCCTCGCCAATTCTGCACTTCCTCCTGTCAACCCTAACTAATCTGAGCGTCCCGAACTCGATGGGGCAGTCCGTGCCATCACCAGAGGCTATCTTGTTATACGTTGTGCCACCTTGAAAATTGCAGCACACCGGGAGTCACTACCAGGCAAGATACCTTACCATTTACTGTCTATTTTACTTTAGCTTATATTCATATATTTATTTATTATTTCTTTTTCTGTAGAATAAACTGTGCTATATTGCCATAATTAGATAGATTATACTGTGTAGTTCTATTTCCCGTACTTATTATTTTTATGCATATTAACCTTAGATTTAAGGGACCACCCTTGTTTGTTTTTGCATAAATTGACCTTGACACGTTTGTGCCACGACGTCGTGTGTCGCATATAGAACTCGGACATGCGTGACTGGCTGGCCACCAGTACATATAAGCCGTGCGATAGGGCTAACCGCTAATAGTATTGCATGATAGTTTGACTTAGCGGTTATAGAGGTTATGTGTTGTTAACGCAACATATAGGAATTGGGTGGGGAGGACATATCCTTAGCGTATGGGCTACTATATACATTTTCCTCGTGACTGTACGCTCCGTCGGAGATGCGGGTTGACGACCCATTTATTTTATTGCTTGCACGTTCGAGGAACGGTTATGCTTGAGGCCCCTGGTGCCCCAAGTGGGGACTATGCCGATCTTATTTTAGCCATAGAGCCCATACATTGGAGGGTGTTCTTAAAGCTGCATTCACTAGAACGGTTAGGCTACCTTATCCGTTAGGTATGAGTGCATTTGGTTTGGGTACTTATATCTGACCGTGGCTTGGAACAGTAACTTGTTGCGGACTAGTTTGCCACATCTTATCCTTGTTTGGTTGTAGGTGTGGCTCACTACTCCGATGAGAAGGTACTGAACTTTTTTGTGATCTGGATACCATATTGGATTTATGGCATGACAAGGTATTCATCGTGGATTAGGGTGCCATCTTTTGTCCTTGTTTGGTTGGGTGGATGGTATGCTAATTCAATGGTGTGTATTGGACCAAGTTATAATCCAATTGATTTATTTATTGAGCATTTATATTCAGTTTATATGGCATGATATTATATGTCTTGTAACGTCCCTCTGAGGACCTGATGATCTCTCCAGGTGTCTATTCGTATCTTTTCACAGGTGTTCTAGCCGAGGCGTGATCTTCTCCATCCCTTCGAAGATGACGTGTCTTGGGTCTTTCTTGCTACCTTCGCTAAATCAATTGATATGTCTTGTACTTTTTTTCTTTTAAATTTTTGGTAGTAGATTTGTCTTCGCCCAACATATTGTATAAAAACAAATCATGGTTATTATATGATATCACTATTTCTTTCATTTTGTGGATGAGATTAGTTAGCTGTGGTTTTACTGCATTTATAGCTTACGTATATTTATTATACAGCTGGCATGTCTACATTCATAGTCCTACGTATTTTGGACTAGGACATTACAGATACAGCTTATCTGAGAGTACATTGATGTCTTTGCTTGGAGCTATGAAGACTTGCCAGGTTTAAAATCGCAAGTCGTGATGCACCGTCTCAATATCTTGTCCAATGCTAAACCTGTCAAACAACAACAACATCGCTTTCACCCCAACATCATGGATGCTATCGAGAAAGAAGTTGATAAACACATAGAAAGTGGCTTCATTTGTGAAGAGCAGCATCTAGATTGGGTAGCCAACATCGTCCTAGTCACCAAGAAGAATGGAAAGATTCGAGTCTACATAGACTTTAGGGATCTCAATTTGGCCTATCCAAAAGATGATTTTTTCTTCCTAATTACTGATGTAATGATCGACAATACTTGTGGTTTTGAGTGCATGACCTTTATGGATGGGTTCTCGGGCAACAACCAGATCAAAATGTTCCCTGAAGATGAAAAACACACTTCATTTCGGACTCTAAAGGCAATCTACTATTACAAGTGATGCTTTTCAGCTTGAAGAATACGAGAGCAACATACCAGCGGGCTATGAGTACCATATTTAACATCTTCGAAAAATGATAGAATGTTATGTTGATGACAGTGCCGTTAAGAGCCAGAATAAATCTAGCCATCTGGACGACTTGAGGACTGTGTTCGACTTAATGAGGACACATCGACTGAAGATGAACCCAACAAAGTCTTTCCAGGGGGTTTCCAGCGGCATGTTCTTGGGCTTTATCGTCACGGCTAAGGGCATTCACATTGACACCGAGAAGACCAAAGCCATCCTGGACATGGCTCCCCCGAAGAATCTCCATAAGCTCCGGGGACTACAGGGATGCTTAGTCTATATCAGAAGATTCATAGCAAATCTCTATGGACGGTGCCAACCCTTCACCAAACTAATGAAGAAAGGGATTTCTTATGTCTGGACAGAAGAATTCCAACGCGCGTTCGAGGACATCAAGAAATATCTCACTAGTCCTCCAGTATTGGTTGCACCGGTTGTGGGGAGGCCCTATCTGCTATACGTCCGAGCTATAGATCATTCACTTGGTGCTTTGCTAGTACAGAGGAGCAACGTGGGCCATGAACAAGCAATCTACTATCTGAGTAGGACCAAGATTCGTGCCAAGCATCACTATAATCCCGTTGTGAAGGAATGTCATGCTCTAGTCTTCGTCATTCAAAATATACAACATTATGTGGCTGGACAGACAATTTATGTCATCCCTCGAGTTAACCCCCTTAGAGTTCTCATGACCAAGCTAGGAGCACTAAACTCGCGGTTAGCCACATGGGCAATCCTTTTGATGCCTTATAACATGGTGTTCGTCCCACAAAAGACGGTTAAAGGTCAAGCATTGGCCGACTTCTTGGCCGTACATCTTGTATCGGAGATGTCAAAGCTCTACGATGGCATCCCTGATGAAGTCCTAGAGTCGAACAAGACATAGAGAAGACGAACCTCGCATCCCCATGTCAGATGATAGTACTACGAGTGACCGAAGGAACGTGACTCTGAACCTCTTCTGCTAAAGAGATTCGCGATCTCTGCAGAGACGCAAGAGACTCCAATATCAAAAAGCCACCAGGAGCCCATGCTCTAAAAAAATGACTCAGGATAATTAATGCTTTGAGCTAGGCGTGACACCAGCCATCACCCAGCTCATACAGTCCTGACACGTGTTTATGCTTCTGTTCAACGTATCCCGAGCTCGACTCAAGTTCGAGACACTTTAAGGGGGTCTTGTAGAAGCATAAAAAATGTCAGCTGTAGACATCCCTTCGCCAAAGCGCAAAAGATGAAAAGACTGAGGCTCAATGCTGAAAAGACAAAATAGAAGATATGGAGAGAAGTCCTTTTATTGTCATGTCTACCAAAGTCTAGTACAGAAACATCAGGAATATACATAGGGGACTAATTCTGTTCTTCAACAAAGGATCTAGTAAAGATTCGACAGAGCGTAGAGGGATCTACAAGGGATGCAGTCTTCGTCGAAGCACAACCTTCCTTCTTCTCGACACGCACGCCGGAAGATGGATCTCCATCAAAGCGTGTTCTAACTTTTTTGTTAGCGTAGCCTCTCAGAAGCATATCAGTTACTCAACACTTTGCTTTAGAAGCCAAAGCCTTCAAGCCAGAGGGACAGTTACCTGACTACGCCAACCTCAGAAACAATATGGTGGTAGGCCCTCCTCTACTTCTTTTACTTCAGAAGCTAGTATATTCACTCTAGAGGTGTAGCTACCTGCCTGCGCTAATCTCAGATGCGCAAGGGTATCATATCCTTCCACTCGCAGCCAACGCCTTCATTCTTTAGAGGTGCAGCTACTTACCTGCGTCATATGAGGTACGGGATGGTGATATGCTCACACCTTCTCCATTCTAATGGCACAGTCATCTGCTCCAGATCAGAAGCTTAAGTCACTTCTCTACAAGAGACTTGGGAACTCCCATCACAACAAATGCAAGTCAGCATGTCGCTCCAAAAGCACAATAACCTCGCCAACTTGAAGCACAAGCCTACTTGTCACCTACAGCACAGTGAGTCACTACCATATTTTAGCTTGAGGGCATTTTGGTCATTTTGAAAATTTTGAATTTAATTTGAATTGTTTGAGTGATGGTTGTTATTTTTGACCTTTGCTAGTTGAGACTTTGGAGATTGGCCTAGATGTTGACTTTGACTATGGTGACTTGGTTAGCATGGTGGGACCCTAGTCTAACTTAAGTCGACCCAAGTTGACTTGTTGGACTAAGTTGCATGAAGAGATTAGGTGTTATAGGTGTTTGAACTAATTGCTAAGGGATTGAACCAGTTTGACATTGCATTTGGCCCATAGCCCACTAGCCATCAACCCTAACGCTAATTTTTCTACATGTGGTCGGCCTCCTAGGGTTCCCACTTCCTATTTAACATCTCTTTAATCATTCTTGCCTCTTTTTACACCACCTTCATTTTTGGCAAGAACAAGGTTTGTCTCCATTTGCAAACTTTCCTAATTTCTTCATTTCTCTTCCTTTTTGACTCTAGTCTTTTGCATTAGGATCTAGTCATTGCCTATTTACTGTTTATGGTGAGAAATTATAGCTATTGTGCAATTTGGGGCTTTTGACTTGCAAAAGGCACTCTCCTATATTGATCTTTTTATTGAGTTTGACACTCAATACGTAAACTACTTAAACTACCTCCATTTCTTGATTTCCTTGCATGGTTGCATAGATCTAGGAGTCCCCTAGCTGTGGAGTTGATCTTGTGTGATTTTGTGTCGATTTCGTGTCCGTATCGGACACGTATCAGTCCTTGTAGCAGGGTGTTTGATGAAATACCCAAAAGAGAATTTCTTCCTATTTTTCTAAAACTTTTTATTGAATCCTTAAATCTATATGTGTTATGTGATTTCATAATGTTCTGAGCTGTCCTTGTGTCATGTCCGAGTCGTAACAGGGTATGGACATGCTCGCACGCGAGCCGTGCGCATGCCCTGCTACTTGTTGTGTCATGTGCACAGGACACGACACGATATGTGTCGAAACTTTTGTGACACGAAGGGGCAGTGACTGACACCTTGTGCATGCAATACGAGGCAAATCCTTCGAGTGATTCGTGAGGAATCAAACTCGCATGGGGATTGCACTACGCGTGCACAGGCGAGTGTCGGGCTCTGATACGGCTCTCGTGACACGACACGACGAGTCGTGGTCATGTGTCAGGCCTTTAGACACGTACCCCTACCCTAGGCAAACACGTGGACACGTGCACGAGTGGTGTCATGTCGTATGTCATGTCCTAGACTCACACACGTGCACGAGACTGTGTGTCTGTGCGTGTGTATGTACGAGTTTGTATGGGTGTGGACACGTCGTGTCTTGTTTTGGTGGACACAAATTGTCATGTCTAACACACACACATGTACATGATTGCTTACCAACCATTAATTTGATAAATTATGTTATTTTCGAAATCAAATTCCAGTTTTCCCCTATTTCCTGATACTGTACAGTATCTGTATTTTTTCTGATAATTCGAATGTTTTAAATGTATGTTCAAATATTAATTTATATGTTTTTACGTGTGTTTATATTGCTGGATATGTATTGTTATGTTGGGGTTTAATGTGTGGAGATTTACTTGGACTTGGAAGTGTTTTCGAGTGTGCTATGACACTCGAAATTGTATTGACTGAACCATTAACATGTAAACCTCTGTTAACCCTCACTTTACCTACACTAATAAACCTGAAACTTGAATTTAAGTGTAACCCTATTTGCATTGTCACTTGTTAATCAATAATTGAACCACTGACCTGAACACCTACTTGACACTTCATTTGATGCATTCATATACATAGCATTATTAACCTCTGTTAACTGAAACTGAAACCCTGTTAAGCCATTTACTGTTTAAACTGAATATTCAATTTCTTGGCTAACATTGCATTACCATGTTAACCTATTAACCTATTCTTAACAAAAACTGAGCATAACCCTTAACCATTGCATGTTACCTAACATGTGCATGAACACTTGTTATATGTGACACTCTATATACCTTACATTTCACATTACCTTTACTATATGCATTAATGTGTTTAAACCTACTTGTAAAACTGAACTTGATGCATTGATGTTTCCCCCTTGACACTATCTCACTCTCTAACTCTCTCTCTATATATATATATACACATGTGATATATATAATGTATGTATATATGTAGCATGTAAATTATATGTTCATATAATGTATGTAGTATATATATATATATATATATATATATATATATATATATATATATATATATATATATATATATATATATATATATGGTGCAATATGCAGGAAGGAGATCGACGCCAATACTCCCGCCTAGACCGGGCCCTCACAAACGTCCACTGGGACGGAATGGGGCTCACTACCAGCCTATCCCACCTCAATACTTCAGAATCTGACAACGCTCCCCTGTTGATTGTTATAAAAAACTCTGACAACCCTATCAAGAAGAATTTCCGATTCCTCAATTTTTGGACCGAACACCCTCAATTTTTGAATATTGTTCAGGAAGCGTGGAATCGGGCAGATGCTCCCGACCCCCTTGTCCGAGTTAGCAACAGGCTTAAAGAAACGAGGAAAGCCCTGATCACTTGGAGCAAACATGCCTATGGGGACATTTTTCAAGCTGTGAGGACGGCTGAGGACGATGTCTCTCGGGCCGAGGCCAGATTTGCCTCGGAGCGCTCTGCGACGGCGAGGACGGCCATGAACCTAACCAAAGCGATGCTTAAATTCAGGATCAGAATTGAGACCGAATTCTGGAAGCAAAAAGCCAGGTTGAAATGGGACAGCGAAGGGGATAAAAACTCTAAATATTTTCACGACTGTGTCAAAGGCCGCAGAAAGCAGCTCTAGATTCATCAAATCACCGACGACATTGGAAACATCACTTCTGATCAAAAGAACATCCAAGCGGCCGCTGCGGAATTCTACTCCAAGTTATTCACCAAAGAGACGGTCCACAAAGACAACTCTTTTCTGAATGTCATTCCACAGCTCATCAGCGACAACGACAATGTTCAACTGGAGTCGCTTCCCACCGTGCAGGAGGTGACCGACGCGGTTTGGGCCCTGGATGCGAATAGTGCACCCGGCCCAGACGGGTTTTCGGGCGTGTTCTTTCGCACCTGCTGGGAGATTATCAAACAGGACATAACGGAGGCAGCAATCGCTTTCTTCGAGGGAGCCACTTACCCCAGAGCAATCTCCAGCGCCAAGCTGATCCTTATCCCGAAAAACTCCAACCCCGAATCCTTTCGTGACTTCCGTCCCATCAGTCTTTGCACTTTCACGAACAAGATCATCTCCAAGATCATTGCAACCAGAATGGCCGAATTGCTCCCCAAGATCATATCCGAGGAGCAAAGCGGCTTTGTTCGCGGAAGAAACATCCAGGACAACATCATGCTCGCTCAGGAATTAATCACCTGCATGAAGTTTCCAACTAGAGGGGGTAACATCGCCATCAAGCTCGACATGGAGAAAGCTTACGACAGACTGGATTGGCAGTTTATTATATGGGTCTTCAGAGCTTTCGGATTCTCGGAAAGTTGGACTAACACTGTATGGAGATCCATTAGCAACTCATGGTTCTAGACGGTTATCAACGGTCAGGCCGACGGATTTTTCAAATCCACTCGTGGTGTTAGACAGGGCGATCCTCTCTCATCCACTATGTTCATCATTGCGGCCGACGCACTGAGCAGAAACCTTAACAACATGATTAATACTCCCAACTTCCAGCACTACCATACTTCCAGCGGTTGCCCCTTCATCACCCACCTGGCCTTCGCCGACGATGTCCTCATATTCTCGTCCGGGGATATCGGTGCGGTTGAAGTGGTGAACCACACTCTGCAGAGATACTCAAGATGCTCCGGTCAGAAAATCAACACCGCCAAGAGAGTCATTTACGTCCACCACAACTTCGATCGAGAGCATGCCCGCGGTCTATCCAACTTAACATCCTTCAACGTGACCCACCCCCCCTTCAAGTACCTTGGATGCCCCCTTGTGTACGGGAGATCTAACTCCGGCATATTTGAGGAGTTGATATCTCGAATCAGGAAAAAACTTGAGGGGTGGCACAATGCCACTTTATCCCCAGGCGGCAAGATGATTCTCATCAATCATGTTCTCACTTCTATCCCAATCCACACCCTGGCCATGTGTTCCCCTCCCAAGAAGGTTCTAACATCGATTGAACAGACATTTTGTAACTTCTTTTGGGGGCAGGACAAAGGCCAGGACAAGCATCACTGGGCCAGTTGGGATTCTATGGCGCGCCCTACCGAGGAAGGCGGACTTGGCTTTACCAAACTCTCCCACATCGTTCAAGCTTTCTCGTTGAAACTGTGGTGGTCCCTCCGGACCAGCAACAACTTATGGACCAGGTTCATGAAGGCCAGATACTTCAAGCACAGTCACCCTGCTGTTGCCATCTCCAACAGCCGATCCTCGGCGGCGTGGCGTCGCATCATCGAGGGGCGGACTAGCGCCGAACCTATTATGAGACTCCAATTGGGTGACGGTCACTCGGATCCCTTCTGGGAGAGATGGATTGGCGACAACTTGATCCCGAGCACCTCGGAGACCCCTAGAAACGTCAGGATTAGCGATCTGTGGGACCTCAGTTGTAATGACTGGAACTGGGACATGATTCGTGACTGGTCCGGAAACGAAACCGTGGAGAGCATACGCCGATGCGGAGTTAGAATCAGAAACGATGAGGATGCATGGAGGTGGTCGATCGAGACCTCGGGGACGTTTACGATGCGTTCGGCGCGATGCGCGGTGCGCATTATTGGGCACCCGAACCCCACCATTGCCCCCTACTGGCATTCTTGCATACCTAAGAAGTGGTCCATCCTGATGTGGAGAGTCATCAGGCAGAAACTGCCCACCGACGAGATTCTGAAGACCATAGGGTTCAGCTTAGCATCAGCCTGCAACTGTTGCGATGACCGCCAGATGGAGACTATTGACCACATCTTCTATCTCGGGGATCTGCCAGGTCACATTTGGAGGATTCTCAACCAACTGTGTAGCATCGTGCCAGGCAGTGGGCGCTTCCACGATCTGGCATACGCTTGGGGTTTGGCCTCCCACGGACACCAGATCGTCGCAGCGGCCGCCACATGGGTCATTTGGAAGAATCGTAACAAAGCAAGATATGAAGGATTCCACTAACAGCCATTCAGCTCACCCGGGAAGTCTTTCGCCAATGTCGTAAAAGGAGCACCCGGTGCGCTCATAGCTCGCGGGCTTTTTGGGCCTCTATTCTCCCCTAGATCTCGATTGTTGCCAGCCCCCCCATCCTCCTCCTTTCTCCTTTTGATGGTATACTTGTATAGGCTTCGGCAAAAAAAAAAAAAAAATATATATATATATATATATATATATATATATATATATATATATAGTATATGCATACATGTTATAATGTATATAGATACATAACTAAATCTCTACCTCTCTATATATATAGATATATGTATATATATGGTTAGCCATGCATGTTATGAGTAAATAGGTTGTGCATTGTAGATTGTTTAACCAATATGCCATGAGTAGTGTAACTTGATAGCTATTATTTTGAAACCCAAATCCTCCTATACACTTTCATGTATATTTCACACACACACACACATGTCTACTATCTAACCCTATGAACATGTCCACATACACCCATACACACACTAACCACATAACCTTTACATAATGCTAGCTTTTCCCCTTGATGTCTCCTAAGGTTGATGCTGCTCAGCTAGACTATTATAAGATTAAGCTTCTATTCTCAATGGCTTTTTCTAATGATCGTGGTAATATATGGGTGTTGGCTAAAGAGGAATGTGACATTAGCCTTAGCGACTCTTTTGATCAAGCTTTATCTGTTAAAGTTGTTCATCATTTGCTCCCTTCGGATGCAATATTCACTGTAGTCCATGGTGATAATACTAAGGAGGGTCGTCATGTGCTTTGGGACAGATTATCTCAGCTACAGGAGTCTTATTCTCTTCCTTGGGTGGTGGGGGGTGATTTCAATGTTGTTCTCAGGTCGGAGGAGAAGATTGGTGGCTGTGTCGCGGATCCAGTTTCAATTCAGGAGTTTACAAATTTTAAAATGGTTGCTGGTTTATCTGAGCTTCCATACTCTATGAGTTGCTTCACTTGGTTGAAATCGATGAAGGATGGCAAGTGTGGCTCTCGACTTGATCGAGTTATGGTTCATAATGCATGGATCAGGCTGGCTCCATTGTCTAAAGTGGATCACCTTAATAAATTGGAATCGGATAATGCCCCGATTCTAGCTCAGTTTAAACGAGAACCTGTGGGGGGAGGAAACAATTCAGATTCCTTGATTTATGGACATCGTATGGGGAATTTTCATCTATTATCAATCAAGCTTGGCACTCGGTTGACCATCCGAATGCTTTTACTAGAGTATCTCTTCATCTTGATGCTTGCAGGAAACTGCTATCCATTTGGAGTAGGAAATCATATGGTGATATCTTTCAATCGGTTAAGGAAGCAGAAGATGTGGTGTTAAGTGCAGAATTACATCATGAGGCCATGAATAATCCCGAGTCGCTTGAACAATTGTCTAAGGCCAAGGCTCTACTTAAACAGATAGTTTGTACTGAAGAGGCCTATTGGAGACAAAAGGCCCGACTTAAATGGGACCTGGAAGGGGACAAAAATACAGCATACTTCCATGGCTGTGTGAATAATCGAAAGAAGTCGCTGCATATTCATTCCGTCACCGCTGATACTGGAGTTATTCTTACGGAAAAGCAGGATATTCATAGCTATACGAAGGAATTCTTTGCAAAATCATATGAGAGGAGGGATATACAGGAAGATAGAGATTTGCTCAATTACCGAGTATTTTGACAGACGAGGACAATAACACTCTTATTGCTGAGCCTACAAAGGATGAAATTCTGGATACAATCAAGAGCTTGGATAAATCGAGTGCCTCGGGTCCTGATGGGTTTACCCCTTATTTCTATCTACACAGTTGGGATACTATGGGTGATGACATTCAAAAGGCTATTTCTATGTTCATTGACGGGTTTTCCCTTCCTCGGGCTTTCACTAACACTTCTATTGTATTCATCCCTAAGGTCAAACAACCTCACACCTTTGGTGATTACAGGCCTATCAGTCTCTGCACTGTCTTTAACAAAATCATATCGAAGCTCTTATCTCGCCGATTAGCTCCTTTGCTACCACGTCTGATTTCACAGGAACAGAGTGGGTTTGTGCAAGGTCGGGAAATAGTTGATAATATTCTTCTAGCTCAAGAGATGATGGCCAAGATGAATAAGAAGCACAGGGAAGGTAACATTGCGCTTAAACTTGATATGATAAAGGCTTATGATAGGGTGGATTGGAGATATCTTTTGAAGGTTCTTCGTCGCTTTGGCTTTCACAATAAGTGGGTGGATATGATGTTGAGGATTGTGAATAATGTGTGGTATTCACCTCTTATTAATGGAGAATCGACCGAATATTTTCAAGCTTTTCATGGTTTGAGACAAGGTGATCCATTGTCTCCGGCATTGTTCATCTTAGCAGCTGAAGTTCTCACTCGAAGTCTGAAATGATTGCCAGATACTGATGGTTTCACTCCTTTTTTCACTCCTCGTGGATGTCTTCCTATTACACACCTTGCATACGCCGATGATGTGCTTCTATTTTCAGCTGGGGATTTGCGATCGGTAGGGATGATCAATAAAGTCTTGTCGAGGTATGAAGCAATATCGGGCCAAAAGATTAACAAACATAAGTCTTCGATATATATTTCTTTAAAGGAAAAACCAGAAAAGGGTGATGAACTGGCCTCTCGGTTTGGGTTTCAAGTGGGTTCTCCTCCGTTTACCTACCTTGGCTGTCCTCTTATGGCAGGCCGGCGTAATGGGGGGATGTATGAAGAATTATTAGACAAGATCAGACATAAATTGGAAGGATGGCACAACAAAATCCTTTCCCCTGGAGGCAAATCTATTTTAATCAAGAATGTGCTAGCTTCTATTCCAGTTTACACATTGGCCGCGTGTGATCCACTTGTGGCAGTGTTAAATAGGATGGAGTCTATGTTTTCCTTGTTCTTTTGAGGCTCTCATGATGGAGTTGCAAAGAGGACTTGGCTGGGATGGGCTTCTATTGCTCGTACTAAAGATGAAGGTGGTTTGGGTGTTCGACGGTTGGAGGACATCATGACTTCGATGACGATTAAATTATGGTGGAAATATATGACTCAATCCTCGCTTTGGACTCATTTTCTCAAGATGAAATATTATTCTCATGAGTCTGAGACTCAGGTTCAATTAACTTCTAATGCTTCTCATGTTTGGAAGAGACTAGTTCATGGCCGAAGGCTTGCGAGTCAGTACATCACTCAGGTTAACGGTGCTTGGCAATGGCGCTATGCGCATTCAGGTACGTTCTCTGTTACTTCGGCATGGGAATTGGCTCGCACTCATTTACCAAGACTTCCTTTCTACAAGCATATTTGGAACAAATGTATCCTAACAAAATGGTCAATCCTTTGTTGGCGTATGTTGCATGAAAAATTACCAACAGATGATAATATATCCAGGCCTGGATATAGTATGGCATCGAAATGCCATTGTTGTGTTGATCCTTCCACTGAAAATATGGCGCATATATTTTATGAAGGGGAGTTAGCGGCTAAAGTTTGGGCCTCGGTTCAGCAAGCATATGGGATTAGGATGAGTGGCAGTACTTTACTACATAGACTTCGCTCTTGGTGGAGAAAGAAGAAAAAGCACAAGAAAGAGATTGTGGTGGCAGCGGTTATATGGGTGCTGTGGAAAAATAGAAATAAATGGTGCTACGAGCAGTATTCTTATGGAGCGGACATGCTGATTAGGGATGTTTGGAGGCAGGTTGATAAGGCAACTGTTTAGTGTAATCACTAATGCTCTTGTAACCTGAGTTGGTACTCAAATTTTTGAATGAATAAAATCTAGTTTTCCTAAAATATATATATATATATATATATATATATTTTTTTATATATATATATATGTATATATATATATATATATATATATAGTGATATATATATATATATATAAAAAAAAAAAAAAAAAAAATATATATATATATATATATATATATATATATATATATATATATATATATATATATATATATATATATATATAGTGATATATATATGTATATAAGGTAATGTTTAATGCACGAGTATATATAGTTCCTATGGGTGTTGGTTAAATGTGTGCTATGTTGAGTATAGGCATATAGCCTATACAAAGCCTATGTATATTTTCCTATGTATGTGCCTATATATTATGTAAGCCTATATATGTTATATATATAACTTGTATGCTAATGACTTGTGTGGCCTTGTGATTGAGTGTGTTGCTAGGCTAGACTTGGTTAGGCTTAGTAAGACTTGTTGGGTTAGGACTTGACCTAATTGACCTATTTTCACTAGTGTAGTTAACTAGAGTTGACCAACGTTTGACTTTAGTCTAGATTGACCCAAATATCATGTAGAATGTATTGTAATACTCTATATTACCATTCTGGACATGTTGTGACTTGTGTTGTTCTAAATAGGAGACAGACACCTCCTTTAGACAATATATTTCTCTTCGGACATTCAGATAGCAGGCGAGTACATTCTCTGACCGTTTCATATGATATGATTTTTATTTATGCTCTAAATTACTTTACTTGATGCTGTCACGTTGTTAACACGGATTGGTACTATATGGATTCCTTCATGAGATGTTATCCCCCTCTGGAGCATCGGGTTACAGTATGTCATGTGCGTTTCACTTTTATCATGTACTCCGGTGCTTTCACCATTCATGTGCACTCTTGTGATTCATGTACTCTCATGTTTGCAGAGCCCCTATATATATGTTAGATGTATGTGACCTAGGACAGCGTTCTACTACCGACACTGTGGCGTAGGATGGACGTACCCACTTCTCGTGCCCCTACACTGGGTGTGGGTCGTGACACGTTTTTAGTGGTGGCCCATGCAGGTCTAAATTTGTTGTGGTATTCGAACTAGAATATCACTACAGCCTACATTAGGATATACGATATAGTTTTGAGGTACTCAATCATATTAGGAAAACTTCGATCCAAAACTTGCCATCTAAATTCTTGTTGATTTAATGTTTTTCCTTTAAATAAATAAACTATCCTCATTTGATTTTTTGTTTCATTCTCAGTAATTTCTTCTTCTTCTTTTTATCTGTCTTCAGGACGGTTATGGAGACACGATCTCATCGCTCCGGTCCGGAGGATACTATCGAGAGATCGGCCACCTCTCGTCCTGTTCAGCAGGGCCTCGAGACCGCAGCTCCTGTTGTGCCAACTCAGGTTGGCATTTCTACTGCATTTGAAGGTGCACCTCCATCTGTACAGAGACCTTCCTCCGTCATTCTTGATTTCTCTCAACAGCAGCCACCTTTCGGATCAGTTGACGCAGGGCAGTTGTTAGATTTCTTTCAGAGGATGGTAGAGGCACAGCGGCAGCAGTCCGCTCACTTCTAGCAGGGCATAGAGAATATCCATCATCTTGCACTGACGACCGTGGAGACTGTTATTGTGCAGCCGTACGCAGCCCAGATGCAGCCATATCAATCGAGGACACCAAGGATCCAGGACTTCCAGAAGATGCGTCTGCGGGACTTTCGCGGCACTGAAGGGATTTTGTATGCAGATGACTGGATAGAGCACATCGAGGAGTTCTTTCGACTGGCGGAGATTCCAGCAAGACTGCAGATTAAGGCGACAGGTAGCCAGATACAGGACCTGGCCCGCACATGGTACCAGACATACCCGAGGGTCGGTACAGAGGGGCAGACTTGGGCAGCCTTCAAGAAGCTGTTCAAAGAGAAGTTTTTTCCTGACACAGCTCTTGGTGCCCTAGAGACGCAGTTTGGGAGCTTAGTTCAGGGCAGTCAGACTATCGAGGAGTACGCTGGAGAGTTCTACCGTTTTGGTAGATTTGTTGAGGGACTCAGTGAGATGACGAAGGCCCGGAGGTTCTGGAAAGGGTTAGAGGTCAAGTCCTTGATCAAAAGTGACCGGAGTGCCACTTTTGAGGAGATTCTGGTGGGTTCCCTAGCAGCGGAGGATGACCTTGAGCTGAGGCTCAAGAGGGGGCGAGACACTCAGGGAGCCAGTGGTAGCAGAGGACCGGCCAAGAGGCTGCACTTTTAGCAGCAGCAGCAGCATCAGCAGCAGCAGAGACGGTTCTAGGGTCATGGCTGTGCACCTTTCCTACAGGTGCAGCAGCAACCGAGGGTTCAGTCGCAGGCACTCAGGCAGCAGCCCGTATGTTGTGGTTTCTGTAAGAAGCCATGGCATGTGTGGAATGACTGTAGGAAGGGGCTCGGGAGGTGCCTACTCTGTGGTTCGGCAGAGCACCAGTTGAGGGAGTCCTCTCTGTCTTCGGGACGAACAGCTCAGGGAACGGGGGCCAGAGCTCCAGCAGTGCAGCAGAAGGGACATTTGCAGACTCAGCAGCATAGGTTCGCTCAGCATCAGCAGCAGGACAGGGGAGGTCAGCAGGGGCAAGATTTTGCCATGGCAGTTGAGGACGCAGAGGCTATTGGATAGCTGATCGCAGGTTCTATTCTTTTCGACTCGGGGGCTTCCCACAGTTTCCTGTCTGTATCGTTTGCTATTAGACACCACCTTGTATCAGAATCGTTGCCTCGGACTTACAAGATAACGAACCGGGGGTAGTATTATCCTCGTTAGTGATATTTGCAAGGGTCAGAGAGTTGATTTAGGAGGGCGAGAGTTGGATGTGAGTCTGCTCGTGATGCTAATGCCGAACTATGATAACATACTCGGCATAGATTGGTTGAGCAGGCACCACGCAAGCATAGATTTCCGTGAAGGAGAGCAGCGGAGTCTTCTACGGAGTATCAGTTGAGGAGCAGGCAGTGCCACACCCGTTGATAGCGGAGTTTATAGACGTCTTTTTGGAGGATTTACCAGGACTGCCATCGGATAGAGACATGGAGTTCTCTATAGACTTAGTGTCCGGCGCAGAGCCGATATCTCAACACGTCTAAAGGGTGAACAACAGTGAGCTGGTAGAGTTGAAGAAGCAGGTGGATGAGCTAGAGGACAAGGGCTTCATCCGATTGAGTTTTTTACCATGGGGTGCACCGGTACTCTTTGTATCGAAGAAGGATGGGCCGGTCAGAATGTGTATCGACTACAGGGTACTCAACAACCTCACGATCAAGAACAAGTGGCCATTGTCGAGGATCGATGATCTCTTCGATCAGTTGAATGGGGCAAGTGTATTTTCTAAGATTGATTTGAGGTCAGGTTACCATCAGTTGAAGGTAAAAAAAGAGGATATCCCGAAAACCACATTCAGGATACGGTATTGTCAGTTTGAGTTCTTGGTTATGCCGTTTGGGCTGACCAACACCCCAGTGGTGTTCATAAACTTGATGAATAAGGTGTTCCAACAGTACTTGGACAAGTTCATGGTGGTGTTCATCGATGATATCCTAGTGTACTCGAAGACTGAGGAGGAGCATGAGGAGCACTTGAGAGTGGTTCTGGAGACTCTCAAGAGGGAGGAGCTTTATGGCAAACTCTCAAAGTGTGAGTTATTTCTGGACAAAGTTGACTTCTTTGGTCATGTGGTGACTGGAGATGTGATCTCAGTTGACACAAAGAAGATCACGGCAGTTGAGGCTTGGTCAACACCGAGTTCAGTAGCAGAGATTAGGAGCTTCTTGGGATTGGCAGGCTATTATAGGAGGTTCGTGCATGATTTCTCCTTGATTGTAGAGCCATTGACTAGGCTGACCCGAAAGGATGCAGAGTTTGTCTAGTCAGAGGAGTGTCAGGTGGCTTTTGAGGAGTTAAAGAAGCGAGATCAAGTCGACAGCTCCAATTCTGACATTGCCATCTGGATTAGTAGGGTTCACTATCTACAATGATGCCTCAGGGAAGGGTTTGGGTTGTGTCTTGCAGTAGCATAAAAAGGTGATTGCCTATGCTTCCAGACAGTTACGTCCCCATGAGAAGAACTACCCTATCCACGACTTTGAGTTTGTAGCAGTTATTTTTACTTTGAAGTCATGGAAAGACTACTTATACGGAGAGCGGGTGGATATCTTTATAGATCATAAGAGCTTGAAGTATGTTTTACACAGAAGGAGCTCAACATGAGGCAGCACAGGTGGTTGGAGTTGATGAAGGACTTCGACATTTCACTGCAGTATCACCTAAGGAAGGCCAACGTGGTTATCGATGCCTTGAGTAGGTATCCAACAGCCATGTGTTTAACTATGGATCGTCATTTGCTAGCAGATTTGGAGAGCCTAGGAATTGAGGTAATTATGCCAGGAGTACAGATGCATATATGGGGCCTTCAAATTTAGTTGAACTTGATGGAGAGAATCAAGTTGACACAGTTCGAGGATGTTCCTCTGTAGAGTATCCGAGAGCAGGTTCGAGCAGGGCTGGTGGATGATGAGTTTACCCTTGCAGAGGATGGTGCTTTGAGGCACGGTTCCAGGCTGTGTGTGCCCAGTGTAGAGCTCAGGGAGCAGGTCATATAGGAGGCCCTCCAATCTCAGTACTCTATACATCCAGGTGCCAACAAGATATATAGTGATCTGAGGGAGCACGTCTGGTGGTATGGAAAAAGCAGGAGGTAGCTCACTTCGTAGCCAGATATTTAGTCTGTCAGCAGGTCAGGCAGAGAAGCAGAGGCTAGGAGGTTTGTCGCAACCATTGCCCATTCCAGAGTAAAAGTAGGAGCATATTACGATAGATTTTTTTTCTGGATTGCCCGCGTACACCAGGAAGGAAAGACGCGATTTGGCTCATCGTTGACAGGTTGATCAAATTAGCCCACTTTTTGCCATTTAAAGTGGGTACGTCTACTGAGAGGCTAGCAGAGATGTATATGCGACATATTATCAGGACTCATGGGGTTCCGGTGAGAATTGTCTCAGATCAGGATAGTCGCTTTACTTCTCAATTTAAGTACTGCATACCACCCTCAGACGGACGGACAGCCAGAAAGGACTATTTAGACACTCGAGGACATGTTGCGGACATGTGTCTTGGATTTTGGAGGATCCTGGGAGGATCACCTGTACTTAGTAGAGTTTGCGTACAACAACAATTTTCAGGCCAGTATTGAGATGTCACCATTCAAGGTACTGTACGGGCGCAGAAGTCGTACACCCTTATCTTGGGATGATGTTAGAGAGTGAGCTTTATTGGGACCTGAGACGGTTCTAGATACAGCCGAGAAGGTAAAGCTCATCAGAGACCGAATTCGCGTGGCGCAGGACAGACATCGGTACTGGGCCGATAGCCATCGCAGACCTTTGGAGTTTGAGGTACAGATTAGAGATAGGATTAGAAGTTGGAGTTGTTTTGTTGGTGATTTTGTTTGATCATGTTAAATATATTAGTAATTGAGACCTTGTTTGTGATTAGGTTGGAGATCTAGTTTTCTTGAGGATATCTCCGACACGTGGTATGATACATTTTGGTAGAGGTAGGAAGCTTAGCCCGCACTTCATCGGACCTTTCATGATCAGCGAGAAAGTTAGTGATGTGGCTTACAGGCTAGACTTGCCACCTACTCTAGTGGGTGTCCACAACGTATTGTACGTGCCACAGCTACGACGGTATGTGGCTGATCCTAGCCATGTAATCGATCACTCAGAGATTGAGGTGGGACCTACTCTTAGCTATCCATAACAGCCTGTGGAGATTCTGGATCAACGAGAGAAGGTTTGAGAAACCAGGTGATACCCTTGGTTCGTGTCACATGGAGGCATCATTCTCCAGGAGAGTCTACCTTGGAGCGGGAGGATGAGATGCGCGAGCGATACCCATATCTATTTGGACCTTGGGGTATGATTGTCTATCCTTCTCATTAGTTTAGTTTTTCCTTTCAATTTCGAGGACAAAATTCTTTTAAGAAGAGTAGATTTGTCACTACAACATTTTAGCTTGAGTGCATTTTGGTCATTTTAAAAAATTTTAAAATTAATTTGATTTGTTTGAGTGATGGTTGTTATTTTTGACCTTCGCTAGTTGAGACTTTGGAGACTAGCCTAAATTTTGACTTTGACTATGGAGACTTGGCTAGCATGGTGGGACCCTAGTCTAACTTAAGTCGACCCAAGTTGACTTGTTGGACTAAGTTGCATGAAGAGGTTAGGTGTTATAGTTGTTTGAACTAATAGCTAAGGGATTGAACCAATTTGACATTATACTTGGCCCATAGCCCACTAGCCATCAGCCCTAACCCTAATTTTCCTACATGTGGCCGACCCCCTAGGGTTTTCTCCTTCCTATTTAACATCTCTTGAATCATTCTTGCCTCTTTTTGCACCACCTTCACTTTTGGCAAGAACAAGGTTTGTCCCTATTTGCAAACTTTCCTAATATCTTCATTTCTCTTCTTTTTTGACTCTAGTCTTTTGCATTAGGATCTAGTCATTGCCTATTTACTGTTTATGGTAAGAAATCATAGCTATTGTGCAATTTGGGGCTTTTGACTTCCTAGAGGGATTCTCCTATATTGAGCTTTTTCATTGAGTTTGACACTCAATAGTTAACCCCTCAAACCACCTCTATTTCTTAATTTCTTTGCATGGTTGCATAGATCTAGGAGTCCCCTAGCTGTGGAGTTGATCTTGTGTGTTTTGTGTCGATTTTGTGTCTGTATCGGACACGTATCAGTCCTTTGTAGCAGGGTATTTGATGAAATGCCCAAAAGAGAATTTTTTCCTATTTTTCCAAAACTTTTTGATTGAATCCTTAGATCTATATGTGTTATGTGATTTCATATTGTTCTGAGCTGTCCTCGTGTCGTGTCTGAGTCTTAACAAGGCATGGACACGCTCGTACGCGAGCCTTGCGCACGCCCTGCTACTTGTTGTGTCGTGTGTATAGGATACGACACGATGTGGATCGATACTTTTGTGACACGAAGGGGCAGTGACTGACACCTTGTGCACGCAATACGAGGCAAAACCCTCGAGTGATTTGCGAAGAATCAAACTCGTATGGGGATTGTACTGCGCGTGCACAGGCGAGTGTCGGGCCCTGATATGGCTCTCGTGACACGACACGATGAGTCGTGGTCATGTGTTAGGCCTTTGGACACGTAGCCCTACCCTAGGCGAACACGTGGACACGTGTACGAGTGGTGTCATGTCGCGTGTCGTGTCCTAGACTCACACACACACGTGCACGAGACTGTATTTGTACGAGTTCGTATGGGTGTGGACACGTCGTGCCCTGTTTTGGTGGACACGAATTGTCATGTTTGACACACACACATGTGCACGATTGTTTACCAACCATTAATTTGATAAATTATGTCATTTTTGAAATCAAATTCCAGTTTCCCCCTATTTTCTGATACTGTACAGAATCAACATTTTTTCTGATAATTCAAATGTTTTAAATGTAAGTTCAAATGTCAATTTACATGTTTCTACATGTGTTTATATTGCTGGATATGTATTGGTATGTTGGGGTTTAATGTGTGGAGATTTACTTGGACTTGGAAGTGTTTTCGAGAGTGCTATGACACTCGAAATTGTATTGACTGAACCATTAACATGTAAACCTCTGTTAACCCTCACTTTACCTACACTAATAAAACCTGAAACTGTAATCTAAGTGTAACCATATATGCATTGACAATTGTTAATCAATAACTGAACCACTGACCTGAACACCTACTTGACACTTCACTTGATGCATCCATATACATAGCATTGTTAACCTCTGTTAACTGAAACAGAAACCCTGTTAACCTATTTATTATTTAAACTGAATATTCAATTTCATGGGTAACATTGCATTGCCATGTTAACTTATTAACCTATTATTAACTAAAATTGAGCGTAACCCTTAACCATTGCATGTAACCTAACATATGCCTGAATACTTGTTATATGTGACACTCTATATAACTTATATTTCACATTACCTTCACTATATGCATTAATGTGTTTAAACCTACTTGTAAAACTGAACTTGATGCATTGACGTTTCCCCCTTGACACTATCTCACTCTCTAACTATATATATATATATATATATATATATATATATATATATATATATATATATATATATATTTTTTTTTATATATATATATATATATATATATATATATATATATATATACATGTGATATATATAATGTATGTATATATGTAGCATGTAAATTATATGTTGATATAATGTATGTAGTATATATATATATATATATAATTTTTTTTTTTTTTATATATATATATATATATATATATATATATATATATATATATATATATATATATATATATAAGGTAATGTTGAATGCGTGAGTATATATAGTTCCTATGGGTGTTGGTTAAATGTGTGCTATATTGAGTATAGGCTCATAGCCTATACAAAGCCTGTGTATATTTTCCTATGTATGTGCCTATATATTATGTCAGCCTATATATGTCATATATATAACTTGTATGCTAATGACTTGCGTGGCCTTGTGATTGTGTGTGATGCTAGGCTAGACTTGGTTAGGCTTAGTAAGACTTGTTGGGGTTAGGACTTGACCTAGTTGTCCTAGTTTCACTAGTGTAGTTGACTAGAGTTGACCAAGGATTGACTTTAGTCTAGATTGACCAAAACATCATGTAGAATATATTATAATGTTATATATTACCATTTTGGACATGTTGTGTCTTATGTTGTTCTAAATAGGAGACAGACACCTCCTTCAGACAGTATATTTCTCTTTGGACATTCAGATAGAAGGTGAGTACATTCTCTAACCGTTTCATACTTGATAGGATTTATATTTATGCTCTAGATTACTTTACTTGATGTTGTCATGTTGTTAACACAGATTGGAACTATATGGATCCATTCATGAGATGTTATCCCCCTAAGGAGCATCGGGTTACAGTATGTCATGTGCGTTTTATTTTCATCATGTACTCCGGTGCTTTCACCATTCGTGTGCACTCTTGCGATTCACGTACTCTCATGTTCACAGAGCCCCATGTATACATTCATGTGCACCCATTTATGGGCCTTCATGTGATATCATGTACAATAACATAACTTGTCTTGATCCTTGTGTATTGATTAGGGTACGGGGGAGTATAAATGGTCATATGAACAATTCTAAAGTAGTAGACTCATGTGCAAACTCTTAGATTACTCAAATGCAAATACAAGCCGTTCACATGTCTATCTTGTACTTTTCATCACTAGCCACTGTTAGCTCTTTACTTATAGTAGATATTTTTTTACAGTCATCTCTTTTACTTCATATATTTTCCAGCATTTCTTGTATCTTACTCTATATCATATTTACATATCATGTCATATTATGAACTGCGTGAGATGTATTGTGCTCGCTCCTGTCCTAACTGGACCTGTTGAAAATATTACAGATGACATTGAGGAGTTCTGTCCTACATACTATGGAGCAGCCTTAGACGACACCTGCGACTTAGACCTTCAGCAGGATCTATTAGTAGTAGATGTTGATACCCCCATAGATTAGGCTTTATCTTATTTTTAGTTGTTATCTCATTTGAATACTCATTGTATATATCTGAGATTTTGTGATGATTGGATATTGTGGAGTTGTTATCTTAGATACTTAGATTCTCTTTCTTATTTTGTATTTCATTATGGATTCAGATCTTACCTATCTATCTTATGTACTTTCTACTTTAGTTGTGATTGAGTTGTACATTTCTATATTGTCCTCCATTCGGAGCGTATACATTGTACAGGTACCTTATAATTGTTAGATGTGTGTGACCTAGGACAGCGTTCTACCGTCGATAATACAACATAGGCTAGACGTACCCACTTCTCGTGCCCCTACACTAGGTGCGGGTCGTGACAACCGTACCGATGATTTTATAACTTTCCAATTATTTCGTGCACGCTCATCACATCGCAACGAAACTTATGCCACTAGACTCGTATTATTTTTCTGGTCTTATGAGCCAATTTTGGTCCGATTATGAGAAGGTCGACTGGAACGCTACTTTGGTGGGCCTATGACCCGATCCAACCGACAAAATTGTGTATGGCTTACCGGAATCCAACTTTGGACATACGGTTGATTTTGTATCATCAAATCGGACCTGTAGACATATAACTTGATGACTTTAAAGACCATAGGATTTGTCACGCTTTTCGGTACAAAGTAGATCCAACGGCGGACACCGATTTGGCCCAAAATTATGATCTTGCCTATGAGTCTAGAATTGGACATATTTATCGGCGATCTTAGGCATTTCTTTTATTCCAAATTTTTTGATGATGTTTATTTCCGCATCTGTAGACTTTTACGGAATTCCATCTTTGGTTGCTTATATTGCCTAGACGAGTTCCCTTGTAGGATGTCAACAAATCATCGCACAACCTCCAGGCAAAATATCTTGCCATGTTTACTGTTTGTATATAATCTACATCTTTATTGTTGAGTTTTTTTCATATACATTTTTTCTGCTTCTAGTTCATCTAGTTGCATCTTTGTTACTGTTCATGATTTACTTTATTGTGCTTCCAGTTATACATGATTCAAGTGCTCGTCATATTTCACTCTTAAATTATACATATGGACCTAGAGTTGAGGAACTACCGCTTGTTAGTACGAATTTTATAAACTTGACACAGATATGCCATGAGATGTGTGAGAGTTGTGAGTAGCATATAGATGTAACTTGCGTGCTGGTTGATCACCTGTGCGCATGCGTTAGGTCTAACTGCTAAATATAGGCATCCTAGAAGACTTGGCAGTTAGTAGAGGTACAGTATCATGGATACGACATAGATAGGTGCATAGTGTGGGAAGGGCAGTTCCTTAGTGTATAGGCCAAGTATACACTTTCCTTTTGTACCGGAAAGCTCCGTTGGAGATAATGGGCATGATTACCCCATTTTCCCGTTCCTGCTGGCCTCTGACATTCGAGGAAATGTCATGCTTTGAGACCACTGGTGCCAGTGTGGGGACTATGCTAATCTCATATAGCTAAAGTGCCCATGCGTTGAAGGTTTGTAAAAATCATAAAGGCTAGAATTTTAGAAAATATTTATTCAAATATTTTAAAAATAATTTGGGGATTTTTAGTGACTTTTATAAAGTTATTGAGATTTATTGTAGAGTATATATATATATATATATATATATATATATATATATGATAAAAAAAAGAAGTTTTGTTCCTTGTGGAACAATAACATCTAATTCCCGTAGTAGGGAGCTCATGAACTGGGTTAAGATTTGGAGAATTTAAAACAAGGTCAAATCCAATTTAAATTTGATCAAATCTTCTTCGAATCAACCATCATCCTATTCTCACCAGGATTAGCAAAAACCTACGTCGAATCGAATTTAAATTTCAAAACCAATCCAATCGAAATCTAGATACTTAAAACCTCTCAAAATTTTGTTTTCGTCATTCTCAAAACTGAAACTCTTCTCGTGATCAAGGATCATGAACCTAGCACCGCCCCCGACCTCTCCTCAACCTAGCACGGCCCTGCGACAGAGGACAATAGTAGCAACAACCTCACAACACGTAAACGCCTATGTTCCTCTCCTCTTTTCTCCATGCTCGCTTAACGATTTGTCAAGCCACAAAATCTTATGCGTAGGTAACATGAACCTCTTCAATTCCACTCAATTAGTTTTTAATTAACTATCGTAGATCGCCCAGGAAATCGACTCAAAGTAGATGAAAAATTTGTTCAAAAAAATAGTCCAAACCCCTATTGTCACTCCCCGTTCCCAGAATGAGTATTTTTATACATGTACAACTCATGTATATTTATTTTAGTATTTATCATGTATTATCCTGTATTTAAATTTCTATAAGTTCATGTTAATTAATTATCTGCTCTTTAATTTTCATGTTAATTAATTTCCTGTAATTTTATTATCTGCATTTTATTTCTGTATTTTATTTTCTGCTTTTAACCTCTCTGCTTTGCTTTCGGGTTGGCCTTGGATGGACCCGAATAAACCCGACCCAATAGAACCCACCTACCACCCCTTCCATATTTAAGCTCCCATCTCCTTCTCTCTCTTCATAACTCTCATTCTTCACCATTACTTCTTCTTCTTCCTCTCATCACTTCTCCACCTACCAGCAGTAGCAGTAGGCATGTGCATTCTTGCTACCACATGAGAACCATGTATTTATGGTTCATTTGTCGTCCTCTTGAGATTCTAAGAGAGTTTAGTACTTAGCATTTTGATTTCTTTGGCTCGTTTCTTCCAGATCTAAGTTGTTGTATTCGGTTGTCCATAGGTTTTGATCTCCCAACCTGGCGTGCTTTCGGAGATAGATAGTTCATGTGGTAGAACTGCTCGTTAGTCACGCTCACGTTCTTACGTGCCAGCGTGAGTTTTAGTCACGCACACGTCTTTACGTGTTGGCGTGAATTTTGAGTCATGCTCACGTTCTTACGTGCCAGCGTGAGTTCTAGTCACGCACACGTCTTTACGTGTCTGCGTGAATTTTTAGTCACGCACACGTCTTTACGTGTCTGCGTGAATTTTTAGTCACGCACACGTCTTTACTTGTCTGCATGAATTTTTAGTCACGCACATGTCCTTACGTATTTGTGTGAATTTTAGTCACGCTCATGTCTTTATGTGCGTGCGTGAATTTCTTATCATGCTCACTCTGTGCATGCGTGTATTATTTTTCACGCTCACTCTGTGCGTGCGTGTATTATTTTTCACGCTCACCCTGTGCGTACGTGTATTATTTTTTACGCTCACTCTGTGCGTGCGTGTATTATTTTTCACGCTCAAGCTGTGCGTGCGTGAATTTCTTATCACGCTTTTTCACGCTTATACGCTCACGCTTGCCAGCTTGAATCACTCTTCACGCTCACGCTGTGCGTACCAGTGTGAACTATTTTTCACGCTCACGCTGTTTATACGCACACTCCTACCTACTAAACTTGGTGTACCTTTTTACGCGTACGATTCTTGCGTGACTTGTTGGCCTTAAAGCTTAGCGTGATTTGTTGGCCTTAGCATAAACTTGTTGGCGTGACTTTCTAACCTGGATGTTTCTATTTGTTCTTTAATTTATCCAATTAATGGTAGCATGATAATTCTCCTATTATATCCTTACGCCTTTTGCATGAACTCCATAATCTTAGCATGTTAATATTGTTAATACATATGGTTGTGTAGAACGTGCCCTGTGTCTTGATTGGTTTATGGATGCCCAGTAAGACTGGAACTTGACCTTGAGAGTTATAGACTCGACCCATTTAATACTAATTGACTTTCATGCCTTGTCACCATTGATGACAATGGTTATCTTGACTAAATTGATCATGCGTTCCTAGTTGGAACTAAGAGACTGGCCAGTCGTCTTATTGAATTGAATGAATGAGACACGTTCATGTTATGAACTATTATAATCGATTGGCTGATCCCAAATATTGACATACAGGCACATGCAGGCTTCAAACTATTTATTTATTTATTTATTTATTTTATAAAAGAAGTATGTGTACTTTATGGTCAAGGCATGATTACTCCGTGGTTAGATTTGATTGTTGTATTACGCTATGTAAGACCTACAACCTAACCGTACTGGTATCGTTGTAGAGTTGTGCATATCGTACCCCGTACGAAAGTACTCATTTGAATGACCATGATCTACGGCATGGGATTTCACTCAACATAGAGACTATTAAGTTAAATAAAATAATGATTGCATGGAGAGAATGGATTCCCGAGTTCTTACATGGCAGCCCTCTTGGGACTAGTAGTGCCCGACAGGCCGGCTGGTTCCCACAGATACTGTAAACCTGCCACACGGGCAGGGAGCGGTATCTGCTTATATTATTATTGTATATTGTATATTGATGACGGGCGTCCCGCTGGGACTCGTCTAATTCATGATTGGCGCAATTGATTGACTGGATAGACTAGCCTTGCTCGCACATAGTAAGAACTGAGGAATCCCATTGGCATAATTCCAGGATAACTTGGGACTCACAATAGCAAGCCGTAGGAGTTGATTGGCCATTCAAGATGATTTGTTTGTGTACTGTACCAACTCTGTTACCTAACTGAGATGATCAGAATGTCAGGACATGACGGGCCAACTTCTGTCCTTGTTTGGTTGAAAGGTTGGTTCGAAGTGTCGTGATGTTTTATGAATCCTAGTAGAAAGCAAAGATCTATTATTATATTCTCTTACTTATTGGTTTAGTCCTTCATATCGTCCTTCCTTGTGGTACTTGCTATTAGAGGTCTAACCTCTCTGGTTTTGTATGGCCAGATTTAGAGCCGGTTCCCGAGGACTCAGCTTACTTCCACCCCCAAGATGGTCAATACTAGGGGAATGATCGCAGAAGGACTCGAGTGGGTCCCTTACTTCATCGCTCGTTTTGCTATTTACTTTATACTTAGCCGTTTGGCACCGACATGTTAGTCGGATAGTCTTGCACTTGTTTTTACATAATTGTAACTAAGTCAGACTGCAGCTGATAATAATTGTGTATATGTTGCTATATCATCTGGCTATGTTTTATAAAGCCAGATATCAAGAATATTTTGACTGAGCGTTTGGGACGCCTTACTGCTTTATCTTACATGTTCTCTATTTTTGCTTCTTGTTTGAATGATTGAGACAATAGATGTGAAGTGACCATAGAAAGAGTTTTATGTAGTATGCACCCCCTCGTCTGGTTAGACAGCATTGATCGTATTATACGGTATTCTTCTACCCGTAATACGTAGCTGGCTGAGTCATTCCCCCGCTCTCCAGTATTCTGGTTTTGGGGCGTGACAAGGTTTTAGTGGTGGCCCATGCAGGTCTGATTTCAGACTTGTGGGGTGTTTTGATTTATAGGATGTCTCAATCACACGTGTCCCCCTTGATCTCATGATTCGTTGTTCTCAACCCTTGCTTGACATTCCGGTATCCTTTGACTTCATTGATCCTTCATGTCCGGTTGTTTGATTGTTCTCTTGTCCCTTTTCTTAGGGGCACTTCGTCCGCATCGGTCAGAGCTGGGCAGCAACAACAAGGGCAACATGGGCAACATGACCAGGTTGGTCAGCAACAAGGGCTAGTCTCACCTCAGGAGACTATCCAAGAAGAAGTGATAGTAGAACCAGCGGCTGAACTGCGGTATCCGGAAGTTCCAACGCCACCCATAGTTCCACCTACCCCTGTGGAAGTGGACACACCAGCCCTTCTGGAGAACATGAGAGGAATGATGGCTACTCAGCAACATCAGATGTTGGC
The DNA here is from genome assembly GCA_029216955.1 of Iris pallida. Classification (NCBI taxonomy): domain Eukaryota; kingdom Viridiplantae; phylum Streptophyta; class Magnoliopsida; order Asparagales; family Iridaceae; genus Iris; species Iris pallida. The sequence continues at coordinate 13,592,683 of JANAVB010009399.1, forward strand.
CCAGCAGCGCATACACACTCAGCTACAAGAGCAGAATGTGTTGCTCAACCAAGGATTGCAGACGGCTGTGGAAAGAGGAGTGAGGACTGATTCAGGAGCATCAGCCAGTTTTTGCAAGTACAACCCCCGCCGTTTCGAGGGCACGGAGGATGCCATCTCAGCAGATGCATGGCTTAAGGATATTGAGGCTATTCTGATAGCAGCTAAGATACCGGCAGAAGAACGTGTGGATCTAGTGAAGTTGTTACTTCAGGATCTCGCACGTGATTGGTGGGAATCAGAGGAAGTGGGCATCAGACGTCCTGTGGCTTGGGACAATTTTACTGTAAGATTCAAGACAAAGTACTATGGAGTTGTGGCACGGTTTGAGCTACAACAGAAGTTTATCAACCTCAGGCAGGCCGGCAAGACTGTAGATGCTTATGCAGCGGAGTTCTGCAGATTGAGTAGGTTAGCCCCAGAGATGGTAGCAACAGAGGGCCAGAGGGCCATGAGGTTTTAGCAAGGGTTTCATCTTGAACTCTTGCAATTGATAGAGGGGCACAATTACCAGACTTTTGACGAAGTATTGACGGCAACTCGAAGGCACGAGATAACTGTTCAGAGGCTTGCGACAAGGACTGGGGGTCAAAAGAGGTCCCACAGTCAGATTGAAGGAGGAGGGAAAGCAGCGCCCCGAACAACAGTACCATCCACTGGCATTCGTATCCACGATGTAGCGATACGAGGACCAGCACCACCCAGACAGCAGCAACAGCAACAGAGGAAGAACCAGCAACCCCCGGCGGGCTGCACTTATTATGGGAAGATGGCACACACTAGAGATGTGTGTCGGATATTGAATGGACTGTGTCTGATATATGGAAATCCAGACCATCGGGTTACCACATGTCCCATGAATTCGAGGTCAGGAGGACCAGGGCAACAGTTTCCTGCTCTGCCAGCACCAGGGGCAGGCCAGTATCGAGGACCAGCGGTGGCAGTAAGGCCGTTGGCACAGCGTCCGTTAATGCCGCAGGCTCAGATGTTTCGGCAGCAGGGGCCGCCGATGCAGCAACACCAGTATAGACCACCCCAGCATCATTAAGGAAGGGGCCAGCAACAACATCAGGCTAGGCCGCAGCATAGAAACCAGCAAGGAGGTCAAGGGCAAGCATTCACTCTGTCCTTGGAGGAGGCATTGGCATCGGGAGATGTTGTGGCAGGTAACATTCTCGTCGCCTCATATCCCGTAGTAGCATTATTTGATTCGGGAGCATCCCATTCATTTATATCTGCACGATTTGCGGCACGACTAGGAATGGAGTTTGAGGCATTGCCAGGGAGGTTGAATATACTCACTGGTAATGGGCTCGTAGGAGTTAGTAAAGTTATTTTAGCATGTAGCGTTGTAGTTTGCAGGCATTCTTTACCCGCCCGGTTGATAGAATTTTCTGTTGGAAATTTTGACGTTATCTTAGGCATGGACTGGCTGAAAGACAGTCACGCGAAAATAGATTATCGTAGAGGGAGTGTATCTTTTGATATTCCAGGCTTGGAGAGATTCACCTTAGTCAGATCGGAGGCAACTCAACAGGAGCATGGAGTAGTAACGGCAATGGAAGAAGTTCAGATTCTGAAGGTAGTTGAAGAATTTTTGGACGTATTTCCTGAAGAACTTCCAGGTCTACCACCAGTCAGAGATATTGAGTTCAGTATAGAATTGGCACCAGGAACTAAACTGATATCAGATCGAGTTTACAGAATGGCGGATTCAGAGGAGGCCAAGGTATATCAGCACATAGAGGAACTGAAGGAGAAGAAGTTCATCCAAGCTAGCGTGTCACCATGGGCAGCACCAGTGGTACTTGTGGGGAAGAAGGATGGGTCATCCAGATTGTGCATTGACTAGAGGAAGCTTAACGAGGCAACAGTGAAGAACAAGTACCCATTACCCAGGATCGACTACTTATTTGATCAGTTGAGCAAAGCTAGAGTTTTCTCCAAGATAGATCTTCGTTCAGGGTACCATCAGGTGAGGGTTCGGAAGAAAGATATTCCCAAGACAGCATTCAGGTCGAAGTATGGGCATTATAAATTCTTAGTAATACCGTTTGGTTTGACCAATGCTCCAGCTATATTCATGGATTTGATGAATCGCATCTTTATGCCATACTTAGACCAGTTTGTCGTTGTATTTCTTGACGACATTCTCGTATACTCTGCTAGTGAAGAGGAGCATGAAGACTACCTCAGGAAAGTGTTACAGGTTCTAAGAGAGAACCAGTTGTATGCCAAGCTCAGCAAGTGTGAGTTTTGGTCGGATCACATTTTATTTTTGGGTCACATCATATCATGAGCTGGAGTAGCAGTAGATCCCAAGAAGATAGAAGTAGTAGGAAGTTGGCCAGTACCAAGACCGTGGCAGATGTACGGAGCTTCTTGGGATTGGCAGGATATTACAGAAGGTTTGTGTCAGACTTTGCAAGGCTTTCAGCACCCATGACCCGCTTGACCCGGAAGGATGTACCATTCGTTTGGTCAGCAGAATGTCAGACATTATTTGAGACTTTGAAGCAGAAGTTGATATCAGCACCTATTCATACATTGCCAGTTGGATCCGGAGGTTTTACAGTATATTATGATGCGTCAGGTAAAGGACTTAGATGTGTCCTTATGCAACATGGGAAGGTGATAGCATATGCATCTAGCCAGCTTCGGGACCACGAGAAGAATTACCCAACTCATGATTTGGAGTTGGCGGCAGTAGTGTTTGCTCTGAAGCTATGGAGGGATTACTTATATGGTGACCGAGTGGACATGTACACAGACCATAAAAGTCTGAAGTACATCTTTACTCAGAAGGAACTAAACATGAGGCAGAGAAGATGGCTGGAGTTGATCAAGGATTATGACGTGGAGCTTCAGTATCACCCAAGCAAGGCTAATGTAGTAGCAGACGCTCTTAGCAGAAGAGGCGGCGCATTTATGTTGACAACACAGAGGTATATCTTAGAAGACCTTCAGGAGATGGGCATCGAAGTTATACTTCCTAGTGATGTAGGAGTTCTAACAAGCCTGCAAGTTCAATCCGACTTGGTAGACAAAATCAAGGCAGCTCAGGCACAGGACCCAAGGATTCAGAAGCTTAGGGCAGAATGTGAGTCAGGACTCCGGAAGGAGATGAGAATTCATGAAGATGGTACACTTAGGTTTGGATCGCGTCTATGTGTGCCTAGTGGAGATATCAGACAGGAGGTTATGGCAGAAGCTCACAGTTCTCAGTATTCTATTCCCCCAGGAGGGACTAAGATGTACCAAGATATCAAGCAGTATTTCTGGTGGAACGGGATAAAGAGGGAGATAGCTAGATTTGTTTCCCGTTGCTTGGTATGTCAGCAAGTGAAGCCAGAACAACAGAGGCCAGCTGGGTTATTGCAACTGCTTCCTATTCCAGAATGGAAATGGGAGCATATTATAATGGACTTTGTGACCGGTTTACCGAGATCACCAAGTGGTAAGGACGCTATTTGGGTGATAGTGGACCGACTTACGAAGGTAGCACACTTTCTTCCTTTCAGAGTAGGGCAATCTACAGAAATATTGGCAGAGTTATTTATGCAAAAGATAGTCAGGCAGCATGGAGTCCCTATCAGTATTTTGTCGGATCGAGATACCCGCTTTACATTATATTTCTGGAAGAGCTTACATCATAGTCTGGGTACCAAGTTAAGATTTAGCACGGCTTACCATCCGCAGACGGATGGGCAATCAGAACGAACGATTCAGACTTTAGAAGACATGTTGCGAGCTTGCACTCTAGATTTTGGAGGATCTTGGGAGAGCCACCTGCACTTAGTCGAGTTCTCGTACAACAATAGTTATCAAGCTAGTATCCAGATGGCGCCATTCGAAGCACTATATGGTAAGAAGTGTAGGTCGCCACTAGCATGGGACGATATCGGGGAGAGGAAGATGTTAGGCCCAGAAATGATTGTCCAGACAGTTGAAGTGGTTAAGGGAATTAGAGAGCGACTTCGAGTTGCGCAGGATCGGCATCGTCATTGGGCGGACCAGCATCATAGGCCGTTAGAGTTCTCTGTTGGGGACCACGTATTCTTACGAATCTCACCTACTCGTGGGGTCATTAGATTTGGCGTTCGCGGGAAATTGAGTCCGCGGTACGTGAGCCCATTTGTTATCCTTGATCGGATAGGCAATGTTGCTTATCGTTTATCCCTCCCACCTTCGTTACGAGAGGTGCATGACATGTTTCATGTGTCTCAATTATGTAGGTATGTATCGGACCCAAGCTATGTCCTCGATCATTCTGAGCTGGTTGTTGGTACCAACCTGTCTTACGAGGAACAGCCTGTGTCCATTTTGGACCGAAGAGAGAAGATACTCAAGAACCGAATAATTAGTCCTGTCCGTGTTGCTTGGGGTCATCACTCCTTGGGGGATTCAACGTGGAAACGTGAGGATGATATCCGATCACGGTATCCACACCTGTTTGACTCACAAGGTATATCTCTTTCTGTATACCTTGATTGTCCTGATTCTTCATGCTTATCACCTTATGGGTAGAACTACTTGATATCGTAGAACGATGAATTTACATATATAGTATTTGCTTTTGATATGGTAAAAATGATTGCTTGCTCATTAGAATTGCTTGTATTGGTTTAGCTCTGATATTTCTATCCTGCTTGGATTTGAAATTCCGAGGACGGAATTTTTCTAAGGTGGGTAGAGATGTCACTCTCCGTTCCCAGAATGCGTATTTTTATACATGTAGAACTCATGTATATTTATTTTAGTATTTATCATGTATTATCCTGTATTTAAATTCCTATAAGTTTATGTTAATTAATTATCTGCTCTTTAATTTTCATGTTAATTAATTTCCTGCAATTTTATTATCTGTATTTTATTCCTGCATTTTATTTTCTTCTTTTAACCTCTCTGTTTTGCTTTCGGGTTGGCCTTGGATGGACCCGAATAAACCCGACCCAATAGAACCCACCTACCACCCCTTCCATATTTAAGCTCCCATCTCCTTCTCTCTCTTCATAACTCTCATTCTTCACCATTACTTCTTCTTCTTCTTCCTCTCATCACTTCTCCACCTACTAGCAGTAGCAGTAGGCAAGTGCATTCTTGCTTCCATTTGAGAACCAAGTTTTTATGGTTCATTTGTCTTCCTCTTGAGATTCTAAGAGAGTTTAGTACTTAGCATTTTGATTTCTTTGGCTCGTTTCTTCCAGATCTAAGTTGTTGTATTCGGTTGTCCATGGGTTTTGATCTCCCAACCTGGCGTGCTTTCGGAGATAGATAGTTCATGTGGTAGAACTGCTCGTTAGTCACGCTCACGTTCTTACGTGCCAGCGTGAGTTTTAGTCACGCACACGTCTTTACGTGTTGGCGTGAATTTTGAGTCACGCTCACGTTCTTACGTGCCAGCGTGAGTTCTAGTCACGCACACGTCTTTACGTGTCTGCGTGAATTTTTAGTCACACACACGTCTTTACGTGTCTGCGTGAATTTTTAGTCACGCACACGTTTTTACGTGTCTGCGTGAATTTTTAGTCACGCACACGTCCTTACGTATTTGCGTAAATTTTAGTCACGCTCATGTCCTTATGTGCGTGCATGAATTTCTTATCACGCTCACTCTGTGCGTGCGTGTATTATTTTTCATGCTCACTCTGTGCGTGCGTGTATTATTTTTTACGCTCATCCTGTGCGTGCGTGTATTATTTTTCACGCTCACTCTGTGCGTGCATGTATTATTTTTCACGCTCAAGCTGTGCATGCGTGAATTTCTTATCACGCTTTTTCACGCTTGCCATCTTGAATCACTCTTTACGCTCACGCAGTGCGTACCAGCGTGAACTATTTTTTACGCTCACGCTGTTTATACGCACACTCCTACCTACTAAACTTGGCGTACCTTTTTACGCGTACGATTCTTACATGACTTGTTGGCCTTAAAGCTTAGCGTGACTTATTGGCCTTAGCATAGACTTGTTAGCGTGACTTTATAACCTGGGTGTTTCTATTTGTTCTTTAATTTATCCAATTAATGGTAGCATGATAATTCTCCTATTATATCCTTACGCCTTTTGCATGAACTCGATAATCTTAGCATGTTAATATTGTTAATACATATGGTTGTGTAGAACGTGCCCTGTGTTTTGATTGGTTTATGGATGCCCAGTAAGACTGGAACTTGACCTTGAGAGTTATAGACTCGACCCATTTAATACTAATTGACTTTCATGCCTTGTCACCATTGATGACGATGGTTATCTTGACTAAATTGATCATGCGTTCCTAGTTGGAACTAAGAGACTGGCCAGTCGTCTTATTGAATTGAATGAATGCGACACGTTCATGTTATGAACTATTGTAATCGATTGGCTGATTCCGAATATTGACATACAGGCACATGCAGGCTTCAAACTATTTATTTATTTATTTATTTATTTATTTTACAAAAGAAGCATGTGTACTTTATAGTCAAGGCATGATTACTCCGTGGTTAGATTTGATTGTTGCATTACGCTATGTAAGACCTACAACCTAACCGTACTGGTATCGTTGTAGAGTTGTACATATCGTACCCCATACGAAAGTACTCATTTGAATGACCATGATCCACGGTATGGGATTTCACTCAACGTAGAGACTATTAAGTTAAATAAAATAATGATTGCATGGAGAGAATGGATTCTCGAGTTCTTACATGGCAGCCCTCTTGGGACTAGTAGTGCCCGGCAGGCCGGCTGGTTCCCACAGATACTGTAAACCTGCCACACGGGCAGGGAGCGGTATCTGCTTATATTATTATTGTATATTGTATATTGATGACGGGCGTCCCGCTGGGACTCGTCTAATTCATGATTGGCGCAATTGATTGACTGGATAGACTAGCCTTGCTCGCACATAGTAAGAACTGAGGAATCCCATTGGCATAATTCCAGGATAACTTGGGACTCACAATAGTAAGCCGTAGGAGTTGATTGGCCGTTCAAGATGATTTGTTTGTGTACTGTACCTACTATGTTACCTAACTGAGATGATCAGAATGTCAGGACATGACGGGCCAACTTCTGTCCTTGTTTGGTTGGGAGGTTGGTTCGAAGTGTCGTAATGTTATGTGAATCCTAGAAGAAAGCAGATATCTATTATTATATTCTCTTACTTATTGGTTTAGTCCTTCATATCGTCCTTCCTTGTGGTACTTGCTATTAGAGGTCTAACCTCTCTGGTTTTGCATGGCCAGATTTAGAGCCGGTTCCCGAGGACAGCTTACTTCCACCTCCAAGATGGTCAATACTAGGGGAATGATCGCAGAAGGACTCGAGTGGGTCTCTTACTTCACCGTTCGTTTTGCTATTTACTTTATACTTAGCCGTTTGGCACCGACATGTTAGTCGGATAGTCTTGCACTTGTTTTTACATAATTTTAACTAAGTCAGACTGCAGCTGATAACAATTGTGTATATGTTGCTATATCATCTGGCTATGTTTTGTAAAGCCAGATATCAAGAACATTTTGACTGAGCGTTTGGGATGCCTTACTGCTTTATCTTACATGTTCTCTATTTTTGCTTCTTGTTTGAATGATTGAGACAATAGATGTGAAGTGACCATAGGAAGACTTTTATGTAGTTTGTACCCCCTCGTCTGGTTAGACAGCATTGATCGTATTATACGGTATTCTTCTACCCGTAATACGTAGCTGGCTGAGTCATTCCCCCGCTCTCCAGTATTCTGGTTCTGGGGCGTGACACCCATGATCGGAGATGATTCCTGATCAACCTAGTGGAAATTTTTTAAAACTTCCTGAATAGTATTTCTAAACCATATGTAGCTCTTTAACTCCCATCTTTTAGTTTAATTTTTCATGCACAATATGCAATTATTTTTGAATCCAAAGTTTCAGAAAAACCTATTTTCGAATAATAGAAATTTTGGAAAACTTTTCGATATGCTGTGCGTCCTGACAAATCGGGCGACGTGGTCGTAATGCGTGAGGATTGAAAGATGCGTATGGATGTCGTAGACGTGTCGGATTAGACGAAACTCAATTTCGTTGTGCGTGCACAACGAAATCGAGGTGTATCGGTCGAGATATCCCGTATCGGCCCCTTTGCAAACTAGCCAATAACTTCGTGCCCGTTCGTCATCTCGAGATGAAATTGTGCCAATGGGACCGTGTCATTTTTCTGGTCCTGTAAGCCATGTTTGGTCTGATTCTTAGAAGGTCGACCGGAATGCTAATTTGGCAGGCCCATAACCCGATACAACGGGCGAATATGTACACGGCCCACCAAAATCCAACTTTGGACATATGGTTGGATTCATATTGTCAAATCGAACTCATAGATATATAGTTTGAAGACTTTAGCGACCCTAGGTACTGCCACGCTTTTCGGTGCAAAGCGAGTCTAACGACGGACATCGTTTTGACCTATAATTACGATTTTGTCCCTTTGTCCAGAATTGGGCTTTTAGGTAGGCATTTTTAGATACTTTATGATACCAAACACATTGGTGAGGTCTGTTTCAGCATCTGGAGACAATGGCAGGAATTTAACTTTTATTGCCCACTGAGTGGTTAGGTATTGTTAGTTTTGCGTGCTACACTAGCCAATTGGACGATTCTGAACAAAATGGTACTATTTGTTCCATTAGCTAAGGACCTCGAGCGAGTACATTTATTGTTTGTTTTCAATACTGTTAACTCCTATTTTACATTGTTCAGTTATATAATACTTCATTCCTGACATGTTCTTTACACAACGGCACTTCATATTCCATGTACATGTCATACATTCTTTCTTATATATGGTGTTGGGACGGGGAAGTACTAAATAGATATGTGATCAGACCTTAGCCCATGTTTTATTTTTTGCACAATAGACCTTGATAATTAATGTAGACCTTGATAAATAATATAGACCTTGATAAATAATGTAGACCTTGTGGTGTAACTGTCCCAGACCGGTCACACATCGAAAGAGTACTTCAAAACACGTAGATAGTTATATTCTCCTATTACATGCTGTCATATGTTATCCTTACTGGTATTCTTCATGTTTATTGTTCCTTCTGTTTTGATATTCTCACCATGTATTTTATGACTAACCATTGTCTTATAGTGGTTAACATATACTTTGAACCGCATTCAATAAATTATACGCATTCCCTTCCTAACTGGAAACCATACTTTTCAGATAGTCACGACTACTCTTATGCATTGGATTCTTGAAAAGACATGGGTATTTACGGAGGCCAAACCTAGAGACTAGTTAGATAGTTGAGTATTTATTTAATTATCTTTTTATAGTTTGTGAGACATTGTACTTTGTATTCTAATGAAAACTTGAATATTGTAAGTGTATTTAAGTTAGTGTGAATGAGCAAAGAAAAGAGTTCTTTTTTATGAGCATTATTGTGTTTTGAGCATTATGGCCTAGACAACGTTCTACCGTCGATACCGCGACGTAGGCTAGCTTGCGCATGTACTCACATCCAAAAAGCGGATGGGGGTCGTGACAAGTTTTTTTTGGTAGCCTATGCAGATCAGTCTTCGCAAATTATGGAAACTTGGGGTAGTATAGTCGTACTACAGCATGACTATGACTAGGAAGTGCTCTTTCACAATTAGGATTGAATTAATTTTAGGAGAATGACAAGGACTAGGAGTCCCTTATGCCAATTGACCGTTGAGTAGTTAAGGTTGCCATATAGGTCATGTGATTTAGGAATAGATTTATTGAATCCTAAACCCTGTTAGATAACACGAGAAATTTTCCTTGAAGGATGTGTTATTGTGTTTTGACACGATGGTAGGATCAATGGTGGGTAGACCATTCGTCTGGTAAATTAGGCCTTCCTATGATTCAATCCTTAACATTGTTAATTTGTTCGAGTTATCTTTCCTGCCTAAGCTGTATCACTTATATGTTTCCATAGGTAATTATTCAATATTCTATTTCCACCCGTTGACTTTTGAGCCTAACGTGACCCAGTGGTCCATCTAGTAATTCCGACTCGGTTTTGTTTCATGTTTGTCCCTCGACCCTTAAGTATGAGAGAAATAGAAATTATAATTTTTTACTTCTCGTCTTCGATCATTTTTCGAGTCGATCATTTTATTTTCAAAATTGATAATGTTAATTCAAGGACAGATACTTACATTTTACCTATCATGATCGACTTGTATGAATTTCTAGAAGCTCCTTTGAATTACTTATGGATATAGTTGAAATAATTTTCGATGACTTGTAATGGCAAGATAGAAGTGCACAGTCACCATTTATTTGAGTTATAGGGACTGCGGGGTTCACTGCAGCCAGAAGCACACTAGCGAGGCACGATCCCTAAAGTTGAAGTTATTTCAAGTAACGTAGGTTATCGAATATTGTTAAAACTACGTCCTCTTTTTGATATTAGTTATCTTTATATCAATATTGGATAGAGTTAATAAAATATCTAACATTATATTTGAGTCACGAAACTAAGGGTTTACTACAACCAGGTGTACACTAGCGAGGCATAAATTTTCGATAAAATGACTTCAGACATGATTACAATTTTCTAATATTATAAGGCACCAACACCGGACGAGTCTTAGATTTTAATGAACTTAAACTACTTGTGCCTTCTTTCAATCATAAATCTCGCGTACTTATATTTTTGGAATACCTTGACTAATGCTGCTATTATAGCCTAGTTTTGCAAGGTTATTCTTTATCGAGCTTGTTCAGGACATCTGTTTATTGGGGACGCCCACTAACATATTGTCTAATCAAAATCGGTGTATTATGATATGATCAACCTTAGTGCACTTGGTTCGCTCTATATGATTAGTACATATGGATTGAGATATAGCTGCCCTCTAGGATCTCATCCGCAACTGTCTTGACCACTCTACTTGAATTATTCAATCGTCTTTAGAACCCCGTATTCGTATTTGATTCCCTATCCTTTGAACTCTTTATTGTTTTCGCCTTTACATAATTCGGAAAAATAAATGCTTGTATTTGAGGGAAGATAGACACATAATGTCCCCCTTAGTTCGCCATACCACCTATATATGGCCATGAAAGCTATATATACACAATCACTTTCCATCTAATCAAAATCAGAGAACTATCTTCAAACTTGATTCATATATACGGTATTTTTCTATTACGTCGTGTAGTATTCTTCTATAATCAAGATTCGAGGTACAATATCACGACTTGAAATTTTTCTAACTCCATTAATCAGGGAACTGTGTCTTAGTTTAATTTTGAGAAAGAAATTTCTGGAAGGTATAGATTTTAAGCCCCTTTAAACCTTAGGATTTACTAGCAATACCAATTGATTAGGATAAGTTGATTCTTACTGGGAGAATAAATCAGTGCCTCATAAACACCTACTTTCTATTTAGATCATTTGATGTCCCCTACCGTGGCATTACTATTCGGAACGCAATACCAGCTGTTATCTACCTGTCATGATCCGTACCCGCTTTTCGGATACGAGACGTGTCCAAGCCAGCCTATGTCGCAGAGTCGGCGGTAGAAGCTGTCACGGCCATGATGATCAAAATCAATAAAATAATGCTTATTCATAAAACTAATTTCATTTGCAATATTCACAGGTTTTACATTTGCATAAAATATAAACTCTTACAAATATTGAGATAGTTACAACTCATCTATCTAGCTAATCTCTAGGTTTCCGTCTGCAAGTACACCCGTCACTCCCCATGCTAAGTAAAATCCACAGCTAACCTGAAAAATATTAGTTTCCAGTCAGAAATGGAACGAGTACAATTCACTAAATGCAGTTTAAATATATGAAAATGACTATACAATAGAGATTAGCCTTTAAATATATGATTTGAAAAATAAACACAGAAAGCCAAATAAAACTAAACAAAGAGAAATAGTAAATAAACACAAAGACAATACTCACCGACTGACTGAAGTACCTTCGATATGTGATCGGTCTCGGGACAATTACACGACACTGTCTACACTATCTATACTGTATAAAGTTACACGGTCTATACGGTATACTACAATAAAGAAACACTGTCTACACTGTATAAAGCAATAATGAATTACGGTCTAAACTGTATAAAGCAATAATAAATCACGGTCTACACTGTATATACTATATAAGGTCAGATCACACATCCTTGGTACTTCACCACCCCGATATGACAAAATACAACAAACATAAAAGACAGAAATCACATATCAGTTGACTAACAATGAGGTATAGTAAAGCTCAATATGAAAACAAACAATAAACTGTACTCGCATGTGGCTTTTTGCTGGAGAAACCGATAATCCAAACCACTCAGTATGCCACAATACTCAAAACTCATACAACAGTCTCCAGACACTGAAATGGACATTACCAATGTTCTTAGAATAGTCAAATTAGCTAGAATTGCCTATCCTTAAGTCCAATTCTGGATACAGGAGCAAAACGACAATTTCGGGTCAAAACGGTATCCGTCGTTGGAACCGCTTTGCACCGAAAAATGTGCCAGAGTCAATGGTCTCTAAAGTCATCAAACTACATGTCTAAAAATTTATTTTGATGATACGAATCCAATTGTATGTCCAAGTTGAATTCCGGCAGGCCGTGCACAAAATCGCCCGTTGAATCGGACCGTAGGGCCCGCAAAATGGCGATCCAATCAACTATCTCAGAATTGGACCAAACTTGGCATACAGGACAAAAAAATGATACATTCTGTTGGCACCAGTCTCGTCTTGATCTGATGAACGTGCACAAAGTAATTAGAAAATTTGCACAGAGACCGATACGGTGAATTTTGACGGATACATACCAAATTCGTCGCGCACACGCAACCAATTTGAATTCCGTCAAAGCCCACACGTTCACGAAGCCGTTACGCACCTTTCAATGCTTTCGGTTCACGACCACGTCGTCCGAATTGGCGGGACGCACGTCGTATCGAGGGTTTTTCATAAATTTTCATATTTTGAAAATAGGTTTTTTGCCCAATTGGGAATCCGATTTCTCGACGTACAGTCATTGAAATCGACTTCCGTAACCTGGGTTGCAGATCCCTATAGGTTGGCTGGGACTATCATCATTTGGTTTCTCAGAACTATAGATAGATCGACTGGAAGTTGCCTTCGAAACAAGGGTTTGGGACCAGTAATTGTTCTGTTTTTTGAGCAGTTATTCGTCAGTTTTGACGTCGACCTCTCGGGAAATCAAGGGCATATAAAAATAAACTAATTGAAGAGACTTACAGTCCTATATGTTATGTAAGCACTCGAGATGACGGCTCAAAGAACGACCGATCGTGCGTCAAGAAATCGCCATACAAAGTCGGGCTCGCGTGGTTGCTATCGTTGTCATTGCTGCGACGGTCTCTCAGCGGCTGCACGCATGTTGGAGAAGGTCGCCAGGGTGCTGTGATCGGTGGCTAGGGTTTTTATAGGTAGTCGATGAAGTCTCGTTCATCAATATATATAGACAAATGTTGTAAAACCGATCTCGGGTTGGGCTGCTGGAAACAGTACCCCACAAGTGAGTTTCCACAAGTCCCTATACTTTTAATATTAGTTTCTGGGTCCCTTAAGAGCCAATTTGTAATTATAGTTTACAACTAAAACTTATTCGATTATAAATGGGTCCCTAGATGTTTCCCTATTTTGTAATTCGGTCCCAATAATGTATTTAAATAAATAGATAGGGTGACATACATGGCTAAAGTCGAAAGACTATACTATACACTAGCACACCTATATACATTCAACCCTCAATTTGGCTAAAATCAAAATAACTTATATTACACATATAACAACTCTAAATATTAATTATTAGGCCATTAAACAATATTACGAAATACGTACATTTATATAAAACGTATATCAACACGAACGTCTTCGGTAGCACTACATGACCACAAGGACTTCGGTTGGATCTGGGTAAAATTAAGACTGGTTTGGTATAACCGAGTCTTCTATAAGTCAATAAACCTTAATAATAAATAATTAAAAAATTTATGAGTCAAGTCGCAACTTGGCCTGGTTTTCCTTGTTAGGACATTACTATGACTCGGCCTTCCCTACCAGGGCTAATACACTAGTCAAAGCACGCCATTGCACTATCCGTGCCATAATGTCTATTCATCTTGTACTCCAAAACTCCACCATAGCTAAAGTCATCTACCGTAATAATTAACTAAGTAATTGTTTATAAAAATTCTAAAAATCACCATTTAATTCAAATAAATAGATAAATATATTATCAAAATTTTGGGAAGAGGGGTTACAAATTTACCCACCTTAAAAATAATTTCGTCCTCGAAATTCTAATTCATAATTATTCCTTAAATTCAAAAGGAAATCTACTATTACCTTAATCTCCTTAATTGTAATTCCTCAAAAATAGTTTATATCCTTCTCCTGGCCATTTTGGCAACTACAAAATCTCAAGAACTTCTACCCACCTTTGGTCATACTACCTCCTCAAAGCTATGTCACTAAAACTTCATAATCTTCCAACTAATTACAAAACTTTCTACCAATAGATATCTACTGTATATGGCATCTATAATCCTCTCATATCTATCAAGCAACCCAAAAATTTAACAAGAAACAAATTTATACAAGTAACTAAGAAATACTAATAAATTCTAATAAGCATGACTATTCGTCGCTCTGTAGTAGGAAGGACAGGAGGATAAGGAAGAATAATCGAGAGCTACTATGAATTTTCAAGAGCGGTAGTGAGTATCCAATGGTGCAGATAGAAAGAAAGTTTATGAACCATTGATTATTTGCTAGAGTGGGCTACTCTAGTCCAGTCATTTGCTAAATCGAAGAACCCTTCATTTCTTATAGGGGCTTGCAATTCGTGCAATACAGAAGTTTTGTTCACGAAATTCTAAATAGGTTCCATAATAGAATGGAATTTCAGAAATCAAGATTGTGATCTTTTCCGTGGTTATTTAAACCCACGAGCAAGGGATAAAATACAATACATGATCGTATCGTGACTTCTAGGTAGATAGAATAAGGGTTACGAATGACTTCACATTCTAAGAGGGGTAGACTACATAATAGGAATAGGGACCTATTTCAAATAGTTCCGTTTTATAGTCCAAATATGGTGGTACATATGGATGGGTTTTACTTTGTCTTAATAGGTTCTCTGATTGAACATCAATCGTTGGTTGGATGAACCTTGGATTTCAATCTATATTGACTAAACAAGATCCCAATGATAAAACTAACCTAGATTAGGTTTCCACCCAAGTGGTTGAGCTAGTTGCCAGTCAGATTGGTTAGCAAGTTTCTTAAAGTCCAAAAATGCGCCTTCAGTGACTTTTGTGGTTAAGTAGCACGAGATAACACAATTGAGTGGCAAACTAGGGATATGTGCATAGTGGACTTCGAGTAGATCACAGCCATATATTGGGTCGGATGGATTAAGTCGAGGTTGAGGCTCTAATGGAAGTCGGAAAGCATACCGATATTATGGTAAGGGTTATAGCTAGTCCTTTCCACCTGAAAGTCGTACCATAAAAAGAGAGTACAAGGGGACGTGTTTGAGTACGACATGATATGTCTATATAAAGGTGGAGTCGTCTATGTCTTGTAGGTAAAATTTGTTGGAAGGTAACAGCTGGTCTCGTGCTCCGATTATTACCGATTATTAATGACACGACCGGGGACACAAAATGATCCAAATGGAAAGTGGGAGTCCATGTGGCACTAATTATCATCCCAATAGAAATTATTCTAATCACCCGACAATCCTCGCATATTAAAAAACAATTTTGAAGGCTTACAGTCTACTCCCCTTAGAAGCTAGAACATGGTTATAGGAATAATGAGGTTAGAAGAATTTCTAAGTCCGGATATCGTACCTCAACTCTTGTTAATAAAGAATAAGGCACGACGTTACGGGATACGGTAGATATAAGTCAAGTCAAGGATTGTTTATCAATAAATGGAAAACGAGTGTGTACTATGACACACGGTCGATGAAATAGAATGATCTACTCGTCCACCATATACAAGAGTTATCGATGGGGTAACAAACTCTAAGGCGCGTCGTATGAAAAGATTTTTAATAACTGAGTCATGAAATTCTATTTGTGTCAAGCCTGTCAAACTATTGTCATAAGGGTTCTAGTGGTATGGGTTGTAGTGATCATGTATTACTGTTGATAACTGGTAGATCATATTATTACATGATATTTAAGCTATGGTAATGGCTAAGCTAGTGACTGTGGTGTTCCAATACTAGTTAGGTCTTAATAATAAAATTTACATAACTAGGGTAATATTTGTTGGAAACCAATCTCGGGATGAGTGTCTACCATAGTTAAGAAAAATGATTGTCCTTACCTTTGTCTATTTATCTCATGTCTAAACCGTGGGCTTTGGTCGTAGAAAGGTTGGATTAAGGCTTAAGGGTTGCTGGTTAAGGCAAGCTTCACGCAACTAATTAGAGACTCACAACATTTGGTTTCTTGAGAAATAGATTGTCTCTTAGATTAGCATTTTAACTAAGGGTAAAACCCTAATCATTCTCAAATTCAGATGGCTAGAAGGTCCCAATAGTAGTTTGAGGATCGAGAGGAGAACGAGTAACTGAATCACATGGCTGGCCGATGGTTGCTACACTTGTGTATACAACTATTATTGCCATGGGAATACTCTGTATCTATCTACCAATTATGAGCCTTCGTCTTTCCAAACCAGTGGAAGACAAAAAACAATAAAGAGTTTAAGAAAGATGTCACTGAATACAATTACGTGATTCAAAGGCGGATGTATAATTCAAGAGGAATTGACAATGTAGTCACGGATGAGATCCTAGAGACCTCTACATCTCAATCCACGTAGGTTAATTAGAGGGAGAGCGAACCGAGCGCACTACGGTTGATCAGATCGTAATACATAGATTCTGATTAGACAATATGTTAGTAGGCCTCCCTAATAAACATGTCTTGAATCAAGCTCGATAAAAGAGTAAGCTTGCAAAACTAGATTGTAATAACAGAATTGGTCAAGATAGTCAAAATACAAGTATGCAAGATTTTTGAAAGGAGGCACCAATAGTTCAAGTTTTACGAGTATCAAAATCTTACCCGGTGTTCTTGCTTACACAGTCTTCCTGCTATCTTCTTGTCCATAAGGCCTTGGTCGACTAATGGTTTATGGACTTATGAATTCTATATTCTAGGTAAACCTCTTAGTGTCAGTCAATTTCCTTGTCAATAGATCACAAGGACTACGGAATGCTAGGTTGGGAGACATGTCACCCAACTTGCAGAACTTTCAATAGTATTGGCTTTGGATCTTATGGGACACATAGGGCATTTTCTTATTCTCTATGGTATCCTAAACTTGTAATCATGTCTGAAGTCATTTCACTGAGAATTATGCCTCGCCCGTATACTCGGGCTGTGGTAAACCCTTGGTTTCGTAACTCAAATATGATACAAAGTCAAATACTTCTTAACTATATCCAATATTGACTCAAGGGTATCTATGATCAAAGAGGACCACTAGCCATAGTTTTAGCAATATTCTATAAGCTATATTTTCTTAAACTAATTTCAACTCTAGGGTCGTGCCTCGCTAGTGCGTTGCTGGCTGTAGTAAATCCATAGTCTCCATAATTTAAATAAATGGCAACAGTGCGCTGTTGTCCTGCCATTATGAGTTAACTAACATTCCTTTAACTATATCTGTAAAAATTTATGAGCTTCTAGAGATTCAAACAAGTTGACTATGAAATAAAGCATAAGTATTTGTCCTATCAGTCACAACCCTTAAAATAAAAGATTTAATCAGGGAGAAAATAACTGAAGACAAAAGGATTACAAATATTCTAGTATTTATTTCATGTGTATTTAAACCATTGAGGAAAATTTTGAATCGAAACTAACTCGAGGTTCACATATGGATAACATAATCAGAAATTATATAAAATAATAATTCTTAGGGCAAAATAAGAATTAAATAGGGTGTTCGGACAAAGATGTGAGGATCATATCTAAAGAGGCAAAGAGAAAAAATTTGAACAATTTATCAAGGTTAGATCATTAATTCTAGGAAGCCCTGCCTCACTAAGTGAACAATCTGTCCACATTGGATCATATCGTCACATCAAGAGGTAATAGTATACCTATGGGGATCTGACAAACTATCAAAATTAATAACCCTCATCTAAATTGCATGGCCTAGACTACCCATCGGTAAATTTGTATCAGGGACTCCTAGTCCTAATCATTCTCTTAAATTAAATTAATCCCTAACTCGTGAATGAGCATTTTCTAGTCGCAGGCTCGCAATAATACGATTAACTTAAGTACTATCACGAGTTCGCATGATTTACGAAAACAGACTTGCATGGGCCACCACAAAAACTTGTTACGATCTGTACCCACTTTTTCGGATACGAGACGTGTCCAAGCCAGCCTGTGCCACAGAGTCGACGGTAGAACGCTGTCACGGCCATGATGATCAAAATCAATAAAATAAAGCTCATTCATAAAACTAATTTCATTTACAACATTCACAAGTTTTACATTTATAAAAAATATAAACTCTTACAAATATTGAAATGGTTACAACTCATCTATCTAGCTAATCTCTAGGTTTCCGTCTGCAAGTACACCCGTAAGTCCATATGCTAAGTGAAATCTATAGCTTACCTGAAAAATATTGGTTTTCAGTCAGGAATGGAGCAAGTATAATTCACTGAATGCAGTTTCAATATATAAAAATGACTATACAACAGAGATTAGCCTTTAAATATATGATTTAAAAAATAAACACAGAAAGACAAATAAAACTAAATAAAAAGAAACAGTAAATAAACACAAAGTCAATCTTCACCGACTGACTGAAGTACTTTTGATATGTGATCGGTCTCAGGAAAATTATATGACACTGTATACAAAATCTATACTGTATAAAGTTACACGGTCTACACGATATACTGCAATAAAGAAATATTGTCTTCTGTATAGAGCAATAATGAATCATGGTCTACACTTTATAAAGCAATAATAAATCACGGTCTACAATGTATAGAACAATAATGAATCACGGTCTACACTGTAGAAAGCAATAATGAATCATGGTCTACACTGTATAAAGCAATAATGAATCACGGTCTATAATGTATATACTGTATAAGGTCAGATCACACTTCCTTGGTACTTCACCTCCCCGACATGGCAAAATACAATAAGCATCAAAGACGGAAATCACATATCTATTGACTAACAATGAGGTATAGTAAAGCTCAATATGAAAATAAATAATAAACTATACTCGCCTGTGGTCCTTTGCTAGTGAAACCGATAATCCAAACCACTCAGTGTGCCACAATAGTCAAAACTCGTACAGCAGTCTCCGAACACTGAAATAGACATTACCAATGTTCTTAGAATAGTCAAATTAGCTAGAATTGCTTGTCCTTAAGTCCAATTCTGGACACAGGGGCAAAACGATAATTTTGTGTCAAAACGGTATCCGCCGTTGGACCCGCTTTACATCGAAAAGCGTGCCAGAGTCAATAGTCTCTAAAGTCATCAAATTACAGTCTCCGGATTCATTTTGATGATATGAACCCAATTGTATGTCGAAAGTTGGATTCCGGTAGGCCGTGCACAAAATTGCCCACTGAATCGGACCGTAGGGCCTCCAAAACGGCGATCCAATCAACTGTCTCAGAATTGGACCAAACTTGGCATACAGGAACAGAAAAATGATATGGTCCTATTGGTGCAAGTTTCGTCTTAGTCTGATGAACGTGCACAAAGTAATTGAAAGATTTGCACAGAGGCTGATAAGGTGAATTTTGACGGATACGTATCAAATTCGTCGCGCACACGCAACCAATTTAAATTCCATCAAAGCCCACATGTCCACGAAGCTGTTACGCTTCTTTCGATACTTTTGGTTCGTGACCACGTCGCCAGGATTGGCAGGACGCACGTCGTATCGAGGGTTTTTTATAAATTTTAATATTTTGAAAACAGATTTTTTGCCCAATTAGGAATCGATTTCTCGACGTACAGTAATCAAAATCGACTTCCATAACCTGGGTTGCATATTCCTATAGGTTGACTGGGACTCTCATTATTTGGTTTCTCAGGACTATCGATAGAGGGCTGGAAGTCGCCTTCGAAACAAGGGTTTTGGACCAGTAACTGTTCTATTTTTTGAGCAGTTATTCGTCAGTTTTGACGTCGACCTCTCGGGAAATCTAGGGCATATGAAAATAAACTAATTGAAGAGACTTACAGTCCTATATGTTCTGTACGCACTTGAGGCGATGGCTCGAAGAACGACCGATGGTGCGTCAAAAATCGACTTCCATAACCTGGGTTGCATATTCCTATAGGTTGACTGGGACTCTCATTATTTGGTTTCTCAGGACTATCGATAGAGGGCTGGAAGTCGCCTTCGAAACAAGGGTTTTGGACCAGTAACTGTTCTATTTTTTGAGCAGTTATTCGTCAGTTTTGACGTCGACCTCTCGGGAAATCTAGGGCATATGAAAATAAACTAATTGAAGAGACTTACAGTCCTATATGTTCTGTACGCACTTGAGGCGATGGCTCGAAGAACGACCGATGGTGCGTCAAAAAATTGCCATACGAAGTCGGGCTCGCGTGGTTGTTGTCGTTGTCATTGCTGCGGTGGTCGGCGGTTCTGGCGGCGGCTCTGGCCGGCCAGCGGTGTCTCTCAGCGGCTGCACGTACGTCGGGAAAGGTCGCTAGGGGGCTGTAATCGGTGGCTAGGGTTTTTAGAGGTAGTCGATGAAGTCTTGTTCATCAATATATATGCACAGCTGTTGTAAAACCGAGCGGTGCTCTCGGGTTGGGCTGCTGGGAACAGTAGCCCACAAGTGAGTTTCCACAAGTCCCTATACTTTCAATATTTGCATCTGGCCCTGTAGGGCCAATTTGTAATCATAGTTTACAACTAAAACTTATTCTATTATAAATGGGTCCCTGGATGTTTCCCTATTTGCAATTTGGTCCCAAGAATGTATTTAAATAAATAGATAGGATGACGTACATGGCTAAAAGTTGAAAGACTATACTATACACTAGCATACCTATATACATTCAACCCTCAATTTGGCTAATATCAAAATAACTTATATTACACATATAACAACTCTAAATATTAATTATTAGGCAATTAAACAATATTACGAAATACGTACATTTATACAAAACGTATATCAACACGAACGTCTTTGGTCGCACTACATGACCATATGGACTTGGATTGGGTCCGGGTCAAGTCCAGACTGGTTTGGTACAACCGAGTCTTCTACAAGTCAATAAACCTTAATAATAAATAATTAAATTATTTATAGGAGTCAAGTTGCAACTTGGCCTGGTTTTCCTAGTTAGGACATCACTATGACTCGGCTTTCCCTACCAGGGCTTATACACTAGTCAAAGCAAGCCATTGCACTATCCGTGCCATGATTTCTAGTCACCTTGTACTCCAAAACTCCAGCATAGCTAAAGTCATCTACCGTAATAATTAACTAAGTAATTATTTATAATGATTCTAAAAATCACCATTTAATTCAAATAAATAAATAAAAATATATTATCAAAATTTCAGGAAGAGGGGTTACACTACCAACCAATTTCATATATAAGACCTAGATAAGTCCACCTTCGTGTAGACATATCATGTCCTACTAAACCATGTTCCCTTATACTCTATTTTTATGATGCGACTTTCAGGTCAAAAAGGCTAGCTTAAACCTTACTAAAATATCGATGAACTTTCCGACTTCAATATAAGATCCATCCTCGACTCAAATCTTTCAACCCAATATATGGTTGTGACCTACTCGAAGCCCACCACGCACATGCCACTAGTTTGCCACTCAATAGAGTTTCTATGTGCTACTTAAACACAAAAGTCACAGAAGGCACATTTTTGGGCTTAAAGAACCTAGTTAACCAACAAAACTGGCAAATAGCCCCACCACTTGAGTTTGAACCTATTTTAGGTTACCCAAACCTAATAGGAATTGTTCAGATTGATTTTATGGGTTTTTGTCTCACCAATATAGATTAAAACCAAAAATTTGTTCAATCAAAGATTGATGTTCAATTAGGGAACCCATTAAAACCCATCAATGTATATCGCAATATTTGGACTAGAAAACCAAACTTTATGAAATAGGTCCCTATACATATTATGTAGTCCCCATCTCTTGGTCCACTAATCCTCCTTCCATAAATTTCTTGACCGTATCTCTTTGCAGCCTATATTATGCAAAGAATGGAATTTTGCCGCACCAACTTGTTTCCAGTTATAATTGACCAAGACCTCCCCTACTGCCTTTATGAAACATGGTTAATATATGAGCAATTTTAAATAGGTAATAGCTAGTCTTCCTTTAGAGTCCATGACTTCGTTCGGAAGTGTCTCATATTCTCAAACATCACCTCGAAATTTGACCTTCTTAGAAGTCCTATTGTTGTTCTCCATGATTAACCAATTTTTGTAGGTTAGGTAAAACCTTGAACTTAGTGTACTCTGTCCCTTAGAATTGCCATTCGTAACTATTCTTCCATCTGTTTGGAAGTTACAATACGATCTTTGTGTCATATTTTATATCCCTTTACTCGTGCTTTTAGATAACCATGGTAAAGGATCGCAACCTTGATTCTTCAAATTCTGTCCTACCATAGGATCGTGTCCTAGTTTCATTTTCGAGAACAAAATTCTGAAAGTGTATAGGCAAGCCTCTTTAAAAGTTAGCAAATGATTGGAAAATATTGGTTCCAATTGAACTATAAAATAGTGGTTCATAATGTACACTCCTATCCGTATCGTTTGATACCCTCGACTGTGACTTTGATACTGGGAGCACAACACCAGCATTTTCTTCCAACAAATTTTATACTCATGAACTACACCAGTCAAGGTACACACATGACATACATGTCCCACACAAATGCACCTTTTGTGTTTTATTTCAATTACACCACATGTATAACATATTTTTCCCTTAGAACAAACCATAGATGTCTATTGTTGTTCCATTTGATTTTAACCCTGCAATATAGACCCATTCCCTTAAACAAACTGAATACCTATGATCCATGCAAGACACATCACACCTATGACATATGCATTCCACCTAAGCAAGCAAGTGCCACCTACACAATACCAAACATCGATCATACATACACTAGTCATAGGACTTAAAGAATCCAAATACTTACCTAATCATATTTTATAGCAAAGTTATGCACTTCTTATATATTCTCATCCCTTGGCATAAATTTTCTTCTCCTAAGTTATTCAACCTCACTTCTCAACTACCCATGTTAGTCGAAAAGTGAAATCCCTTGAACCGACATTTTGGGTTATATTCGAACAAGAGATGCCAACTATCTTGTAAAAATATGACCCAATAGAAACGTTCTTGATTGTAATAATTCTCCTATAGAAGTTAACGACCAAGAATGCCATGATAATTTCTATGCTCACTTAGAACCCGTGACTATAGTCAGAAAGTGTCCAACATTCTCGTGCCACTCCTTAGAAATGTCCTTCTCCGAAGTTTTGTCATAACAATTTTCACGGGTAGCCAACTTCTATAAGTTGGGTAGAGTCTTGAAGGAAGAATACCCTCTTGTAAAATATGACGTCAATTTGGAATCCTTTATTAACTACCTCTACTAACCTTTCGATAACTGAGTTGTGATTGGGTGTACTTGCTCTCCCTTCGTATTTAATTATGTTGTTCCTTGATTTTAGATTTATTTTAATTTCGAGAACGAAATTTTTATAAGTTGGGTAGGATGTAAACCCCATGTTTTCCAAATTTTTTACAAACATTATTTAGTTAATTTTATTAATGAATAATTTTAATATATGAGTTTTGTGGCTTTTATTAAATATAAATATTTTAGATATTAAATAATATGCTTGGTATGAAAGTGTATGAGTCTTATAGATTTTTATAATTTATAAGTTAGTCTTGTTTAATAAATTTTCAAATATTTATTATTAATGTTATAATTAATTTTATTTAATATAAATTATAATATGTATATTATAATTACCTTTGTTTTTTATTTTAAATAATTTATTTATTACTCTTATCAATGTCATAATAGGTAGAATTTTACAAAAATATTATTCAAATATTTTAAAAATATTTTGGGGATTTTTAGGGAATTTTATAAATTTATGAACAATACGCAATTATTTTTGAACCGGTTTTTCATCGACTTTGAGTCGATTTCCCGGGCGATCTACCATATTTAATTAAAAAATAATTGAGTGGAGTTGAAGAGGTTCATGTTACCTATGCGTAAGATTTTGTGGCTCAATAAGTTGTTAAGCGAGCATGGAGAAAAGAGAAGAGGAACATAGGCGTTTACCTGTTTTAAGGTTGCTGCTACTACTGCCCTTTATCGCAGCTGCTGCTGTTACTGCGTCGTGGCCGGTGGCGCTCCGGCAGCGTCCACGATGGAGGCAGGGCTGCGCTAGATAGTGGAGAGGTCGGGGGCGGCACTAGGGACTTTTGTAAATTTTACTTGACTTTAGAGATCGTAGGTATTGGCATGCTTTTCGGTGTAAAGCGGGTCCAATGGCGGACATCGTTTTGACCCAAAATTATGATTTTGTCTTTGTGTCCATAATTGGACTTTTAGGTAGGCATTTTTAGACATTATTATACCAAATACGTTGGTGATGTCGGCTTCCGCATCCGGAGGCAATGGCAGGAGTTTGACTTTTGTAGCTCACTAAGTGGTTGGGTATTGTTAGTTTTGCGTGCTACCCTAGCCAATTGGACGATTCTGAACGCAATGGTACTATCTGTTCCACCAGCTAAGGACCTCAGGCGAGTACATTTATTGTTTATTTTCAATATTGTTAACTCCTATATTACATTGTTCAGTTATATAATACTTGATTCCTGACACGCTCGTTAAACGATTGCACTTCATATTCCCCGTACATGTCATGGCTTCTTTCTTGTATATGGTATTGGGATGGGGAAGTACAAAATAGATATGTGATCAAACCATAGCCCATGTTTTATTTTCTGCAAAGTAGACCTTGATAAATAATATAGACCTTGTGGTGTAACTGTCCCAGACCGATCATATATTGAAAGAGTACTTGAAAACATATTGATAGTTATATTCTCCAGATACATGCTGTCTTATATTGTCCTATCTGGTATTCTTCATGTTCCTTATTCCTTCTGTCTTGATATTCTCATTATGTATTTTATGAATAACCATTGTTTTATAGTCGTTAACATATACTTGGAACTATATTCAATAAATTGTACCCGTTCCCTTTCTGACTGGAAACCATATTTTCAGATAGTCGCAGCTACTCTTTTGCATTGGATTCTTGGGGAGACATGGGTGTATTCGGAGGCCAAACCTACAGACTTGTTAGATAGTTGAGTATTTATTTAGTTGTTTTTTTATAGTTTGTGAGACATTGTACTTTGTATTCAAATAAAAACTTGGATATTGTAATTGTATTTTAGTTAGTGTGAATGAGCAAATAAAAGAGTTATTTTTTTAGGAGCATTATTGTGTTTTGATCATTATGGCCTAGACAACATTCTACCGCCGATACCACGGTGTAGGCTGGCTTGCGTACGTACTCACATCCAAAAGCTGGTACGGGTTATAACACGACATAGATAGGTACATAAGGTGGGAAGGGCTGTTCCTCAACGTATAGGCCAAGTATACATTTTTGTTTTGTACCTGAAAGCTCCATTGGAGATAATGGGCCTGACTACCATATTTTTCTGTTCGTGTTGGCCTTTGACATTCGAGGAAACGTCATGCTTTGAGACCACTGGTGCCCAGTGAGGGGACTATGCCAATCCCATATAGCTAGAGTGCCCATGCGTTGAAGGTTTGTTCTTAACTGCATATTCCCAGTAAAATGGTTATGTGACCTTGGTTTGGTGCCCTGTCACATCCATTCTAATCATAGCATGGGGCAGTGTTACATCTCGGGATAGTGTGTGACCCCTGTCCTTGTTTGGTTGTAGGGGTGGTCCACTGTTTCGATGATGGGATACTGGGTCATGTTGTAGTCCAAAATATTTTATATTCAGTTTATATAGCATGTTTTTATGTATCTTGTTACATCCCTCTGAGGATCTGGTGAACTCTCTAGGTGTTTGATGGACGTCAGGCATAGAGTTGTTGTTATGTGTTTCTGCTGGATTCAAGTATCGACATAGGTGTTATCTATCATATCTTTCGTGCTATCTTTTCTCTTGCAGCATATATATTCCTGCCATGATTCTTATTACTAATATAGCCTAGTTTTTACAAGCTTTATTCTTTTTCCTGAGCTTGTTCTGTCACGCCCAGCTCCCGAAGGAGCGATTGTCCTCGTTAAGGCGCAATGTCGCGTGAGCCTTGGTTGCGCTCACGCAAGGCGGGTTCCATAACGGTCGAATACAGCAGCTTGCAACGGGGTCGTCGCATAGAAGTCACAAAACAGAGAAGTTAAATAATGAAGGCAACATGAGTGTATAAACAAAATCCAGTCTTTTATTGATATTAAAATAAAATTACAAAGGCGCGAAGCCAAGATTGCAATCACTCAAGCTCACTTTCTCTGATTACAATCGCTCAACTCTCTTTCATCTCTCAATACAATTTAACGAGCCAGCGGATACTTAAGATGACGATGTCCATACATTATGTCCTGTATAAGTTATGACTCCGTGCGATCGCACGCCTCGAAATGCCAAGGAACTCCGTGCCTCGACGCATCCAAGCGAGCTCTATGCCAAACAATCTTCTACCAATGCCTGCACATAAAAACTGTGTGGGAGTTAGTACACATTCGTACTGGTGGTGTGAGCTCCTCGCCCACCCATACAAAATCAAAGCGTTCATTTAGTTTGTGTAATATAACCCTTTTTTATTGTCTTTCTATTCTCGTCTAAGGATCAGTTTTAGGACATGGACGCTGGCCTATTTTGTGTCTCTAGAACATTATTGTGTCTTGCACCAATATCACTTATGCCCCTAGACCCTTCTCGTGCCAACAACATCAACGTAATGCCTCGTGCTTGCCCTTCGAACCATACTTTGAGATTCAATCATATGGTCATGCCATAAACTCCTTCGTGTAACATATTTGAGGCAGTTCCTCACCACTTATTAACTTGTCCAAACTTTGTGTCGCAACAACGTGGTCGTGCCACAACTCTGTTTGTGTATCCACATTAAGGTTGTGCCTCACAACTTAGTATGACTTAACCATATTGCCGCCTCATGGACTTTTCTGTTACAATCATCAAATGACTCAATCAAGACTTATGAACTTAGTGTCACTGACTCAAGCTTTCTGATGCTACATCTCGTGTCGAAGCAAGGTGTCTCCGTTGCAGCCAAATCTTAGGCCCAAACATTATGTTGTAAATCGTGCACACATTTAACTTGAATGGTACCGTGCACACAATACTCGACCCAATCCAAAGGTATGCACGTGGATCGCCGCTAATATGTCGACTCATCTATATAAGAGAGTTACTAACACCACAAGCTATCCTAGACTTATAGCTTTGTTATTCTTGACCCTTTTAGCGCAAATAGTGAGCCCCATTGAAAGTTCCCGAATAACCTGAGTGGTAATCCAAGCTCAGCTATACTGTGTTTCCTCCTTGGTCAAAACGGTTTTGTGGCCCCAGGTTGGCCGTCCGAGGAAACTTTCTTTTGTGCAAAATTTGTCCAATGACCATGCAAGACTCGACTCGAACTACCGTCTTATACAGTCATTACTCTTCTAGTGTTACCATATTTTTCAGGACTACGTTGAGACTCCCAAATCAGTGACTGCCTCGACGACCTACGGTCACAAGTATTTTCTATATTACCATATCATTTCACTCAACTTACGACTGAAAATTTGATATCCCTCCTGCAAAACTCAACTTGAATTAACCGTGTTCACATCAGTGCCATAGACTGTGGCATACTTATCTTGAAGCCAACCATAGCTCATCCCTTAAACCAATTTGTGTTCAGTACGACACTACCGCCCAAGTCATACTCCATATGATGAGCTTTGAGACCGCGTGACTGTGTGGCTATAATAAGCCATAAAAATCATGGGATTGTGCTTGTTGTGACTTTAATAGCCCATGGCATAACTCTGCCTAACTCAATCGTACACAACTTAACCTGTGGGACGAGAAAAGGCTATGCCAAGTCTTGCACCATAGAAATGTGCATTGAGAGGACAATTATGTTATACCAAGCATTGGACAGTGGAACAGTGCATGCTTTGTTACGCATTTATATCATGCGACGCCTATGACTATGCTAAGTTCATAGTCTTGTGGCAGCATATACTTTTCCTTCTCCCAAGCCACGAGAGGAAGAACTGTCATGACCCGCATCTAGTGTAAGGATACAAGTGCGTAACAGCGCCCAGCCTACGCCGCAGAATCGGCGGTAGAATGATGTTCTAGGTCACTGTCTAACGACAACTCACGCAATTATATAGTGTACTTGTCATAATCTCAACTCCAAAAGGAGGACAAGTATAGATATAATGAAGCTCGATCACAGTCTAAGCACGATAAGATAACACATAAGTTTATAACTAACGACTAAACAACAACAACAAATATAAACTACTAAATAATAATACCTCAAACAAACTCAAATACAAACTCAATATCTCAAGTTATCACAATTTATTTCTAAACATGAAAACTAAACCAAGTCTACTAGCTAGTCTTCCGATTACTCCTGAGAGTCGGGACCAAAGGCAGCTAAGCCATTTCATGCTCCAAGGTAGCTAGGGCAAGTGTGCTCAGGGCAAGCATCTGTAATATTTTCAACGTATCCAGTCAGGATTGGAATGAGCACAACTCATCTAGAAATTTTGAGTAAATGGCAAAGACTGTAAAGCAGTTATAGATAGTTATATTGATGAAGCATGGAAGTTTTAGATAGGTAATAATGTAGAGCAACAGTTAAAGTACAAGAGAAGTAATATAACAAATCAAAGATCATGGCAATAAAGACTGTAAATAAAAACTAGATGAACTAGAGTAAGGTGATATAAGTCCAGAGAGTACAATATAAATCATGTGTAGTCCCAATGTGAGTCTAGACAATATGAGTCCAGTGTGATTCCAATATGAGTCCAGAAAGTAATTCCAGGGTGAGTCCTAAACATGACACTAACCAGTATGTTTTAAAATAACGATATCGACATGTAAACGGCTATAGGTAATATGACACATCACACACCTGGCCAAGTGTGGGATGGCTATCGTTTCCAGTATAAGTCCAAGGGAGGTGGTTCCAGTATTTGGGAATGTTCACATGTCTACTCAAATATTTCCTCGTCCAACAAGTACAAGTGAATCCATAACCCGACACGAAATAAAGTACAAGTCCAGCCAGAACATGATGATGCCAGTAGGTAATTCCAGTGGTGATTCCAGTAATGAAGGCCAGACAAGTAAAAGGTGAGTGTCGCATGCAACGGATCCAGTAATATCAATCCATGTTTGTAACAGAGAATCAAATAGAACTAACTAGAACTGAAATACAGTTATCGACAAGTAAATGAAAGAACTATCAGAGAATGTACTCGCCTGGTACCCTGAAATATTAATGAATATAGATGTCCGAACCGGAGTCACAATATCCTATTTAGAGCAGTACAGGTTATAATATATTTAATATGTAATAATTGAAGTTTACAATACAATCTACATGATTCTAGGTCAATCTAGGTTAAAGTCAACTCCTGGTCAAGTCTGGTCAACATTCTAGTTAAACTAGGTCAAACTGTAAGATAACTTGGTCAACTGTAAGTCAAATGGTCAGCTTGACTAGTCTAGGGTTTGGTAAAACTTTAGTCAACAAATTCATATAGGCTTATTTGGTCAAATCTAAGTTAACCTAAGATACACAAACTCATATGAATAAATGAACCGTCAAACTCAATACCTATGACTCATAGATATACGTAA
The DNA here is from genome assembly GCA_029216955.1 of Iris pallida. Lineage (NCBI taxonomy): Eukaryota > Viridiplantae > Streptophyta > Magnoliopsida > Asparagales > Iridaceae > Iris > Iris pallida. The sequence continues at coordinate 13,622,734 of JANAVB010009399.1, forward strand.
CCTATATATAAATCCTTACTACATATACATAACATATATCTCTATATGAGTACCCCTCTACGCTCTTAATGCTAACACCTTTATTAAACCATAATATGATATGTATATATATACCATGTATTCTTATATGTACATCTCATCTAGCCATTGCTACATTCAAGGAATAACATCAATGAAATAGAGGCTGCCACTCCTATATATCGATACTAGATTCTTAACTCTCACCCATACTCTTCCAAAGCCTATACTCCATGCATGCTCTTCTGGACAGTTTCCAAGCTCCTAACTGCTGCTAATACAATGGTCCCTCATTATCAGTTACTTAATATATATACGGCTCTCCTTTAACTAACAATTAATATACAACCACAACCTCATAACTCACTAATATATGCTCACAATATATATAAATTAGGACCTATAAATAAACTCAGATACCCTATCTATTACATGTATAAACTCACACACATTATATACATATATATAGAATATATATATATATACAATCTAAGAACAGCAAATATATATGCCTACTCATATCTAAACCTATATATCTAACATATCTAATTCCCTAGAAAAATACTACCACACAACTGTGTATGTCAAAACATGTGACAGATGCATCCCCTCATCCTCAGATTACAAAACCCTATACATTCATGAATCGAACTGTAGCAAGAGGGGGGTCTGTGCCTGTGTGCATGTTACAAAGGTGTCAAATTTGAATGAATAAGTGAGAGTGTCACATGTGTATCAGATATGTGTCACATGGTGTCAATGTATCCTCTACGTGCCCCTGGATGTGTCTAACAAGTGTGTGGCTAGGTGTCACAGCAAGTAAAGTGTCAAAGTGTATAGACAGCAAGTTTAGAGTGTCACTGTGGTGTCAAGTGATGTGAAGAGTATCCATGAAGTTTCTAACACATGTGTGAGAGTGTACAAGTCATGTGCAGGAACAAGTAAGTGTTGAGTGCAAATGTCAGAACAGTACCAAGGAAATGGAGCCATAGAGTGTGTCTAGTGTCATGGTGTGTCCAGCATGGTGAGTGTATATAGTGTGTGAGTGTCACCCTGTGTCAACAGTGGTGTCCAACCAAGTGCCACAGAGTCAAGTGGAAGGAGTCAATCAGAGAAATGTGTGTGTGTGTGCATCAGACATTTCATTTCGAACCCAAACATGCAAAACCCAAAATGTCTAATGTGTTCAGACAGTGTGTCAAGGTGTCTAGCATGTTAGGCAGTGTCCAAGTGTCATATGTATGTCCTCGAAGTGTCTAATACAGTGTGTCAAACTGTGTCTACATATGAGTGTCAGTGAAGACTGAAACTGTGTAGACAGCAGCCTTGTGCATATATGTCGAGAGCTCTAGGACACAATGTATCCTGTGTTGTGTCTTGTAGTCAAGTCTGTAGGTAGGCTAGGTCTAGGGCTTCCTGTTAGACACCCTGAAATGTGTTTAAACCGAGTCTTATCATGATATGAATCCCGTATTAGTAGGCTCGTGTTCTTTTATGTGTGTGTGTAAATTTGATGCAGACACGAGAACTCCCTCGACACTGCACCAAGCCCCATGAAACTTTGGGGGCATGTTGTCAGACATTGTCCCCACCTTCGTTTCAAATTACACATGCCAAGTGGCATGTCCAGTGAGAAATCATGTTCGGGTAGCAGGACAGTGCACGAGGTCTCGTGTACGTGTCCCCGTGTCCTAAAACAGTATCTAAAATGTTCTAAAATCTACTCAGTCGATTGACATGCAATATACACCTAATTAGCTGCACATACATGTAATTTGTTTTGAAAAACATTAACTTTCATTTCTTTGAGGTATTTAACCAAACACTTTACATAGCACTCCGATACTCCTCTGATACACACCCTAAATGGATTCAATTTTCTACCAAACTTGACCTATAGCTAGGGGGACCCTAAATGAATGCATCTATTAAGAGAAATCAGAATATTATTGGGTTTAGAGGCCATTAACTATTATGAGTTAGAATCTCAAAGAAACCTTCTAGATCTAGATCTCTACTAAGCTCCAATGGTCAAATTGCCCCTAATCCTTGCTAGCTAGCCAATTGAGACCTCTTCTACAATAGGAGAGTGATTTGCAATTGATTAGGCTCAATTTAGAGTTGATTTGGATAAAGGGGATGAATTTGGGGAAGAAGACAAATTAGGGTTTGAAGATGTAATAAAAATAGGCAAGGGGGTCTAACATGTGTTTATATAGGAGGAGGGGCCGCCCTTGGCTGTCATAGGAAATATCTAGGGATAGGGTTAGTTCAATTGGGGTTTAAAGCCTTCTAGCAAGTGTAATTCAAGCCTTTACTTAAAGGCCCATCTAAATTATGGGTTTCTAACGAAAATATCTAACTTAACATAATATCTAGATATATATGACCTTGTCATCTAGTTAGAAACCTCCAATATAATATCTACGCTCATGATCAATATCTAGATTAGGTCATTTCTAGGTTAAGGCCTAATACCTTGATTAGCACTTTATTAATTAACCATAATTCTAATTAACTCCAAAGTCACAAAATGACCAAAATACCCTTAGCCTAAAAAGTGGTAATTAGCCAATCTAATCACATGGTTAGGTCCCCTTGGTCATGGTTTGTCTTTAGGCTAAGTAGTTCTTGGGTTACACTAGTAAAGCACCAAAATGATAATTCACCAACTTAAATAGTATTAAATTAATTAAAACTCATCAAAAATCACAAATGTGATTTAAATCCTATTATTTAATAATAAATTTTACAAAAGATCAAAATTACCCTCATTTTAGAAAAGTGGTGGTTATAAGTCTACCCTCCTTAGAAGAATTTTGTCCTCAAAATTTAAGGTGATCGTACTCTTCTTGGTCAAACCCTCAAGCAATCAAGGTCTAGAAATAACATGCAATCAGGGTCCTACTGGTCATGATTTCACAGTCTCGAACAAGGTCATTACACTATCTAGCACATCACAAGAATATCCTGACAGGTACTAATAAAATCACACATCAAGGTGGGGAAGAAGAACAGGAAAGACAGACCTGCTAACCCATCACCCTCAGTGTCGGTCTCCTCGACCGTCAGTGCAAACGTCGTGTCCCTCCGGTGTTGGGTATGGTGTTGTGCCACAGGTGGCCTAGCTCCCTCTATCTAATCCATAATACTCAAGTAACATCCACACTGATATTCCACTCCATTATACTAGGGCACCATCAATATGGTATCTATTCTACAATCTGATAATCATACCCGTCTATCCAGAACCATGCTACCAGAATCCTCGTCATGCCAGTAAGTACGGCGGCAATAATCTATAAAGTCCGCAACTAAGGTACATACCACTAGAATCATAGTATTTAAATTTTTGCATTGCCGTTAGCTTGGCTGCGAAAACCTTAAATTCTCACACACGAGAAATACATCCAAAATTAGACTATATACCTTCGCCATGCCAGCTAATATAGCTGTAGAGGACTCTAGATTCCGTAACGGATGCAACCTAGCCCATAAGGTTTATCTTGGTAGAAAATTAAGTCAATAATAAACACCAAGAATCAGATTCAACAACGAACAAGGAAAAGTAGACAGAAACTGTTGGAATCGAATTTCGAGATAGTTTATAATGAGATTCTCAAAGATTATCCCAGGAATCTTCTCAAGTAGTCCTAACTGTGATTGAGTAACCCGTCACACTAAAGTCTACTACTTATCTCTTATACTAGGTGCGCAGTAGTACAACTAATTCTCGTACTACTACGACTTTGCACTAAATACGAATCTTGGCCTGCATGGGCCACCACTAAAAATGTGTCAGGACCCGCACCTAGAGTTAGGGTACAAGTGTGTAACAGCGTCCAGCCTATGCCGTAAAATTGACAGTAGAACGCTGTTCTAGGTCACTATTTAACAACAATTCACGCAATTATATAGTGTACTTGTCATAATCTCAACTTCAAACGGAGGACAAGTATAGATACAATGAAGCATGATCACAGTCTAAGCACGATAAGGTAACTCAGAAGTTTATAACTAAAGACTAAACAACAACAACAAATATAAACTACTAATTAATAATACCTCAAACAAACTTAAATACAAACTCAATATCTCAAGTTATTACAATTAAGTTCTAAACATGAAAACTAAACTAAGTCTACTAGCTAGTCTCCCGATCACTCCTAAGAGTCGGGGCCAAAGGTAGCTAAGCCATCTCCTGCTCCAAGACAAGTAGGGCAAGTGTTCTCAGGGCAAGCATCTGTAATATTTTCAACGTATCTAGTCAGGATTGGAACGAGCCCAACTCATCTAGAAATTTCGAGTAAATGGCAAAGACTATAAAGCAGTTATAGATAGTTATATTGATGAAGCATAGAAGTTTTAGACAGGTAATGATATAGAGCAACAAATAAAGTACAAGAGAAGTAATTTAACAAATCAAAGATCATGGCAATGAAGACTTTAAATAAAAGCTAGCTGAACTAGAGTAAGGTGATATAAGTCCAGACAATACAATATAAATCAAGTGTAGTGCCAATGTGAGTCTAAATAATATGAGTCCAGTGTGATTCCAATATGTGTCCAGAAAGTAATTCTAGGGTGAGTCCTAAATATGACACTAACCAGTGTGTTTTAAAATACCGAGAATAACATGTAAAAGACTATTGGTAATACATCACATCGCACACCTGGCCAAGTGTGAGATGGCTATCATTTCAGTATAAGTCCAAGGGAGGTGGTTCCAGTATTTAAGAATGTTCACATGTCTACTCAAATATTTCCCCACCCAATAAGTACAAGTAAATCTATAACTCGGCACGAAAGTAAAGTATAAGTCCAGCCAGAATATGATGATGCCAGTAGGTGATTCCAGTGGTGATTCCAGTAATAGAGGCCAGACATGTAAAAGGTGAGTGCAGCATGCAATGGATCCAGTAATATCAATTCGGGTTTGTAACAGAGAATCAAATAGAACGAACTAAAATTGAAATACAGTAATCGACAAGTAAATAAAAGAAATATCAGGGAATGAACTCGCTTGGTACCCGGACAGGCTGATGAATACAGATATCCGAACCGGAGTCACAATGTCCTATTTAGAGTAATAGAGGTTATAATGTGTTTAATATGTAATAATTGAAGTTTACAATGCAATCTAAACAATTCTATGTCAATCTAGGTTAAAGTCAACTCTTGGTCAACTCTGATCAACATTCTAGTCAAACTCGGTCAAACTGTAAGGTAACTTGGTCAACTGTAATTCAAATGGTCAACTTGACTAGTCTAGGGTTTGGTAAAACTTTAGCCAACATATTCAAATAGGCTTATTTGGTTAAATCTAGGTCATTCTAAAATACACTAACTCATATGAATAAATGAACCGTCAAAATCAATACCTATGACTCATAGATATACGTAACCTATATATAAATCCTTACTACATATACATAACATGTATCTCTATATGAGTACACCTCTATGCTCTTAATGCTAACACATTTATTAAACCACAATATAATATGTATATATATACCATGTATTCTTATATGTACATCTCATCTAGCCATTGGTGCATTCAAGGAATAACATCAATGAAATAGAGGCTGCTACTCCTATATATTGATACTAGATTCTTAACTCTCACCCATACTCTTCCAAAGCCTATACTCCATACATGCTCTTCTGGACAGTTTCTAACCTCCTAACTGCTGCTAATACAAGGTTCCCTCCTTATCAGTTACTTAACATATATAGGGCTCTCCTTTAACTCACAATTAATATACAACCACAACCTCATAACTCACTAATATATGCTTACAATATATATAAATTAGGACCTATAAATAAACTCAGATACCCTATCTATTACATGTATACACACACATTATATATATATATATAAATAAAATATATATATACAATCTCAGAACTGCAAATATATATGCTACTCATATCTAAACCTATATCTCTAACATATGTAATTCCCCAGAAAACTACTACCACACAACTGTGTATGTCAAAACATGTGACAGATGCATCCCTTCATCCTCAGATTATAAAACCCTATACATTCATGAATCCAACTATAGCAAGAGGGGGGTCTATTCCAGTGTGTGTTACAAGGTGTCAAATTTGAGTGAATAGGTGAGAGTGTCACATGTGTATCAGGTATGTGTCACATGGTGTCAATGTATCCTCTACGTGTCCCTGGATGTGTCTAACAAGTGTGTGGCTAGGTGTCAAAACAGGTAAAGTGTCAAAGTGAATAGATAGCAAGTGTAGAGTATCACTGTGGTGTCAAGTAATGTGAAGAGTGTCTACGAAGTGTCTAACACATGTGTGAGAGTGTACAAGTGATGTGCAGGTACAAGTAAGTGTTGAGTGCAGGTGTCAGAACAGTACCAAGGAAATGGAGTCATAGAGTGTGTCTAGTGTCATGGTGTGTCCAGCATGGTAAGTGTATACAGTAGTTGAGTGTCACCCTGTGTCAACAGAGATGTCCAACCAAGTGTCGCAGAGTCAAGTGGAAGGAGTCAATCAGAGAAACGTGTGTTTGTGCATCAGACATTTTATTTCGAACCCTAACATACAAAACCCAAAGTGTCTAATATGTCCAGTCAGTATGTCAAGGTGTCTAGCATGTTAGGGAGTGTCTAAGTGTCATGTACGTGTCATGGAAGTTTCTAATACAGTGTGTCAAACTGTGCCTATATGCAAGTGTAAGTGAAGACTGAAACTGTGCAGACAACAGCCTCGTGCACACATGTCGAGAGCTCTAGGACGCACATAATGTGTCATGTGTCGTGTCTTGTGGTCAAGTCTGTCGGTAGGCTAGGTCTATATGTCAGAAACCCTGAAATGTGTCCATTCTGTGTCGTATCCTGATACGAAGCCCGTATTAGTTGGCTCGTGTTCGTGTGTGTGTATGTGTGTAAATTCGATACAGACATGAGAACTTCCTCAATACTACACCAAGCCCCATGAAACTTTGGGGGCATGTTGTCAGATATTGCTCCTACCTTCATGTCAAATTATACATGCCCAAGTGGCATGTCCAGAGAGAAATCGTGTTCGGGTAGCAGGACAGTGCATGAGGTCTCCTGCACGTGTCCCCGTATCCTAAAACAGTATCTAAAACATCCTAAAATTGACTTAGTTGATTTGATATGCAATATACACCTAATTAGCTGCACATACATGTAATTTGTTTTGAAAAACATTAACATTCATTTCTTTGAGGCATTTCACCAAACACTTTACATAGCACTCCAATACTCCTCCGATACACACCCTAAATGGATTCAATTTCCTACCAAACTTGGCCTACAGCTAGGAAGACCCTAAATGAATGCATCTATGAAGAGAAATCAGAATGTTAATGGGTTTAGAGGCCATTACCTATTGAGAGATGGAATCTCAAAGAAACCTTCTAGATCTAGATCTCCACCAAGCTCCAATGGTTAAATTGCTCCTAATCCTTGCTATCTAGCCAATAAAGACCTCTTCTACAATAGGAGAGTGATTTGCAATTGATTAGACTCAATTTGGAGTTGATTTGGATAAAAGGGGTGAATTTGGAGAAGAACACAAATTAGGGTTTGAAGATGTAATGAAAAGAGGCAAGGGGGTCTAACATGTGTTTATATAGGAGGAGGGGCTGTCCTTTGCTGTCATAGAAAATATTAAGGGTTAGGGTTAGTTTCATTAGGGTTTAAAGCCTTCTAGCAAGTCTAATTCAAGCCTTTACTTAAAGGCCCATCAAAATTAGGGTTTCCTAACCAAGATATCTACCTTAACATAATATTGAGATATCACTAACCTTGTCATCTAGTTAGAACCTTCCAATGTAATATCTGGGCCCATGATCAATGTCTAGATCAGGTCAATTCTACGTTAAGGCTTAATACCTTGCACATTATTAACTAACCATAATTCTAATTAACACCAAAGTCACAAAATAACCAAAATACTCTTAGCCTAAAAAGCGGTAATTAGCCAATCTAATTACATGGTTAGGTCCCCTTGGTCATGGTCAGTCTCTAGGCTAAGTAGTTCTAGGGTTACACTAGTAAAGCACCAAAATCACAATTCACCAAATTAAATAGTATTAAATTAATTAAAACTCATCAAAAATCATGAACATGATTTAAATCCTATTATTTAATAATAAATATTACAAAAGTTCAAAATTATTCTTATTTTAGAAAAGTGGTGGTTACAAGGACCGAGTGTCAATTTTGAAAGCGCGCCGTGCACATTTCTAAGCCAACCGTGGGACATTTCCATATTCTAACTCAATCTGACCAAAGTTGGGATTATTCCCTTAGCTATGTGAATTCGTCTCTTTTATTGTCAAGCCTAACTTGTGCGTTGAAAACATCCAGTTTATTTGTGTGAAGGCCAAGCAGAAGCAAGTTCACCGAAGCTACCTACTTGAGTGAGGAGTTGCCTCGACCAAGTAGGAGTTCGAGCAGGCCATTGCATGGCTTAGTCCGAATGTCGTTGGCATTTTTTTCCTCCGATTGAACTGTACGGGATGGGGCATTACATTATACATCACTCAGAAAATGTTTCATCCTCAAAACTTGCTAACTACACACTCATCGACTTATCATTTTAATTCAATATTCAGTGGTTCTCACACAGACTCTGCCTACGCGTTTCTTCGATCTGAGCCACGCTCGTGCCTTAGTTTTTTTTTTTTATATCTAACAACTATATCTCAACTTGGGATAATTATACTCATCGTACACATGGACAACTAAGTTCTAGGGCAAACCACACGATCAATCAACAATCAAGTTCATTTCGAATCCAACGATCGCACTACTATCAATATTCTTTTTGAAACATACGATCTCAAAATCCTCGATACCTTCTCGTTCCTTTAGACTTATTTGAATTCATTATATCACTTAGTTGGATCGTGCACATATTTAAGGTGTCCCCAAAATACATGCATTTCAACCAAGCCTCGTGATAAAGAATTCGCCAATTCCACTCGAGTCAGATCGTGCACATATTGAGGCATCCCCAAAATATATGTATTTTAGCCAAGCCTCGTGTGTAGTGTCTCCAGATAATTAAATCATTCTATCAGCCAATACTATTATCCAATCCTATCATTCCTCAAGATCAATTGTACCGATGCTACCCCTCAAAATATGGATGTCTTTCCTAACTGCTAGGCCATCTCTCTAGGCTAAGGTCAATTGTCAGTATTATAATCACCGTTTTCAACAATAATATCAATACTGACCCCAATCCTGAGGTCAAACCCAAGTTGGTAGTATGGGATTTTCTAGCGAAGCTCGCATCACTCCGATTTCTAAACTTCAAGCACATATTCTCCTATTCGCAATTGTAATACTTAGTCTAATAGGGTCCGAGTCGTTCAGCAATATATATCCTACTATAAGTTTTTCTTAACCAATTCTACGGCATATCAACATCGCACGTCCAAACGAGCAATTCACATAGTCTATATCTTCGAACATATTCGACATACTCCTCCTATCCATCCTATCCAAGTCAACTACACCATGATACGATTTGTCACTAAACTATAATTCTTATATCATAATCCCTATATCGTTCAACACAATTTACGTATTCGATCACAATGTTGCCTAGCATAACAATATGTCATGCCCACAATCTTCTACAAGTCCGATTATCCATACTGGACATGAAATCACCATCCCAACGCTCCCGTAGGATAATCGTCCTCATCGGGGCATAACTATTGCTTTGAGTCTAGACTAATTCATTCTCGATAAGCAGATTGGATCTACTCATTCCTCAAACTTACATAATCGTCAACCACAAGTCCGAACAATTCTCGAATTCACCTTCGCATCAAACCACAAGTTAATAAAATCTAATTACCATACCCTGATCTCCCGTAAGTTCAATCATCCCCGCTGGACATGAATCACCATACCATCACACCTGCAGAATGATTGTCCTAATCTGGCGTGAAGCATTTGTGAGGCTGGAGTTATGCTCGTACAAGACAAGGACGTCAACATTGTGGTTATTATCGAAACAATCAAGACACTTTCTTTTTTTTCATCCATCCAAAAATTTATTATTATCAAAATCCTGAGTATAGAATCCATTTGAACAATAACACCTCACATGATCGTCATTCTTCGAATCAGAGTACCCCCGAGTTATTGTACATCGATCTTTGATACACCTTAACATCATCGATCATATACATAACCTGACGATCTTCCTTTCCAATGAACTCCGAGTCGTGCAATTGATGCTATTATCCGAAGTGGATATACCGCAATATACTCGACATTCGAGATCAAATTCGATCATTACCTCTCGAACTAGTTACATGATCAATTCATCCAAACCGAAGATCACATATGTTTATTTGTCTATCTTAAGTCATCGAACAACATACATCCCAAAATCCTAAGTCATTCTCGTATTATCGAATCATTTCTATGCACGCTAACTTCCAATCATGCTAACTTTTCGTATACGATTCATATCGATTCCTTGAGTGAGTCATTCGTTCATTACATCTTAACTTTTTTTCGATTTAATTTACCTACTCAATTATTTTTTATTTCATACTTGCGCAATCCCAATCCCATGTGCGTCATTTCTAGTTCGTTCGAATCAACTCATCAAAACTTTAAGATTATAATTTAAACCAATGATACTCAATCTAAGGCTTTACATATCACAACACTTGCGGATAGACTCATTGGCATCCGATCCTCAGTCGATCAATATTCCAAAGGCTATCCCATACACCACTCAGGGATGAAGTTATTCGATAAATCCTCGAAACACATTTCGAATCCCATTCGAATATTCGTTCGAACTATTTCTCAAATCTCAAGCACTTTCATCTATGTCGCATTGAAAATATCATCTTCTTTATAGCACCCCAATCGATAGTTATCCTATATGCTCAATCGAGTCCAACTCGTTTTCTTCCGAAATGAATTGAATCCCGCACACGACTTTGCTAAGGTCGACATAATTTTTGGTGTATATGACCAGCCCGACTTTGCTAACCGTGCCTTACGTGAAACCATCTTTTGTTTAATCAAAATTTTCCTTCGTAATATTTTATAAAATATATAGACTTATTGTATGGAACATTCCGTAGAACATTCAGAGAGAGCGCACTAATGATATAGATTTATGGAAGCAATATTTAATACGAAGACATTAGAGTTAAAGAATTCAATTGAAAGTCTAAGGACATAAAGCTGTAGTCTGATAATATTATGTCATACCCCGCATCCGGACGAGTGATCATCCTCTCTAATGCTCATGCAAGGTAGATCCGTAACAGCCGAATATAGCAGCTTGCGATGGGGTCATCGTACAGAAGTCCCAAGCAGAGAAGTTGAATAATGAAGGCAACATGAGTATACAAACAAAATCCAGTCTTTTATTGATATTGAAATAAAATTACAAAGGCACGAAGCCAAAATTATAATCACTCAAGCTCACTTTTTCTCTCTGATTACAATCACTCAGCTCTCTCTCATCTCTCAATACAATTTGACGAGCCAGCAGATACTTCAGATAGGCAATGTCTATACATTGTGTCCCGTATAAGTTCCGACTCCATGCGATCGCATGCCTCGAAACACCAAGGAACTTCGTGCCTCAACGCATCCAAGCAAGCTCTATGCCAAACGATCTTCTACCTGTGCTTGTACATAAAAACTGTGTGGATGTTAGTACACAACCATACTGGTGGTGTGAGATCCTCGCCCACCATACAAAACCAATATGTTCATTTAGTTTGTGCAATGTAACCCTTTTTTATTGCCATTATATTCTTGTCTTAGGATCAGTTTTAGGATATAAACGCCTTGCCTATTTTGTGTCTCTAGACCATTACCGAACCTTGCACCAAAATCTTACTTATCACTTGTGCCTTTAGACCCTTTTTGTGCCAACAACATCAACGTAATGACTCATGCTTGCCCTTCGGTCCATACTTTAAGACTCAATCACATGGTCGTGCCATAAACTCCTTCATGTAACATAATTGAGACAGTGCCTCACCACTTATTAACTTGCCCAAACTTTATGTTGCAACAATATGGTCATGCCATAGCTCCATTTTTGTATCCACATTAAGGTCGTGCCTCGCAACATAGTATGACTTAACCATATTGTCGCCACACGGCCTTTTCTGTTGCAATCATCAACTTACTCAACAAAGACTTGTGAAACTAGTGTCACTGACTCAAGCTTTCTGACGCCACATCTCCTGCCGAAGTATAGCATTTCCGTTTCAACCAAATTTTAGGCCTAAATATTGTGCTGCAAATCGTGCACACAATTATCTTGACTCATTGGTATCGTGCACACAATACTCGACTCAATCCAAAGGCACACACACGAATCTCAGCTAATATGCCGACTCATCTATATAAAAGAGTCACTAGCACCACAAGCTATCCTGGACTTATAGCTTTGTTATTCGGCGACTCTTTCAGCACAGGTAGCGAGTCCCGCTGAAAGTTCCCGAATAACGTAAGTGGTACTCCCAGATCGGCTATACCGTGTTTTGTCCTAGGTCAAAACGGTACTATGGCCCTGGGTTGGCCATCCGAGGAAAGTTTTCCTTGTGCACAAGTTATCCAATGACCATGCAAGACTCGACTCGAACTACCGTCTTACACAGTCATTACTCTTCTAGTGTTACCATATTTTCCAGGACTACGTTGAGACTCCCAAATCAGAGGCTAACTCGACGACCTACGGTCGCGAGCATTTTCCAAATCACCATACCATATCACTCAACACAGGATGACTATTTGATAGACCTCCTGCTAAACTCAATTTCAATCGACCATGTTCACATTAGTGCCATAGACCGTAGCATACTTATCTTGAAACCAACCGTGGCTCGTTCCATAAACCTATTTGTGCTCGATGCGACATTACCACCTAAGTCATACTCCATATGATGAGCTTTGAGATTGTGGGACTGTGTGGCTATAACAAGGCATAGAAATCGTAGGACCGTGCTTGCTATGACTTTGATAGCCCGTGGCATAACTCTGTCTAACTCAATCATGCATAACTTAACACGTGGGATGAGCAAAGGCTATGCCAAGCCTTCCACCATGGAAATATGCATTAAGACTGTGGGACAATTTTGCTATACCAAGCATTGGACTGTGGGATAGTGCATGCTTTGTCACACATTTATATCATGCGACGCCTATGACTATGCTAAGTTCATAGCCTTATGGAAACATATACTTTTCTTTCTCCCAAGATACGAGACGAAGGGCCGAGTATCAATTTTGAAAGTACGTCATGCACATTTCTAAGCCAACTGTAGGACCTTTCTATATTCTAACTCAATCTGAATGAAGTTGGGATTATTCCCTTAGCTATGTGAATTTGTCTATTTTATTATCTTGCCTAACTTATGCGTTAAAAACATCCAGTTTATTTGTGTGAAGGCGAAGCAGAAGCAAGTTTATCGAAGCCACCCACCTGAGCGAGGAGTGTTACCATCTTTTCAGTACTACATTGGAGACTACCAAAACTATAGACTGCCTTGGCAACCTACGATCGCAAGCATTTTCCATTTTATAATATCATTTTACTCAACTCAGGACTGACTATTTGATAGCCCTCCTGCCAAACTCAACTTGAATCAATCATATTCCATATCAGTGCCATAGACCATGTAATACTTATCTTGATACCAATCGTGGCTCGTGCCATAAACCAATTTATGTTTGATGCGACACTACCATCCAAGTTATACACCATATGACGAGCTTTAAGACCGTAGGATTGTGTGGCTATAACAAGTCGTAGAATTCGTGGGACCGTGCTTGATGTGACTTCGATAGCCCATGGCATTACTTTGCCTAACTCAATCGTCTAACAACTTAACCCGTAGGACGAGCAAAGGCTATGCCAAGCCTTGTACCGTGGAAACTTGCATTGAGACTGTGGGACAATTATGCTATACCAAGTATTGGACAGTGGGACGGTGCATGCTTTACCAAGAACTTATATCTTACGGCGCCTATGATTATGCTATGTTCATAGCCTTGTCGGGACATAGACCAACTTTTTCTTCTCCCAAGCAGCGGGATGAAGGACCGAGTATCGATTTTGAATGCACATCGTGCACATTTCTCAGCCAACCATGGGACTTTTCCATGTTCTAACTCAGTCCGACTCAGAGCGGGATTATTCCCTTAGATATGTGGGTTTATCGCTTTTATTATCAAGCCTATTCAGTGTAATGAAAACTTTTATTTTATTAGTATGAAGGCCAAGCTGAGGCAAGTTCACCGAAACCACCCACCTGAGAGAGGAGTTGCCTCGATCGAGCAAGAATTCGAGTAAGCCATTGCATGGCTAAGTCCAAATGTCATTGGCATTATGATTCATCCGATTGAACTAAGCAAGATGGCGCACTACATGTTCGAACATGTGTAATATAGGGTGCCGACTGTATTATATAATGTTTATTCATGTTATTTATTTACCCTTTATATGGATTGAGATATAGTTGACCAGGAACTTTAGTCATTATGCTTGACAACTAGACAGCTTATACTTATTTGAGTTAGGTTGGAGTCCAATCGATATGTAGGTTGCATGCTAGCGCACCGGTCCTACATATTTTAGGACTCAGGCATTACAATTGCAGAAACCCAAATTGAACACGACGATATAAGGAACAAATCTCAAATTTAAATCGAAAACAATGCTCACAATAGCTCTCTGAAATGTGCCATTTCTGGCCTACAGCTCTCTTAATTAAAACATAATTACAATGACATCGTTCTAAACATTACATCCCTTTATATAAAAAAACCATCTCTTTGAATCTTCTTTTAATTTCGAGTTCCAGAGGATGAGTATCTTCTATCGCTTCAATCATCCAACAGAACATCTAGCACCTGCAGGAAACCTGGGAGGTTAGTACATTGTTGTACTGGTGAAAGACAAAGGCAATACTCTCTAAAACGATCAAAAAATATTCATGTGAGGAAAATATTGCTTATTAGTGATCTTGCTATCTTTTACCTGCGTTCACTTTATGTAGTACAGACTATAAGTCAGACTACTTCTTTTGAAAATATAATTGAAAAGCCACATTTTATTTCTTTCATTCCAACATATACTACAGGGTCAATTGTTGATACACGGTAAGAATTTATTTTATCTAAAAATGCACAGCGTGTTTCATGATCCATACCCTTTCATTTGGGACATCACCAGTGATATATAATTTAGCACTCTTTCTCTTAGTATAAATATCAACATCTAGGTAATACAGTTCTTCTTATTGAATAGGACAACTTATTATGTAAAGCTGATTATTCTAAGGAGAGAAATTATTATAGATAATATATTCGATAGAGAATATCAGTTATACATTAATTCTTACCTATAGTCGGTGATCCATCCATGCACAAGAAAATTATTACAATAAACTGAATATGCATAATAAGTTTCATGTTCGTCTCTGCATTATTAGGCTTGCAATAATCTTTATATATGCATGCGACCCGATTAGCAACTCTGACTCAAGGTTCAGCTCTATACTAATACATGCACATACTAGCTGTTGCGACTGAACAATCAGATCTTCATTTGTATTTGCTCAGACTAGCAGCAGTGACTCATGGTTCAACCCTTCATTGATATACACATATAATAGCAGTTGTGACTCATGGTTCAGTTCTTCACTAATTGACATCTATCTATATAATGGTCCATGGGTCACTTTCTATGATTAGTAGTTGGGAGGTATAAGCCCATCTCACTAATATACTAACACTCCCAGATCACGAGGACTTATAGCCTGAGGGTGTCAAGTTCCCTCCTAGGCCAAGCGATCCCGATGACCCGAAGATCCGTCGAGAGATTACATCCTTTTGAACGAGTTGTCCAGACCAATGCATGAATGCAACTTCTATCAGACGAAAACTCTACAATGCAACAGTTTATCGATAAGCAAACATTCCATCTTTTTCTTTTCTTTTCATAACACAAAGCTAATAGCTCTTCTCTTCTTTTTACTATACGGACAAGTCATATCATCTCTTTTAGCAACACAAGTGCCTTCTATACAGTTTTATCATTTTAGCATACAAAAAAGGAATATGAAATCATTCTTATTTATGCATGCATAGCAACTGATCTGTAACATTAAGCATAGAATTCTACTTTTGATATCATATGATCTAGGAACACGTAAACATTCTCTTTATCTTCTTATTAAGTATGGCAATGGTTCTTCCAACTGTAATAACAGTCTACTTATCATGAAATTGTTTTATTTTGACTTTAGAATAACAAGGGTTCTTTCATTACGCAAGCATAATTCAATCTTATGAATTCATTATTAGGCATGATAGAATCAGAAAGTATAGTCCTTGTCCTTTCACTAAGATCAATCGTCTTCGTAAAGGCTTCCTTCCGAGGCAGCTCCAATTATTGTTTATATAGTGCCTTCGCAGAACAGGATACTACATAATTATCCATCGAAAAAGTTTTATTCTCGAAACTTAAGAAGAAACAAACAATATCCAAAAAATGATAGCCAACATTAATCGATAAAATTCATGATCAATAACACATCTCAATCAGTCAGTGAAACATATGCGACAAAATAAAAGTATTTATTGACTACTGTATGGAATGTTCATCTCATCAATGATATCAAGTAGACAAAGAAATTCGATAGGGAGACATTGTTAATTAAAATAAATCAACGAATGGATAGAAGATCAAATTTCTCTGATACCATTTATGTTACGACTCAGTCCCGAAGGACCGTCAAGTCACCACTGGGTGTGATATCGTACAAGCAAAAGTCGCACTCGGACAAGGTCAAGACTTGTACAAAAATAAAATAGACTGAATCAACAAGAACGCATCGAAAATTTTAATACAGTGTTAGAAGAAGCGGACAATATTATAGAACACCAAATTAAACACAATGATTATAACACCCAGCCCCAATATACGTAGGACTAAAAATATGTACATGCCAATTCTATGTATACGAAGACAACTTCAATGTATGGAATCCACGTATACACAAACAAGTAGTAGTATATGAACTCCAGGTCATAATAATATTTGATGATCACAAGCAATATCTATATCTCATCCACAATAACAAATAAAAAAATAACTAATCAAACTTCTCAATTAAAATATAAAATAAAATATCTACCGGTGGAGACAAATCCACTATCAAGCGAATGTAGTGAATAGAATAAAATAAACAGAAAACGAATAACAACAAATTAAGTCCATCAACTATAAGAAAATCAAATAGACTCAGAGGGTGAGATCTCCTTGTCTGCAAGGGAAGAGTCTAGTATGGAACTATACTCCTCGCGATACTGTCGATCGTCCATACTTGGAGGGATCACTAGGTCCTCAGAGGTACGTAACACGATACATAATATCATGCTAAATAAACTGTCGTAGTAGATAAATAAATATGCAAAAGAGTATCTAGTAAATAAATAAGCAAGGTATTTCTAACCAACTAATGTGCAATTTGAGGACAACTTTTACAAGTACAGATCAGATTTAGGCTAGTGGTATACATATACTGTCATCATTATCCATCCATAACGTTCCAAAACGTCAAAGGATATCTGCAATTTGTATCACGGCATAGTTCTATCCATAGACTACGGTATACATGTTTGGCTTCCCATACACACTATTAATTGTCCTTCCCCAAGATTCCAATACTGACCAAGTCATGTCGACAACTTGACCGGTTTTGTAACTGCTTGAGTCTCTATAACTTAATCATAGCAGTTACGATATCTATCTGTCATACAACTCTTACGTAACGATAGCCAGTCAGATACGTTGGTTGTGCCCATAGAAATATCTCAAATGGTTTAATTTGAATGCCATGGCCAATGGAGATATAAGTATATCCCACAATCACAAGGTAGTCTGCTAAAACTAGGTCAACATGCATAAAATAAAACAAAGGAATAGAAAACTACTAATAAAGTCGCTTGTACCCAAGTATGAATTAGATGCGCAGTTTATAATATATATAAACTAAACAAATATGAAACAAAATAAACAATATTGAGAATAAATATAATGAGCAGTAAATATAGTAGGGCATACTTGCCTGGTTGTTGTTAGGTATTTTGATGACGTCTAGTGGATGAAATCAACAAGCAGAAGTAACAGAAATAGAACTTCCACAAACGTCTCTGGATACTGAAACAAACATCATCAACATTTTTGGAATAAGAAAATGACTAAAATTGACTACCCATAAGTCCAATTGTGCACACAGGGGCAAAACGGTAATTTTGGGTCAAAACGATGTCTAATGTTGGACCCATTTTGTACGAAAAATATGCCAAATCCTATGGTCTCTAAAGTCAACAAACTATATATCTATCATTATGATTTTTCAATACAAACTCAATGGTATGTCCAGTTTTAGATTCCGATGAGCCATGCACAAAATCACCCGTCGAATCGGATCATGGGCCCGTAAAACGGCAATCCGGTCAACTGTCTCAGAATCAAATAAATCTTTGCTTACATGACCAGAAAAATGCTCTAAGTTCAATGGCACTAGTGTTGTCGTGATGTGACGAGTATGCACGAAGTAATTAAAAAATTTACAAAATGGCCGATACGGCGTTCTGAACGGATACGGTTCAAACTCATTGCGAACACATGACCGATTCGACTTCTGTCAAAGCCCACACATCCATAAAGTCTATACGCATCTTTTGTTGCAACTGGCTCACTACAATATCTTGCGGTTTGTCAGGACAGACTACGTGTCGAAGAATTTCAAAAATTTTAAAAACTATTTTTCTTAGGTTTTAGAAGTGATGTAAAAATGAATTTAATAAACTAAAATAAAAACTAAAAATAGGATTTTTGTCTCGTATAGGTTGTCTACAAGTCTGTTCAGGTAGATTTTGGAATTCGTCGAGATTCAATACGAAAAAAATAACTTCTAAAATAGTGCTTTGGGACAGTCCAGAAATTTAGTATTTTTTCTTGATTTTGGAACTAAATTTTCTTCGCATATTTCGTGAATTAAAATTTTCTATTTGATGCATTTCGTAGGTGCTTATGTTGGCCATATGTTGGATGTCGTACATCCAAAAATAGAGAAGCGATGTTGGAGAAAAGGGCTCGGGAAACATGCATACCAGGCTGTGTTGTACGGCTATGTCTGTCGTGTATACTGCTATTGTTGCTCAGTCTACTGCTGTTGCGGTGCTACGTGGTGTCGGCCGATGGTAAGGTGATGTCTCCAGCAGTGCGCAGCGGGGCAGCGGTGCGGGGAGGCGCAGGGGTGGATCTGGCATTTGCCTTAAGGAATTCGGAAGGGTTTTGAGGATTTGGGAAGAAAGTTTTTCATATTATTTTAAATATATATGGCCACGATTTGAGCTGGCGTAGGACAGAATGGGGCATCCCGTGCATGAAAACTCAATGGCTAGGGTACCGCACGGGCGGTCAAGGACCGGCACCATTATACCATGGGTATAAACGACGGCCGACCATACAGACCGTCGTACGATGCCCTATGGGTGTCGGAAAGATGTCGTAAGGGCATCATGCACATAGAACTGGTGGCTGGACGGCATCGGCTATCGTAGGCGTCGTGAAGACGTCGGGGGCGCCTTCGGCGTCGTGGGCGAAGCGAGGCGTAGAGTTGCCTGCGTCGAAAGACGTCGGCCGTCCCGTGAGGCTCTGGAGCGCGCAGAGTACACGAGGCGTATGTGTGAGGCGATGATGAAAAAGCCAGAGCGGACAAGATCCGCACGAAGAGTCCGAAGCGATATGACGACAGGCTAAAAATCGTGTACGGGGAGACACACGATTTAACTGAGCCCGCACGTGTTGGAAAATATATATATATATATATATATATATATATATATATATATATATATATATATATATATAATTATGTGTGTGTGTGTTGTTGGCCCATTGGTCATGGTCAAACCTGATTTTAATAACTGATCAAACATTATCTCGATATAATTGCAAGTCAACTCAGATGTTTACCTACGACGTTTTGGACACTCCTCAACAATGGATATTTACTATGTTCAAGACCGAAGCTGTTTCGAAGCTGTTTGCCATTCAGAATGTACTTCCTGTTATGCTATATAATTTTTCATTTTATTGAGTCTAGGAATACATTGTACACCAAGTCGTACTGGCAAATAGGCTATTCTAAAACGTTTTTCAAAACCATCATATTCTTTATAAATGACCTACATTTATGAAAAACATTCTTTTTACAAAAATCTTTTGAAGGATTTTTCAAAAAGCCAAAATTTATTTTCTCAAATGAACTGGCAGAACCCCAGCAGAACTCGGCCAAAGTTCGGCCAGAGTTCGGCCATTTGGAACGTTAATGAACGTTGGGTTTTTGAACTTGGTCATCCTTCAGTTGCGGTTTGTTACGAAGAGTTCTGTCCAAATTCTGTCCAAATTCTGTCAGAGTTCTGTCTTTGAAAAACCTATAAATAGAGAAGTATTTCGATCATTTCAAATCACCAATTCACTTTCAATCTCTTCTCTTTCTGAGCTTACATTCTTCTAAAGAGTTCTAAAAGCTTTCATTTTTAAATCCTAAGCCAGTTACAATCCTCTAGTCGATTTGTCAATGAGGTACGGTCTAAAAGTTTCAGAGCGATTATAATCAGAGGCTTGATAGAAGATTCAACTCTTCAGAATTGAAGTTGGTCGAGTTCTTCGTATCAAAGCTCGCGTCTGTAGAAGTTGCAAGGACTTCGTATGAAAACTTGCTGGATTTTCCAATAGTGGATTCAACTGAAAGCTAGAGTTCTTCCGACTCGACTAGTACTCACAAGAGGGAAACCAGTATAAATTTCCGTGTCTGCGTTTGCCTTCTGATCACTTTTAATTTCTGTCATTTACTTTTGTGATTATTATTATATCTGTGATCTAACTGCTAACAAGTTTTTAACTAGTAATATTCCGCTGCCTACTCTATTCACCCTCCTCTAGAGTATTCTGCTTTACGATTTCGTTCCTATAATTGGTATCAGAGCAGGTTATACAGGTAAAGCAAGGTAAAATTGCAGTTATATTCAATTGTTATATAGATCACAATATTACACATGGCAACTGTGAAATTCACAAGTGAAGGCTAAGCCACAAACAGACCTCCATTGTTTGACGGCACAAACTACACTTATTGGAAAACACGTATGAGTTTCTTTCTGAAATTTCTTGATTTTGACTTATGGTCTGTAGTTATTGATGGCTATAAAAAGCCACCTCGTATTTATGTTAATGGTGTTTTAGCTGAAAAACCCCATGACAGATATACAGAGGAAGAAAAGAAAAAGGCCAGTCTTGACGCACGTGCTATTAACGCTTTATTTTGTGATTTAGACAACTGAATTCAATAGGGTGTCTACTTGCACAACATCAAATGAAGTGTGGAAACTTCTCGTAGTAACCCACGAAGGAACAACACAAGTCAAGGAGTCAAAGATTAGCAGACTTACTCAGGAGTATGAGGCGTTCAAAATGAAGCCATGTGAATCAGTCACTCAGATGTTTACAAGATTCTTGGATATTATAAATCCTTTGTCCTCACTAGACAAGGATTACAGTAACCATGAGATGATTAGCAAACTTCTATGAGCCCTTACAAAGAACTGGATTCCAAAGGCTACAGCAATAATTGAAGGGAATGACCTCTCAACAATGTCTCTAGAAACACTTATGGGTAAGCTACTCACTCACGAGTTAGAACTTTAAGACTTTGAAGATGCTACACCAAAGGAGAAGTCAGAGAAGACGATCGCTCTCAAGGCTCAACATAGAAGAACCATCGAAGATGATTTCGATGACAGCGACTCCGACTCTGAAGATCAAGTTCTTCTGGTAAGAAAGTTCAAGAAGTTCATGAGATTTAGCAGGAGAACAAAAGACAGCAACAACAACAACAACGAGGAAGATCCTATTTGCTACGGATGCAGGAAGAAAGGACACATGAAGAAAGACTATCCAACCGCATCATCATCAAAGAAAAATAGCAAATATGACAAAGGCTACCTGAGGAAATCGACATCAAGAAAGTACGCCAACACAAGCATATGGCATTTTAACGCCCCAGTCCCAAAATACGTAGGACTAGGAACGTAGACATGCCAGCTGTATTCATACGAAACCTATGTATTTCGTATGAATACAGCTGGCATGTCTACGTACTTAGTCTTATGTATTTTGGGACTGGGGCGTTACATGTTTTTGTGGTGGCCCATGCAGGTCAAGATAAATTGTTTGGTTACTTTACCGTACCAAGCAAGCCTGCATATAGGATTAGAAGTCTAGGATCTCATCCACATACTTGACCTCTTTCCTTGATTTTATCTACCGTTTGACTCATCAATTGCCTCTTGCTTCCTTCCTTCCATCCCTATTCTTATCTTCCCTCGTGCTCGCTAGAGATTGACCCTACTAGTTAGTTGTCCCAAAATACCATTAGTTTAATTCTTTAAGTTGGGTAGAATACCTTATGAACTAGCAACCCCTTCGACCTAGTGATCTATATAGCAAGCTTATTTAGATCCTATAATCTAGAGGACCTAACCCGTCTAGCCAACCAAGGACTTGGACAAGAAGACTATAGGACGACTGTATGACTTAGAATATTCTACCTTCTTTAAATCTTAATCTCTCGTACCAATGTATTTACCGTTTTGACTAATGATGCTAATGTAGCCTAGTTTTTTGTAAGCTTATTCTTTATCGAGTTTATTCATGATATATGCTATTGAGCGCTCACTAGCCTATTGTCTAATCAGAACCGGTGCATAATGGTCTGATCAACCAAGTGCACTTTGGTTCACTTTTGTCTATTACTATACGTGGATGGGGACATAATTAAACTTGACCCTTACAATCCCATCCACGACTGCCTTGACAATTCTTTTGAAATTATTCGATCGTCTTTGAATCACGTATTCGTATTCGATAACGCCTCCTTCGAACTCTATATTGCTTTCGCCTTCACCTATTTTAGGAGGACGAAAGCGTTATACTAGAGGTTCCCCTAGCTATCCTATCTCTTGTGACCATTAACAATCAATGTGACCATATCTTTGTCTTAACTACTCGTCATTTCCCTCGACCCTAAATCTACAATCTTGACTTTCTAATCACTTGAATTTAAGAGTGATTACAATCGTCTTTTAATCATATCCTCAACCTAGACTACGACCATATAAACTTTGAACCCTTCTATCTACCGTTGTGTCCTCTCACCTCCCTACTAATTCTTAATTTCGAGGATAAAATTCTTTTAAGTTGGGTAGGATGTAAAACCCCTAAATTTCTACTATATTTTTTTATTATTTAATTTTGGTAATGATTTAAAATTTTGTATTGTACGTCGCGTGGTCGTATTTTGCGTCGCGCACGAAATTTATTTTCTTGCTCGTCGAGTGCGAATATGTGCGAAAGTACATATTTTTTTGAAAAACATTTTTCTATTTTATATTTCAATATATATAATAATTATTGTATTTGTATTTTGCTTAAAGTTGTCTATTGAGATGACCAAAATCTTATTACTTTATTTATTTATTTATTAGTGGTAATTAAGAAAACTATTTTATATTCCTTGCATATGAGGTACATTAAATTAAATTTATATATTGTTATTTTTGAAATTATTAAATATAAATATTTTATTATTCAAAAAGATATTTAAAAATAGTTATTATTTTCAAAATTAATATTATTAGTATTTTAGAAAAATATTTTAAAATTATTGTGGCATTTAAATCTTGATTTAAATTTATGGATTCATTTAAATAGTTAAATATTTGCAATTTGATTTATCCCATTTGATTTTTAAACTAGAATTTAATTAGATTTAAATTTGATTTGTATTTGAAATTGGATTTAAATTAGATTTACATTTAGATTTGGATTTGAATTTAAATTAAATTATGAATTATCGATTTGGGTTTTTAAACTATTCCTAATCCTATCTAATTGGAAATTCCCACATCCTATAAATAGGCAGGTACTCCTCCAACTTTTTAAAGAAATTCTCCACAATTCACATCCACAAAAATTCCTCCACCCAAGTACCGTACATCGTGTCCGTGTCCCCCTTTTCCTATCTACTATATATTATTCATTACATGTACATTTTTTTCTTTTCCTGTGTCCGACATGCCGCACACAACTCATCTCCGCGTCGCGCAGGACATGACCCAGTCCCCAAGTCCTAAACCTAGCCCGTTCACCATCCCGATCGAATTTCCAAAGCTACCACGGTTACCAGCCATCACCCTCACCAATCGTCCAACCACCCAACTCCGGCCACGTCCCAGCCTGTAACCACCTCCGTCATCTCCGCAAGCCCGACCAACGACTACACCGCCACCACAGCCTGCCAACACCATGCCACCGCCACACGACAATCAACCACCACCCCCGTCACCCGACGGCCTGATCACCACCACGGACCCGACCACCAGACTTCGCCACCAATCTCGACCGACCATCACCCAAAACCGCAGCAACCCATCCCGGCCATCTTCCCCTGGCCAACCAACCACCACCAGCAGCAAAATTTAGCCATTGGCCGTCCAACGCTCCGTCGTCTCCGGCCAATCCCTAAACTCCACCCCGGCCGACCCGACAGCAACACAAAGAAAAACAAAGAGAAACCCTAACCTTATACTTACCTAGTCGCCGCCGCTCCCCGTTCTCGTCGCCGTCCGCCGAAACCTCTCCGCCGTCTCCTTTCCGTCGGAAAAACCCTTCGCCGCCGCTCGTCCGCCACCGTTGCCCCTTCCATTCAGCCGAGACCGGCGCCGTCTCCGGCCACCACGAAACCCCCATCGCTGCCTCCGCTCCTACGAGAGGCCGGTGCCGCGCAAGCGCCTCCGCGCGCCGCGCCAGCGCCTCCGCGCGTCGCCCCCATCCCGACGAACGCCGCGCGCCCTTCTTCCTTTCCTCTCCGCCACCACCCTCCACGCGTGTCCGCCCTCCCTCCGCCGATCGACCTGGCCGGCGTCCGCCCCTTCGTCCCTCTCTCCATCTCAACCTCGAGCCCCCGATCTCCTCCTCCTTCCTGATGTTCTCCTCCGCTGTCCCCTCTTCTCGCCACCGCCCCGCTCTCTCAGTCTCATTCTCTCTCCTCATCTTCCTTTTTTTTCTGAGAAAGAACAGTAGCCTTTACAAAAGTTTTTTTTGGTTTTTTTAATTGTTATGTTTTGTTTATATTTGTTTTCTTTTTAGTAACTGCTATTACTATCATAATAATTATTAATATTATTATCATTATTATTAATATATTATTATTATTATTTGTATTAAGAGCATATGTATGTACTGTATATGTAAATATATTATTAGTATATATTTTTGTATTATTATTATAATTATTTTAATGGCTACTACTACTAAAGCAATATGTGGACATTATTATGATTATGACTATTATTATCATTATTATTTTTATTACTAGTATTTAGTTACGAATTTTGGGTTATGGTTATTATTATAATTATTAACATTATTTTTATAGAATTATTAGTATTTTATTTTGTGGAAATATCTATGAGTACGGGAATTAGATATGTTGCCATTGTTGTTATTAGTCTTTCCAAATATTTACTTTGATTTACTATAGTGATTCTACCATTAAAATTTTAGTTGCCAAAAATGATTTATCCTAATACATGCATATTTATTTTTATCTAAATATTTTGTTAACAAGATATGCTTTCTATCTAAACTTTATCGTTACCACCTTAAAGTTTCGCCTAAAAGCGATTTTTGTATTTCTTTCAAATATATATCTAGAACTATTTTTTTTACTAATAATATATGTTATTCAAGTATTGTAATAATATATCTTTTATTTATCAAAATTTCTTTTCGATTATCCTTGGTCCGTGACTAAGCCCATTACTTCCAATCCCTCACCAGTTCTAGACTACCTTATGTCCATCCTAACTAATTTGACCCTTCTGGACCTAATGGAACTGTCCGTGCCATCAACAGAGGTTCCCTTATGTATTTGTTACACCAAAGTTGCAGTTCGTGCCACATTGATCATTGCAGTACACCAAACGCCCAACCAGGCAAGACACCTTGCCTTCACTGTTTAATTTCTTGTTCAATATTATGCATGTTTTTACTTATTCTAGAAAATATAAATTGTACTTGCAAATTATTATATTCTAGTTGTATATGGCTTAGAGATAAGGGATCACCTTTGTTTGTGTCGCATTCATTGGCCCGAGACTTGTGTATCACGAGTCACGAGTCTCATATAGATCTCGGACGTACGTATCGACTGGCCATCGGTGCGCACATGCCGTACGATAGGCAATAACTGCTAAATAGTTTTGGTTGTCTAGAAGACTTAGCGACTTAGCAGTTATTAGGAATGTCGTGATGTGGATTCAGCACGAGTAGTGCATGGGAAGGGTGAAGATAGTTATTAGGCGCAGGGGCTTTCACACCTTTACTTTTCTCTAGATGCCATTTGTGACTCAGTCGAGAGACTAGTGGTCGTGCATTTATTTACTTTTCTCTAGATGCCACTAGTGCCTCGGTTGAAACACAAATGTGCCGTGCATTTACTTTCCTCTAGCTATCGTTAGTGACTCACCCAAGAAGCTAGTGGCCGTGCATTTATTTTTCTCTAGACGCCCCTTAGTTCTCGTTCGAGTGCTATTGGGCCGTGCATTTACTTTTCTCTAGACGCCACTAGTGCCTTGGTTGAAACGCTAACGTGCCGTGTTTCTAGCTTCGGGAGCCCTTGTGTGGAACGTTGTCTTCAAATTGCATTTTCACCTAGAATGGTTAAGGACCTTTATTGTGTAGTCACATATACTTTTCTGTTGAGCTAACTTTATTCAGTTTATGGCATAATATTATGTGTCGTGTTACGTCCGTCTGAGGACCTGGTTGTTCCCCAGGTGTGTGTTCATGTTTTCCGCAGGTATCCTAGCCAAGGCCGTGGTCTTCTCCATTCTTTCGAAGACGATTGCGCTTGGTTCGTCTTGTCATTTTCGATTCATGTACATTTCTTTCATTGAGATAGTTGGTAGTGGACTTTGTCTCCGCCCAACGATTGTACCAAAAATATTCAAGTTCATTTTATATTATTATTCTTTTCATTGTGGATGAGATTTAGTTTGTCTTGGATTACTGTATTTTACAGCTTATGTATTCATACGAGACCTATGTATTTTGTATGAATATAGCTGGCATGTCTACATACTTAGTCCGATGTATTTCGAGACAAAGTTTGATCAATTATTAAAATAAGGTTTGACCATGACCAATGGGCCAATATAACTCCCCGACTTGACTTGAAGAAGCCGTCCGCTTGCTCGTTGATTACCGTGGAGAACCACGAGTTGTTGATCGATCGCCAGACCACGTTGATCCATGTTTCCGAGAAGTCGAAGGCTCTGAAGATCCAGATCATGAACTGCCAATCGAGCTTTTCGTAAGCCTTCTCCATGTCCAGTTTGATGGCGATGTTCCCGGCCCTGGACAGTAATTTCATACTAGTAATAATTTCATATATATATATATATATATATATATATATATATATATATGTATATATATATATATATATATAATATATATATATATATATATATATATATATATATATATTATATATATAAAAAAAATATTATATATATATATATATAAATATATATATAAATATATATATATATATATATATATATGAAATTATTACTTGTATGAAATTACCGTCCAGGGCCGGGAACATCGCCATCAAACTGGACATGGAGAAGGCTTACGAAAAGCTCGATTGGCAGTTCATGATCTGGATCTTCAGAGCCTTCGACTTCTCGGAAACATGGATCAACGTGGTCTGGCGATCGATCAACAACTCGTGGTTCTCCACGGTGATCAACGAGCTAGAGCAAGCGGATGGCTTCTTCAAGTCAAGTCGGGAAGATATATTGGCCCATTGGTCATGGTCAAACCTTATTTTAATAATTGATCAAACTTTGTCTCGATATAAATGCAAGGCAATTCAGATGTTTACCTACGACGTTTTGGACACTGCTCAATGATAGATATCTTCTATGTTCAAGACTGAAGCCGTTTGCCACTCAGAGTGTATTTCCTTCAATGCAATGTAATTTTTCATTTTTTTAAGTCTAGGAATACATTGTACACTAAGTCGTACTGGCAAATAGGTTGTCCGGAATCGTTTTTCAAAATCACCCTATCCTTTTAAAAATGACCTATGTTTTTGAAAACACCTATTTTACAAAAAAAACTTCTGAAGGACTTTTCAAAAAATGCTAAAATGATTTTCTCAAAATCAACTGGCATAACCCTAGCATAACTCGGCCAGAGTTCGGCCAAGTTGAACGTTATGTGAACGTTTGATTTTGAACTTGGTCACCCTTCAGTTGCGGTTTGTTACAAAGAACTCTGTCAGAGTTTTGTCTGAATTCTGTCAGAATTCTGTCTTTGAAAAAACTATAAATAGAGAAGGATTTTGATAATTTCAAATCACCAATTCACTTTCAATCTCTCTTCTTCTAAAGCTTATATTTTGTCCAAAGAGTTTTTCAAAGCTTATATTTCCAAATCACAAGCCAGTTACAATCCTCTAGTCGATTTGCCAGTACGGTGCGGTCTAGAAGTTTCAAGAGTGATTGTAATCAGAGGCTTGATAGAAGATACAAATCTTCACAATTGAAGTTGGTCGAGTTCTTCGTATCAAAGCTCGCGTCTGTAGAACTTGCAAGGACTTTGTATGAAAACTTGCAAGATTTTTCAATAGTATATTCAACTGGAAGCTAGAGTTCTTCCGACTGGACTAGTCCTCACAAGAGGGAAACCAGTATAAATCTCGGTGTTTGCATTTGCCTTCTGATCACTTTTTCATTACTGTCATTTACTTTGTGATTATTTTTATATCTGTGATCTAACTACTAACGAGATTTTTAATTAGCAATATTCTGCTGCCTACTCTATTCACCCCCTCTAGAGTATTCTGCATTACAATTTCGTTCCTACAATTGGTATCAGAGCAGGCTCTCCATCTAGAGGTATTATATTCTGATCCCAATTGTTTCTACAATTGGTATCAGAGCGGGTTATACAGGTAAAGCAAGGTAAAATTGCAGTTATCTTCAATTTTTATATAGATCACAACATTACACATGGCAACTGTAAAATTCATAAGTGAAGGCCAAGCCACAAACAGACCTCCACTATTTGACGGCACAAATTATACCTATTGGAAAACACGTACGAGTTTCTTTCTGAAATCACTTGATTTTGACTTATGGTCTGTAGTTATTGATGGCTATAAAAAGCCCCCTCGTATAAATATTGATGGAGTTTTAGTTGAAAAACCCCATGACAAATATACAGAGGAGGAAAAGAAAAAGGCTAGTCTTGACGCACGTGCTATTAACGCTTTATTTTGTGCTTTAGACAGAACTGAATTCAACAGGGTGTCTACTTGCACAACATCAAACGAAATGTGGAAACTTTTCGAAGTAACCCACGAAGGAACAACACAAGTCAAGGAGTCAAAGATCAGCAGACTTACTCAGGAGTATGAGGCGTTCAAAATGAAGCCAAGTGAATCAGTCACTCAGATGTTTATAAGATTCTTGGATATTGTAACTCATTTGTCTTCACTAGGCAAGGATTACACTAACCATGAGAAGATTTGCAAACTTCTACGAGCCCTTACAAAGAACTGGATTCCAAAGGCTACTGCAATCATTGAAGGAAAAGACCTCTCAACAATGTCTCTAGAAACACTCATAGGTAAGCTACTCACTCACGAGTTAGAACTTCAAGACTTTGAAGATGTTAAACCAAAGGAGAAGTCAGAAAAGACGATCGCTATCAAGGCTCAACATAGAAGAACCATCGAAGATGATTCTGATGACAGCGACTCCGACTCTGAAGATCAAGCTCTTCTGGTAAGAAAATTCAAGAAGTTCATGAGATTTAATAGGAGAACAAAAGACAGCATCAACAACAACAACGAGGAAGATCCTATTTGCTACGGATACAAGAAGAAAGGACACATGAAGAAAGACTGTCCAACAACATCATCATCAAAGAAAAACAGCTAATATGAGAAAGGCTATCTGAAGAAATCTACATCAAGAAAGTACGCCAACACAAGCATATGGCATGAAAGTGAAGCCAGCGACTCAGAAGATGAACAATCAGATGACGCTGCAAATGTGTACTTGATGGCTTGCGATCAGGTGGGACGCCCTTCACATGCTAGAAGCAAATAGATCCTCGACAGCGGTTGCTCACGGCACATGACCGGTGACGCTTCATTATTCGTAACACTGTCGAAAAGGAATAAAGAATGATACGTCTCCTTCGATAATAATTTAAGAGTGTAAATAATCGGTATTGGTGACATTGGCAAAGCTCCCTATCAAGTGAATAAAGATGTTTGTCTAGTTACCGAGTTAAAACATAATCTGCTTAGCGTAATCCATTTAGCTGATCACGGTTATGGTATTAACTACGTAAAAGATAAATGTACTATAGTTGATAGTTCAACTGGTAGTACTATATTTGAAGGTATTAGGGAAGACAATATATCTATTTTTTATTTGTTGGAAGATGCTAACAAAGCAGATAGATGTTTGATGGCCAAAAGCGTTGAGAGTCAACTATGGCATATGAGACTCGGTCGTGCAAACATGGATACAATTTCAAGATTATCCACGAAAAAGTTGGTACGCGGCTTACCAGATATTTCTTTCAAGAAGGATATGGTATGTAGTGAATGTAAAAAGAACAAAGCTACCAAATCTGCATTCAAATCCAAGAACGCTGTAAGTACCACTAGACCTTTACAACTGTTGCATATGGACTTATTTGGACCAAGTAGAATTGCTAGTCTAGGTGGTAAGTTATATGCATTTGTTATTGTAGATGATTTTTCTAGATATTCATGGGTTTATTTTTTTACACGCAAGAATGATGCATTATCAGAATTCGTCACCTTTTGCAAGAAAGTACAGAATGAAAAAGGGTTCATGATTACTCACATTCGTAGTGATCATGGCGGTGAATTTGAGAATACATAATTCAAGCAATTTTATGACACACACAGTTATCTGCATGAATTCTCTTGCCCTAGGACTCTGCAACAAAATGGAGTTGTTTAACGTAAGAACAGAACTCTATATGAAATGGCTAGAGTAATGTTAAACCAGTTTAGTCTACCTAGATACTTATGGGCTGAAGCTGTAAATACAGTATGCTATATTCTTAATAGGGTTCTAATTCGACCTATATCGAAGAAGACTCCCTATGAACTATGGTTTGATTGAAAACCAAATGTTTCTTATTTCAAAATCTTTGGTTGTAAATGTTTTATTCTTAATACTAAAGATAGTTTGAGTAAATTTGATGAAAAGGCCAATGAAGGTATATTTTTAGGTTATACAGCAAAGAGCAAACGATACATAGTCTTCAACAAAAGAACCATGATCATTGAAGAATCTATCAAGGTCAAGTATGATGTGCTAAATCAACACTTAGACGATGATGACAATGAAGACATAATCACACCAAGTACAGCTACTACAAAACCTTCACACAAAGATACAGAACCATCACATCAGGCATCAGATGAACCTCTAAGCAAAGAAGCCGGAATTAGCAATCTTGAGACTACACCAAAAGAGATGAGATTCTTGGCTAATCATCCAAAGGACTTGGTAATTGGTGAGATTACCAAGGGTGTAAGTACTCGTTTCTCTAATAAAGATATAGCTTCTTGTGTTGCTTTTGTCTTGCAGTTTGAACCCAAAAATATTGATGAAGCATGTAGTAATAATTTTTGGTTAGATGCTATACATGAGGAATTAAACCAATTCGAACGGAATCAAGTTTGGGAACTTGTTTCCAAGCCCATTGATCATCCGGTCATTGGCACCCGATGGGTATTCCGAAACAAATTGAACGAGAATGGTTTAGTGACTCATAATAAGGCTCGACTCGTAGCTCAAGGATACAATCAAGAAGAAGGTATCGACTACGATGAGACTTATGCCCCAGTTGCTTAATTAGAATCCATTTGCATGTTATGAGCATTTGTATGTTTTCATAATTTTAAGTTATTTCAAATGGATGTCAAAAGCGCATTTTTAAATGGTTTTATAAAAGAAGAAGTTTATGTAGCTAAACCTCCTGGTTTTACTGATTTTAAAATTCCTGAATATGTTTTCAAGTTGAAGAAAGCCTTATACGGTTTGAAACAAGCCCCTCGTGCTTGGTACGATCGTCTAAGCTCTTTTCTACTTGATAACGATTTTTCAAAGGGAAAGGTTGACACTACTTTGTTTATAAAATCTTTGAATAATAATACTATTTTGATTCAAGTCTATGTAGATAATATTATCTTTGGATCTACTGATGAATCTTTTTGTCAAAAATTTTTAAAGTGTATGCAGAATGAGTTTGAGATGAGCCTGATGGGAGAGCTGAAATTATTTTTCGGACTGCAAATCAAACAAACCAACAATGGGACGTTCATAAATCAAGTAAAGTACACAAAAGATCTATTAAAGAAGTTCGACATGAAAGCAATCAAGCCACTTAGTACTCCAATGGCGACTTCAACCAAGCTTGATATTGATGAACAAGGCAAACCTGTCGTCAAACGCAAGTATTGAGGTATGATCGGTAGCTTGCTATATTTAACTGCTAGTCAGCCAGACATTATGTTTAGTGTTTGGTTATGGGCTCGCTTTCAAGCTAATACTGAGGAATCACATATGTACGCAATTAAGCGTATCTTTCGATACCTTAAAGGCACTTCTACTGTCGGCTTATGGTATCATAAAATCACGTCATTTGACCTGACCGGTTATTCTGATGCTGATTTTGCCAGATGCAAAGTAGATAGAAAAAGTACCAGCGGCACATGCATTTCCAAGGAAAAGTTCTAGTCTATTGGTTTAGTAAAAAGCAAAATTCAGTTGTATTATCAACAACCGAGTCTGAGTATATCGCCGCAGGACGTTGTTATGCACAAATTTTGTGGATGAAACAAAATTTAGAAGACTATGGATTGCATTTTACACACATACCCATTTTCTGTGACAACACTAGTTCTATTAATTTGACTAAGAATCCAGTATGTCACTCTCGTACTAAACCTATCGAGATTTGACATCACTTTCTTAGAGATCATCAACAAAATGGAGATATAGACCTTGTATACATAGACACTCAGAATCAATTAGCTGACATACTCACAAAACCTCTAGCGGAAGATCGTTTCAATTATTTACGTCGAGAATTAGGAATTTTAGATATCAATAATATTATTTAATTTTGTTTTATTAATTAATTTATTTGATACTCAAAAACTGTTTTCGAGACAAGCCTAAAAAGTGTCTGTCTGTCACCATGACTACGGTCAAAGCGAAGTGGTACTTAAGAGTTCTCCGGTGAACCTCCGTTAGCTGGGACAGTACTCCTACAGCTAATCTGAGACAAATGCTGAGTAAAGAATATTAATTTATAAAATAATATTAATTATATTATTTTGAGATTTAAAATTACTAAACTCTGAATTAAACATTTAAAACGAATTAATAAAAAAGATGTGGCCTCATTGTTTTTTTTCTTACACATATATAGCCAGGCAACCCTTGGCGAATTCGGCCCGAGTTTGGTCCAAATTTGGCCACAGTTTGGCTCGGTATATATATGTACCAACCAAAACCCGAGGCTCCCTTCTTCTTCATTTTTCCAAACATCCTCAAACAGCAGCAGCCGTGCCTCTAAACCCTAGCTCTTCTCCACCCTTGTTCTTCCAATCTGCGTGGAGATCTTCGTCCAAACTTTGGATTCGTGTGGAGAATTTTGTCCTCAACAACATATCCAATTCTTGGAAGGCATAATTCCTTCTCTCCTCCACTTTTAAATTCTTAGGGTTTCTAGAATTTTTGGGAAAGAATGACTAAGTTCAATTCCTTCAAGAGGAAGAAGACCAATGCTAGTGAAGAGGCATCGTCTTCGGATTCGCATACGGATTTCCTTTTTTCTCCGGTCCAATCGGATGATGGTGCATCGGACGAGTTTTACTTCAAAGATTCCAACCAGGGTTTATTATGGTATGCCGATTTTATTATGCGTACTATCTGTACCGGATCACCGATTAAATGGATTGTCTTTCCTGACCACCGCCCTTACTTTGAGGTATTAGGATTCCAACACTTTGTTACCTTACAATTTTTTATTGCTACTAATGCCATTAGATTATTCTATTATAATTTCGTGTTAGACACTTTTACCGCGAGAACACGTGTTTGATGGATCGATATCGAATTCACTGATAAAACGTTAGCAAAATTCCTCGGTATTCCAAACGAAGGTGCCCCGCTCGATGACATCACTGATTTTGATTTCCCCGATGGTACAAATCTTGTTAGTTTCAAGAATGAGCTTTGTGCGCCCGCACGTGCTCGTCCTGTAAAGTTTAAGGCTAATAACTTGAACTTATTTAGCTACGAATTACATCGCATCATCTATTCCACTTTACTTCCAAAATCTACTTCCAAAGATAACGTCACTGCACTTGAGCTTTCTGCTCTATATCACATTCTTAAGGGGATTCCTTTTTCAGCCCCTAAGACTATCATTCAGATGATGGGTAGATGTTGTGGAAGAGACTGCAACCTCTCTTATGCGATGCTTATTCCACGCATCTCTCAGAGATTTGACATTGACCTATCTACTTGTGATGTTGACCCTGAACCCAAGTTTCTCAAACTCTCTCGTCGCAGCATTGCCACTGTTCCTCCACCTACTGTACCTGCTCCTCCTGTACCTACTCCCACAACACCTGGTCCTTCTCATTCTTATCCTATGACATTTGAGGATATTCATCAGCACCTTTTAGATCTGTAGTCATTCAATTTTGATACTTCCAGGGAACGTGAGTTTCGTGACGTGACTCGATTCCAGGCTATTGCCAACTCCTTCATCGATCTGAGATTTGTGCAGACGGGTCACTCATCTAGCTCTCTACCTTGCGACCCTTTTGTTTCTGGATACCGCGTTGATGATGAGGTGATCCACTCTCTGTTCCAGCCAGGGAATGCTTACGATTGGTATCGTACCACTGGTGCCACTCCTGGTACTTCTGGAGCTAGTCCATCTGGACATGCTGGTGCTGCAGCCGCTGACGATGATGATGAGGATGATGATTTTTGAGATGTTATTCTTATTGAGACTTATATTTTGTCTTATGTTTACTTGAAAATGCCCCGACATTCCAAGATTTTATCAGTACTCTTATTTTAGTTTTTATCAACACTCTTTTAGTTATTATTTGTGACTCATCATAGATAGTTTTTTTTATTTATTATGCCTCAGTTTGGCATACATTTTACTCAGTTTATTATTCAGCATTTTATTTGTTTCAGCTTTACTATAGCATTACTTTTCTTGCTTCCATATAAACTACCTGTGACAAATACCATGCCTGTGTTGTTATTATCAGCACTCTTTATTTTAGTTATTAACTGTGACTCTTCATAGACACATTTTTTATGCCTCAGTTTGGCATATGTTTCATTTAGTTCACTTATTCAGCTCAGCATTTTATTTGTTTCAGCTTTCTTATAGCATTATCTCTCTTTTTTATGCTTCCATATAAACTGCCTGTAACAAATACCATGTCTGTGTTGTTTATACAATATCTTTTTTAACTGTTTATACCATGCCTATGATGAATGTTTTATATATTATTTCTAGTGTTTCTTCACTGTGTGTTACTTATGCATTTATTGCGGGGGAGCTTTCTCTTTTGCAATTATTTTGCGAAGTAACAACGGGGGAGAAATAGGATCTAACATCTTCATGAATTCAGGTTATGAACAATTTTTCTTTTCTCTGGTATTACACATTTTTGAATTGATCCATACTTAGATGTTATATCGGCAAGGTTTATCAATTATCAAAATAGGAGAGATTGTTGGCCCATTGGTCATGGTCAAACCTGATTTTAATAATTGATCAAACTATGTCTCGATATAAATGGAAGGCAATTCAGATGTTTACCTACGACATTTTGGATACTGTTCAACGATGGATATCTACTATGTTCAAGACTGAAGCTGTTTGCCACTCAGAATGTATTTCCTTCAAAGCAATATAATTTTTTATTTTATTGAGTCTAGGAATACATTGTACACCAAGTCGTACTGGAAAATAGGCTGTCCGGAATCGTTTTTCAAAATCACCCAATCCTTTTAAAAATGACCTATGTTTTTGAAAAATACCTATTTTACAAAAAACTTCTGAAGTACTTTTCAAAAAAAGCCAAAATAATTTTCTCAAAATCAACTGGCAGAACCCTAGCAGAACTCGGCCATAGTTTGGCCAAATTTTGGCCAAGTTGAACGTTATATGAAAGTTTGATTTTAAACTTGGTCAGAGTTCTGCCAGATTTCTGTCTTTGGAAAAACTATAAATAGAGAAGAATTTCGATCATTTCAAATCACTAATTCACTTTCAATCTCTTCTCTTCTAAAGCTTACATTTTCTCCAAAGAGTTTTTCAAAGCTTACATTTTCAAATCCCAAGCCAATTACAATTCCCTAGTCGATTTGCTAGTACGGTGCGGTTTAGAAGTTTCAAGAGTGATTGTAATCAGAGGCTTGATAGAAGATACAACTCTTCACAATTGAAGTTGGTCGAGTTCTTCGTATCAAAGCTCGCGTGTGTAGAAGTTGCAAGGACTTCGTATGAAAACTTGCAAGATTTTTCAATAATGGATTCAACTAGAAGCTAGAGTTCTTCCGACTGGACTAGTCCTCACAAGAGAAAATCCAGTATAAATCTCGATGTCTGCGTTTGCCTTATGATCACTTTTTTATTACTGTTATTTACTTTGTGATTATTTTTATATCTGTGATCTAACGGCTAACGAGATTTTTAATTAGCAATATTTTGCTGCCTACTCTATTCACCCCCCCTCTAGAGTATTCTGCTTTACGATTTCGTTCCTACAATTTAGGCAAAGGGACCAGCTTTCGTCTACTATTTTCATCATAGCAGTGGAAGTCCTTAGCAGAAACGTAAGCAAGTTGCCGAGGACCCCTCATTTCAAGCACTTTCATACAGCTAGCGGATGCCCGATCATCACTCACCTAGCTTACGCTGATGATTTCCTCATCTTCTCCTCCGGCGTCGTTGGGTCTGTAGAAGTTGTACATAAAGTGCTCCAAAGATACGCTCGCTGCTCTGGCCAAAGGGTCAATTACAATAAAAGCGTCATTTATGTCCACCACAGAACCAACTGGGAGCACACTGCTACTCTCACTAACATCATCCCCTTCTCTGATGCCTATCCTTCTTTCTCCTATCTCGGCTGCCCGTTGGTCTAGGGTAAATCGAGCACGGGCATTTTCGAAGGTCTTATCAGCAAAATCAGAAAAAAAAAATTAGAAGGTTGGCATAACACAACCTTATCGCCAGGTGGCAAAATAGTACTCATTAACCATGTGCTCTCGTCCATCCATATATACACCCTCGCAGCATGTTACCCCGAAGAAGATCCTCACCCTCATCGAGAATCTTTTCGCCAACTTCCTTTGGGGCCACAATGACTCCAAATAAACACTATTGGGCCAGCTGGGGATCCATGGCTAAGCCCACTGATGAGGGTGGTCTGGGATTTCCCGACTGCATCATATTATGGACGCCTTCTCCATGAAACTGTGGTGGAAGGTTCGCACGAGCCGCTCCCTCTGGGTGTGCTTCATGAAGGCCAGATATTTCAAACAAATCCATCCGGCGAGTTCTATCAGCAACAGCAGATCATTCGCGGCATGGCGTCGCATTCTGTGCGGTCGCACCCTCACTAAACCCCTGATTCACCTTCAGCTGGGAGTTGGTGACTCAGCGCTATTCCTTAAAAGGTGGATGGGAGACGACCTTATCCCTAGCCTCTCAGCCGCCTCGGCTAGCAGCAAGATCAGAGAATTGTGGAACAACGCTGGCTACTAGTACTGGAACAGAGCCCGGGACTGGATCGGCGAAGAGGCCTCTACCGTCCTTCGAAACTCCGGCCTGAAGATAGGCACGAATGACGACACACTCATGTGGTCGGATTCCCCCAACGGCACTTTCACAGTAGCTTCCGCCAGAAGAGTCGTGCGCGAAGCTGGCCTCCCGCACCTATCCTGTGTCCTTTCTGGCACCCCTGTATACCAAAGAAATAGTCGTTTCTGATGTGGAGAGTGGTCCGCAAGAAACTCACAACTGACGAAATCCTCACCACCATTGGTTTTAGCCTCGCGTCTGCTTGTCATTGTTGTGCCGAGAAATAACAGGAAACGATTGATCACATACTTCGCCACAGCGATTCGACGACTATCGTCTGGTCGGCACTTTCCTGTCGCTGCAGCATGGTTATGGTAGGTGGAAGCTTCAATGATCTTCTGGCCACCTAGGATAACGCGTCTCATTGCCACCAGATCGGAGCAGCTTCCATCACATGGATAATATGGAAGAACTGCAACAAAGCTAGATACGAAGGATGCCAATTCTCAGTCGAGCAGCAAACTCGCAAGGCCATCCACCAGAGCCTCATGACCGCACGTCTTTGCTCCCACAGTCCCTAGGATTTCTGGGATCTTTTGTCCTCCTAAATTGCCAGGAGAGGATCCCCCCTTTATTTTTGTCTTTTGCTTTTTGCGCTTACCTGTAAAGGCTACGACATTTTGCGCCTTGATTGAATAAAATGGTGTGGTTTGCTTAATATATATATATATATATATATATATATATATATATATATATATATATATATATATATATATATATATATATAGTGAGCGGATCAAAAGCCCTCCCTTAGAAAACCCCCTAAAAAAAACCTCACTCTCAGCCGTAATTTAATGTTAATATTAAAGTTAATGTTAATATTAATGTTAAAATTAATGTTAATATTAATGTTAATGTTAATGTTAATATTAGTTTTTATTTTTATTTTTATATTAATGTTAATGTTAATATTAATATTAATATTAATATTAATGTTAATGTTAATGTTAATGTTA
The DNA here is from genome assembly GCA_029216955.1 of Iris pallida. Taxonomy (NCBI): domain Eukaryota; kingdom Viridiplantae; phylum Streptophyta; class Magnoliopsida; order Asparagales; family Iridaceae; genus Iris; species Iris pallida. The sequence continues at coordinate 13,661,895 of JANAVB010009399.1, forward strand.
ATATTAATATTAATTTAAAATGTTAAGTTTAATGTTAATTTTAGTATTTAATGTTAGTATTAACAATAATATTAACATTAATATTAACATTAACATTAATATTAACATTAAATTACGGCTGAGAGTGAAGGGTATTTTTAGGGGATTTTCTAAGGAGGGCTTTTGATCCGCTTCCATATATATGTTTTTTTTTTCTTTTTTTCTTCTTTTTCTTTTTTTTGAACCCCCCCCCCCATATTATTCATAAAAGGCGCACAATGCCGAAGTCTTTACAAGAAAGCTAACAGCCACCAAAAGCTGGAGCCAAAAGTATACAACTCAAAAAGAAAGGAAATGAGGGGCTAATGGAGGATAGCATCCCAAAAGGGCTGCTGGTCATGTTAGCATAGGGCTTGGATCTTCCGACACTGACGAAGGGTCTTTCGAATGAGCTGGTCTCCGGAGTACTGATGACCTTCGTACCTGGCCTTATTCCGATTCTTCCATAATACCCAGGTAGTCGCCGCTGCGACGATCTGATGGCCGTGGGAAGCAGCCCAGCAAACCAAGAGATCGTTGAAGCACCCACTCCTCTAGATCTGCACACACCGATGTGAAAGGGCCCTCCAAACCAGAATAGCGAGGTCTTTCTGATAGAAGATGTGATCGATTGATTCACTCTTACGCTCAGAGCAAGAAGTACATGCGGATGCAAGGCTAAACCCGATGGTGTTGAGGGTGTCATTGGTAAGCAACTTCTTGCGGAAGGCTCTCCAGATAAGGAAAGACCACTCTTTTGGGATGCAGGTCTGCCAAAATGCTGCAATGATAGGTGCAGGCGTCCCCACTCCACGTACCGCGCTTCTAACCGATATCACCGAAAAGTATCCAGAAGGTTCGGCCGACCACTTCAGCACGTCATTTTCATCACCCAGTTTAAGGTTATTGCTGTGGATGCGCTCTTCTGCCTCAGCCTCGGTCCACTCTCTGATCAGGCTCTAATTCCAATCATTAATAGTAAAATCCCACATGTACTTGTTCCTGCTGTTCCCCGAAGCTGTCGTAAGATTGTTGAGCACGGTATCCATCGCCCAACATTTCAGGAAAGTCATAGATTCTCCATCACCTAGTTGGAGTTTGATCACCGGTTCAGCGAGGGATCGCCCCACTAGAATTCGCCTCCAAGCGATAGAGGATCTGCAATTGGAGATGGCCTGCGCAGTGTGAATATGCTTGAAGTACCTTGTTTTCATAAATTTGGCCCATAAATCCTGACTCGTGCCAAGCTTCTACCACAGTTTCATAGAGAAAGCGTCTACAATGTGGGATAGTTTGAAGAAGCCCAGACCTCCTTCTTCCGTGGGCCTAGCCATAGAATCCCAACTGGCCCAATGATGTTTGTCGTGCCTGTCACTGTAACCCCAAAAGAAATCGCTAAAGATGCTTTCTATCGATGAGATCACTTTCTTAGAAGGGGAACAGGCGGTGAGGGTATAGATAGGGATAGAGGTGATCACGTGCTTTATGAGAATCATCTTGCCGCCTGGGGATAAGGTAGCGTTATGCCACCCCTCAAGTTTTTTTCCTGATCTTGGTAATCAGCTCATCTAAGATGCCGGCGTTCGATCTCCCGTACACGAGGGGGCACCAAAGATAGTTAAAAGGGGGATGTTCGACTGTAAATGAGGTATTGTTGGATATGTTGGTGGCATGCTCTCTCTGGATGTTATGGTGGGCGTATATCACGCTTTTAGCTAGGTTAATCTTTTACCAGAGCATCTGGAGTATTTCAAGAGCAAGTTGTAGACCACCTCCACCGACCCAACTTCCCCAGAGGAGAAGATAAGAATGTCGTCAGCATAGGCCAGATGAGTAATGATAGGACAGCCGCTGACCATATGAAAATGCTGGAAGTTCGAGGTTCTGGTCATGCTATTCAGCTGTCAGCTCAGAGCGTCGGCTATGATGATAAAGATGGTGGACGATAATGAGTCTCCTTGCCTGACACCGCGACTGGATTTGATAAAGCCGTACGGTTGGCCGTTGATCACCGTGGAGAACTATGAGTTGCTAATCAATCTCTAAACGATATTGATCCAAGTTTTTGAGAATCTGAAGGCCCTGAAAACCCATATTATGAATTGTCAGTCAAGTCTATCATACGCTTTCTCCATGTCCAGTTTAATGGCAATGTTTCCCCCTTGCCGGTATTTTCATGCATGTGATTAACTCATGAGCAAGCATGATATTATCCTGAATGTTCCTACCCTTGACGAAGCCACTCTGCTCCTCAGAGATAATCTTGGGAAGAATCTCTGACATGCATGATGTAATGATTTTGGAAATGATCTTGTTGGTGAATGTGTAGAGGCTGATAGGCCGAATGTCCCGGAACATTTTTGGGTTATCTTTCTTTGGGATAAGGATAAGGTTGGCGCTCGAAATACTTCTGGGGTAAGGCGCTCCTTGGAAGAATGATGTAACCGCCTCATGAATGTCTTTCTTTATGATATCCCAGCAGACCCTGATGAATATTCCCTTAAATTCGTCCGGGCCCGATGCACTATGAGCATCAAGAGCCTAAGCTGTGTCTTTCATTTTCTATTCAGACGGAAGAAGTTCCAGCTGGTTGTTGTCAGTATCGTCGATAAGGTTGGCGATCTTGGCCAGGAGGGAGTTGTCTATGTGGGTCATCTCTTTGGTGAACAACTTGGAATAGAAGTTGGCAGCTTCCCTTTGTATGCCCTGTTGGTCGGTAAATATGATGCCTGAGTCATCTGCAATCTGATGAAGGGTGAGTTTCTGTCTGCGACCGTTGACGCAAGCGTGGAAACAGCTTGAGTTTTTGTCCCCCTCACTGTCCCATTTAAGCCTCGCTTTTTGTTTCCAAAAGTCAGTCTCGACCTTCACCCAAAATTTGAGGATGGCTTTGGTAAGGTTCAGGGCCGCTTTGGACTCCGACGATCGGTTAGTAACGACCAGCGCTTCGGCTCGGGTTATATCATCCTCGACAATCCGGACTGCCTGAAAAATGTCCCCGAACGCCTGTTTACTCCAAATCGATAGAGCCTGTCGTGTGGTCTTGAGTTTGTTGGCGATGCGAATAAGAGGGTCGCTGGAGTCCTCTTTGGCCCAGGCCTTAACAACCACGCTCTTGAACTGGGTGTGAGTGGTCCAGAAGTGAAGGAAGCGAAAGTTTTTTTTGAGCCTGGCTGATTTGCTTTTAACTTCAACCAGCAGAGGGGCATGATCAGATTCGGTGGTGTTGAGGTGGTAAAGTTTGGATGAGATCCTGGCATCATGCCAAAAGGTGTTAGTGAGAGCTCTATCAAGTCAGAAGTTTTGCCGCCGGTCGCGTTCCTGCATGTTGCACCATGTGAAGGCGTTGCCTAAGAACTAAAGAGGTTGAAGATTAGCGTTGAAAATGAAGTTATTAAAATCCAGCATGGCCAAGTGAGGCGGAGGTCGTCCGCCAGTTTTCTCCTCTCTGCAGGTAATAGCATTAAAATCTCCAATGCAAAGCCAAGGAGTGTTACAGTGGCTGCGTTGAAGCTCAATAAGTTTGCTCCAGAGATGCTTGTGTTCTCCTATGTCACAGCTGCCATGGACCGCTGACAGAAGAGCACGCTTGGGAATAAGAGGATGTTCCACCCAGCAAGTGAGAGCCTGTTTCGAGTCCTATATGACTCTGATTCTGACGGCCAGTGCACAGAGAATCCAGATGTCATGTCTGCCTGCTATGGCAAATTTAAAGCCTAACTGCAACCTAATGGCCTTAATTTTCTTGGGAGGGATTTTAGGTTCAATGATGATCATGATATCGATCTTGTGGATTTTGTTGAGACTAGAAAGACGCCTCATGTTTGGTTTGTTAGCCAGGCCACGAACATTCCAGGATAGGATGTTCAGCATTAATGTTTCTTAGAGGTGTTGTGTTTGGCCTGCTTTGCTGCAGACCTGGTGCGTATGCCCGTTGATTCGGGTTCTTCTTTCTGATTTAATATTTTGGTGGTGGAGTTTATCTTGATTCCTAACATTTGGTTGGATTCGGTATAGGGTTCCCTAGCAGGGGGATGGATGAGATTGCTACGGTGTTTAGTAATTCTCCAGCAAGGTCCAAGCTGGGAACCATAGGGTTGATGAGGGGGATGTCTTCAATGCTTCCTGGAGGATCTGCTACCGACAGAGGGTATCCAGCGGCTAAGACCAGTCGTCCCCTAAGGATCTGCTCTGGTCCAAAAATAGCAAGGGCTTCGTCGATGGAAGAGTCATAACTTGTAAGTTGGGTGGCTGCAGGGGTTGTGAGACAGGTGCTCGAAATTGGAGAGGACTCCCCGAGTTCTTTCAGCTCTGCCTCCGAATCAGGACGCTCGGGCGGTCCTTCGAGAAGGGAGCTCTCCAGGGCAGTCTTCTTACAATCAGAGAGAGCATCAAAACTATTCCGTAGGATAGGAGACGGGAGATTGTAGGGTATCATCGCTCTGCCAGAGGACGCGGAAGGCTCGTCCCTGCTAGCTTCAAATCTGATGTAGGAGTTGGGTAAAGGTAACAAAGGGGAGTGGGACTGATGATTGGGAGTCATTCCCCCACCCATAGGGTTGTCCTTCTGACCGAACTTCCGCTTGAGCTCAGGGTGGAGTCAGAAGCAATGTGTGGTGAGGTGGCCGCGCAGGTGACAGTGGTTACAGAAAAGGATGTGGTTATCGTATACTAATTGCTAGGTGTGTATCTGGCTGCCTAGCTCAATGAGTATGTGATTGGGAGGTTCTTTGGTGAGATCAAGCTCAACACAGATCTTGGCATAATAAGCTTCGGGGAGGTTGCTTATTTCCGTTGCCGAAGCCACGTAAGTCCTAAAGGAGTTGGCTATGTGTTTAAGAGCTGCCGAGATGAAGCAGATAAGGGGAAGGTTAGGTAGGGTCACCTAGGCAGCGACCTTAGCAGAATCCACTTTAGTGCTAAAGTCCGGGGACCACCTGATAATCTTCATCTGATGAGAGTCGACATTGTAAGTGCCCTTGGACCACACAGAGTGGTGATCAATCACAGAGGAGAGGTGCAACAGAATATGCCTGGGGTCTAGAGGAGCCACCAGATAAGCCGTACAGAGCTTCCAACTGGCAATGACCTCCTGATAATCTTCATCTGATGAGAGTCGACATTACAAGTGCCCTTGGACCACACAGAGTGGGGATCAATCACAGAGGAGAGGTACAGCAGAATATGCTTGCGGTTTAGAGTAGCCGCCCGATAAGCCGTAGAGAGCTTCCTACTGGCAATGACCTCCTAACGCGGCTGAGCTTAGGACAGCCCGAAGAGAATTTAAGCACAAAAGTGTGGGAGAATGAGTTGGATAGCGAAGCCATTTCCTGTACATAGAAGGGGACCAATGGCAAGGAGGATGGAGAGGGATAGGAAACCTCAGGGAGGGGAAAGTCCTAAAATCGAAACCTCGACTCGGCCGCCCTGTCAGGTCGCAGCTTATCTGCGAAGGAAAGCATCGGGTTAGAAGAGGTCGGCGGAGCAGCCTGGGGTAAGCTGGGAATGGGGCTCGCATGCAACGAAACTCCAAACTGGCTAGAGGATGGCTCCAAAGGAGGGAGGAGCACAAGCAGATCATTTGGGGAGTCCAGGCAAGAAGGGGACCGAGCTCTCGCAACGGGGAAAAGGAGGGAGGCCGAAGTTCCAGAACCAGGAACAGACCATGCAGGGGCCGAGGGAGAGCCCAACTGAGCAACAGGATAAGCCGTCCCCAGGGGAACCGTGCCACCCAAGGAGGGGAACGGGAGTCCGTACACCCAGAGTGTTGGACAAAATCGGCCACGCCTCCAAAGGAGGGCGCCAGAGAAGCGAGTTGAGCTACCGCCCTGGTGCAACCTGTGTACTGCGCAGGACAGAGGTTATGCCAGGAACGCGCGGGATGGAGTTAGCGCCAGGCCCGCGCAGTACACAGGTTGCACCAGGGGGCGCAACCCCAGAGATTGTCAGTCGGCCCCTCCTGATCATGGGTGCACCTCGGACGCCCTATCGGAGGAGGGGAAAATACTGATCCGAAGGCGACTGGCACACCTGAGTATGTAGGGTGTGGAACGGGGGGGCAGAGAGAGTAGACTGGTGCAACTGATTGCGCAGGTAAAAACATTAAGCCAAAGGCAGCATGTGAGTTGTGCCAGGATGAGGCTGCAAAACCCGAGAGATGGAAGGGCCCACCTGGGAGGGAATAAGGCGTATCTTGTGCCAGTCAACCTTTGCACGGGGACCGAGGGGCCTCAAGAATGGACAGGTTCCTGACCCTCTCTCGGGAGGCGAAAAAGGGGATAAGATTGGGAAAAAGTAGGCGGGCGCCCCGAGGCAGTGGACGACCATGCCGGAACCGATGACTGCATCTCCGGAGCGGTGCCGAAGTATAAATGTAGGGTGAGTTTCGGGCAAAATAAGGCGGAGGATGGCGCCGAAAAGATGGGGGAAGGGATAGCAGCGGCGGAGGCCGAGCCAGAAGAGGCGGACAGTACAAAGAGGAGAGAAGTGGGGAGGTTCCATTGGGGGCAGGAATGGAGGAGGATGGGAGGGCAGGGATGAAGAAGGAGCTGGCATGAGGCACCACCGGCGGAGCCAAAGAGGGAGGGAGGGGGGTACCATCGAGGAGACGGGGGAGGATGGCAAGGAGATCGGCGGGAGGATCTGACATGATGAGGAGAGGAGGAGGCGGAGCCGGCCCCGAGAGGGGCCTCACAGCGGAGGCGAACAACAACAGGAGATCCACATTCGCGAGAGATTATTCTATATATGTGTGTGTCTATATATATATATATATATATATATATATATATATATATTTATATATATATATATATATAAGAAAACTCTATTGATCTAAAATAAAAACAAATAAAAAATTAAAAATATTACAAAATTTTAGGGGTTCTACATTCTATCCAAGTTACAAAAATTTCATCATCGAAACTAAAACTAATGCACGGTTAATGATCAAACAGGGCTAAAAGAATCAAGGTCACAATATTGCACCTCTATCCTTGAAATTAAAATAAAACACGATTTACGAAAATGAAATTAAATACGATAGCAAGAGCCGAGAACAAGCATAACATCTTGATTTGCAAATAGACGGGGGAAATGGTTGTGTATTTCATACTTGGACTCCCATGTTTGGCGACGGATGCTTCGATGACACATGGACCGAAAAATAGAACGATTCACTCTTCTAAAGTAGAAAAGGTTATAGATTAGGGTAACAAACTCTATGGTACATCGTAAAATCTTTTACGACTAAGTCCTAAATTTTCTAAATTAAATAGGCAATCTAGTCTATGGTTATAAGTCTACTAAGTGTGGAAGGTAGAACTACACAATGCTAATACCAAATAATAATCCCATATATTTCTAGGCAATGATGAGACAACTATATTAAGCATGAAAACTAAGCTAGTGAAGGTGGGGTTCTACAATCAAATTGTGTCTCAAAGGCGCAAATAGGAAAATACTTGTTGTATCCCTTCGCCTATGACGTTAATGTTTGTTACGGTACTGGTAAATGCTCTGTGTTGTTGGTGATGTGCCATAGTAAGTCTAATTGACCTGCTCCGTATCATTCTAGCTAGTACTAGGACAGGGCTGATCAAACCATATTAATATCAATCAAGGTTGGGGTCAAGCAAAATAGAAAAATAATCAAAATATTTTCAAGAATGATGCGAAGCCAAACTAGATACATAGGACGTAGTCTAGGTAAATTCTAGAATTTTATATCTCCGTGCACATTATCTATGTTCTGTCACACTAATATTCCCTTGGCTGCAAAATTCATGATTGTGCAATACGTTATCTAAGGTTCTGCATCGCTAGTATGGCTCTAGCTATAATAACCATAATTCTATAATACATTATCTGAAGTTATGCAACACTAGTATACCTCTGGTTGCAAGACTCATTATCCTGTATACATCAGATGGCTGCAGGGCATATCTGCTTTGCAAAACAATATAGATATTCGAACCTACCCTTGGCTAATTCTATGCGAATTTTTCTTCCAAGATCCTTAGTCAAATAAACGAGAAGAATCAATTAAGAAGTCAATAGGGAAAAGTTCAGTAAATCTAGGAAGGGAAGAATCACAAAAGCAATTATATGGAGAAGGAAGATAACATGAAAATAATTGTGCTGAAAAGTCCCAGAGAAGTATATAATCCTAGTATTGGATGTATCCTAAAATCCTATTCCTTAATTGGTCGCATGCTTACAATAGTGCGACTATTTTAAGTACTACCACGACTTTGTACAGTTGCGAAGACTCAGCCTGCATTTATGGCTTCTAGGGCCTGTGCCCCCGCTTTCTTGATGTGATAGTAAGGGAAATATACGTCCACTACAAAGATTCATCTTACTAGTATGAACAAGGATTACAGTAGAATATAGTCAAACTGGATGCAACTCAAGTAGTTAAGTGAGAGTTTGAAATGAAGTCAAGGAAGGTATCAAGCATGTGGATGAGATTCTAATATATAATCCTATATGCAAGCTTGTTCGGCATAGTAACGTAACTGAAACAATATTTTCTTGACCTACATGGGCCACCACAAAAAATGTAAGGTCCCAGTCACAATATACATTGGACTAGGAATACGTACATGCTAGTTGTATGTATATGAAGACTACTCCAATATATAGAATCCATGTATACACACATAAGCTATATTATATGAACTCCAGCTCATAATAATATTTTATGGTCACAAGAAATATCTATATCTCATCAACGAATGTAAATAAAAAATAATCAATCAAATGTCTCAACTGAAATATAAATAAAATATCTGTTAGGTGGAGGCAAGTCTACTACCAAGTGAATGCAATGAATAGAATAAAATAAATAAGAAAAATAATAACAACTAATTAAGTCCAACAACTAGAATAAAATCAAATAGACTCAGAGGGCGAGATCTCTCTGTCTGTAAAGGAAGTCTAGTATAGAACTGTACTCCTCGGGATACTATATATCGTCATACCTGGAGAGATCACCAAGTCCTCAGAGGGACGTAACAAGATACATAATATCATACTATATAAACTCTCATAGTAGATAAATAAATATGCAAATGAACATCCTAGTAAATAAATATGAAATGGGTGTTTCAAACTATCTAATGTGCAATTAAAGGACAACTTTCACACGTATGGGTGGGATTTAGGCAAGTGGTGTATATATACTGTCATCCAGTCATCTGTATCTGACCATAATGTTCTAAAATGTTACAGGTGTTGGCCCATTGGTCATGGTCAAACCTGATTTTAATAATTGATCAAACTCTGTCTTGATATAAATATAAGTCAACTCAGATGTTACCTAAGACGTTTTGGACACTGCTCAAAAAATGGTTATCAACAATGTTCAAGACTGAAGCCGTTTGCCTCTCCGGATGTACTTCCTGTTAAGCAATATAATTTTTATTTTATTTGAGTCTAGGAATACTTTGTATACCGAGTCGTACTGACAAATAGGCTATCCGAAAATGTTTTCAAAACTATCCTATTCTTTTACAAATGACCCATATTTTTACAAAATTTTCTTATTACAAAAGCCCTAAGGATTATTCAAAAAGCCAAAATTTATTTTCTCCAAATAATGAACTGGCAGAACCTCAGGGGAACTCGGCCCGAGTTCGGCCAGAGATCGGCCATTTGGAACGTTAGTGAACGTTGGGTTTTTGAACTTGGTCATCCTTCAGTTACGGGTTGTTACAAAGAGTTCTGTCTGAATTCTGCCCGAATTTTGTCAGAGTTTTGTCTTTCGAAAAGCTATAAATAGAGAAGCATTTCGATCTTTTTAACACAACAATTTACTTTCAATCTTCTCTCTTCTTAAGCCTTCAGTCTTCCAAAGAGTTCGTAAAAGCTTTCATTTTCAAATCCCAAGCCAGTTACAATCCTCTAGTCGATTTGCCAGTGTGGTACGGTCTAGAAGTTTCAGAGCGATTGTAATCAGAGGCTTGATAGAAGATTCAACTCTTCACAATTGAAGTTGGACGAGTTCTTCGTATCAAAGCTCGCGTCTGTAGAAGTTGCAAGGACTTCGTATAAAAACTTACGGGATATTCCAATAGTGGATTCAACTGGAAGCTAGAGTTCTTCCGACTGGACTAGTCCTCACCAGAGGGAAACCAGTATAAATATTGGTGTTTGAGTTTGCCTTCTGATCACTTTTAAATTCTGTCATTTACTTCTTGTGATTATTATTATACTTGTGATCTAACTGCTAACAAGCTTTTTATTAGCAATATTCCACTGCCTACTCTATTCACCCCCCTCTAGAGTATTCTGCTTTACGATTTCGTTCCTACAATTGGTATCAGAGCGGGTTATACATGTAAAGCAAGGTAAAATAGCAGTTATATTCAATTTTATATAGATCACAGCTTTACACATGGCAACTGTGAAATTCATAAGTGAAGGCCAAGCCACAAACAGACCTCCATTGTTTGACGACACAAACTACACTTATTGGAAAACACGTATGAGTTTCTTTCTGAAATCTCTTAATTTTGATTTATGGTCTATTGTTATTGATGGCTATCAAAAGCCACCTCGTATAAATGTTGATGGAGTTTTAACTGAAAACCCCATGACAGATATATAGAGGAAGAAAAGAAAAAGGCCAGTCTTGACGTACATGCTATTAACGCTTTGTTTTGTGCTTTAGATAGAACTGAATTTAACAGGGTGTCTATCTGCACAACTGCAAATGAAGTATGGAAACTTCTTGAAGTCGCACATGAGGGCACAACTCAAGTCAAAGAATCAACGGTCAGCAGACTTACTCAAGAGTATGAGGCGTTCAAGATGAAGCCCAACGAAACAATTACTCAGATGTTCGAAAGATTCTTGAATATTGTAAATCCTTTGTCCTTCCTAGGCAAAGATTACAGTAACCATGAAAAGATTCGCAAACTCCTGCGAGCACTTACAAAGAACTGGATTTCGAAGGCTACTGCAATCATTGAAGGAAACGACCTTACTACTATGACACTTGAAGTACTCATGGGTAATCTACTCACTCATGAACTAGAGTTACAAGACTTTGAAGAGCCTGCTCCAAAGGAGAAGATGATCACTTTCAAGGCTCAGCACAGAAGATCTGCTGAAGATGATTCAGACAACAGTAAATCTGATGCTGAAGATCAAGCACTCCTTGCAAGAAAATTCAAAAGATTCTTGAGATATGAAAAGAAGACAAAAGAGAATAATGGTGGCAATAGCTGGTATCAAGATGACGCTGTCTGCTACGGCTGTAAGAAGAAAGGACACATGAAGAAGGACTGTCCTACAAACACAAGCAAGAAGAGCAACAGATACGAGAAAGGGAACCTGAAGAGATCAACATCTCGGAAGTATGCCAGTACCAACATATGGCATGAAAGTGAAGCCAGCAACTCAAAAAATAAACAATCAGAAGACGCTGCAAATATATGCTTTATGGCATCCGATCAGGTACTCTCTGAACCTATAGTTGATACATATGATGACTTCACCTTTGAGCAATTAGGAGAAGCCTTCAGTGAACTGATAAGTGATTATAGAAAACTGCGTAGCAAATATCAGACCTCTAAAAAGGTACTCACAGAGTACAAAGGTGAAATAGGAAGACTTTTTGACCTACTAGCTGAGGTTAAAGATAATATTAGTGAGTCTGGTGAGCTTTCTTCTATTAAGCTCTTATTATACGAGACTACCAAGTCATCCGAAAAAAAGACATGGTTATTGACCAACTGAAAGAAGAACTTTCTAAAGAGAAGAAAAGTCTTCAAAGTACACAAGTCAGAATGGAAGCACTAACTTCTGACTATACTAAGTTATATGACACTTCAAAAAGATTGGAAATTAGGTTAGGAAAACAGCCTGAGACTGCTGCTTCCTACCCTAACACGTGTCACTTACCGAAAAATCAGAACATTCCCAACCTAACACTGTCAAACCTAACCCTATCAAACCTTTGCCTAAAAAGGTTATGCCCAAACAAGATAATAGGTATGCTTTCTTCTATACTAGAAAACCTAAATCTACCAACCATGCACATCACTCAGCTTTGAACACTCAACATGCTAAATGTCATTATTGTGGCCTCATTGGTCATATATCTTCTGTATGTAGAATTAGAAAGCTAGTAGATCTAAATATTTATGCATGGATACCGAAAGCTAACCAGTCAGGACCCTACAAGAAATGGGTACCAATAGTTTCATCTGCAAATTGTTTTATAGATGGGACACCCTTTACATGCTAGAAGCAAATGGATCCTCGACAGCGGTTGCTCACGGCACATGACCGGTGACGCTTCATTATTTGCAACACTGTCGAAGAGGAATAAAAAAGGATATGTCTCCTTCGGCAATAATTTAAAAGAGTATATAATTGGTATTGGTGATATTGGTAAAGCTCCTTATCCAGCAATTAAAGACGTTTGTCTTGTTACTGAGTTAAAACATAATCTGCTCAGCATAAGCCATTTAGCTGATCACGGTTATGCTATTAACTTCGTAAAAGACAAATGTACTATTATTGATTCAACTGGTAATACTTTATTTGAAGGTATTAGAGAAGACAATATATATGTTTTATATTTGTTGGAAGATACTAACATTTCAGGTGGATGTTTAATGGCTAAAAGTGATGAGAGTCATCTGTGGCATATGAGACTCGGTCATGCAAATATGGATACTATTTGCAGATTATCCACAAAGAAGCTAGTACGCAGTTTACCGGACATTACATTCAAGAAGGATGCGGTATGCAGTCAATATGAAAAGAATAAAGCTACTCGATCCTCTTTCAAGTCAGTAAACGCTGTATGTACTACTAGACCTCTACAATTACTACATATGGACTTATTTGGTCCTGACAGAGTTGTTAGTCTCGGAGGTAAGCTATATGCTTTTGTAATTGTAGATGATTATTCTAGATACATGTGGGTATATTTTCTGACACGCAAAAACGATGCATTATCGGAATTTGTCACCTTTTGCAAGAAAGTACAGAATAAAAAAGGTTACATGATCACTCGTATTAGAAGCGATCATGGAGGCGAATTCGAGAATGCAGAGTTTGAGCAATTTTGTGACACATACGGTTTCATACACGAATTCTCCTGCCCTAGGACTCCACAACAAAATGGAGTTATGGAACGTAAGAACAGAACTCTATCCAAAATGGCTAGAGTAATGTTAAACCAGTTTAGTTTACCCAAGTATTTCTGGGCTGAAGCTGTCAATATAGCTTGTTTTTGTTCTCAATAGAGTTCTAATTCGACCAAAATCGAAGAAGACTCCATTTGAGTTATGGTTTGATAGAATTCCATCAGTTTCATATTTTAGAATATTTGGATGTAAATGTTTTATTCTTAATACTAAAGATAATTTGGGAAAGTTTGACGAAAAGGCCGATGAAGGTATATTTTTAGGTTATGCGGGCAAAAGCAAAGGATACAGAGTCTTCAACAAAAGAACTATAATCATCGAAGAGTCGATCAATGTCACCTTTGATGAACTAAATCAAACGACAATCGATGACAATGACGAAGATCTTAATGTACCCAGCAAAGCACCAGCTGATCCTCCTAGAGAAGATCCAGGAACCAGCTACCTTCGGAGTCTGCCAAAAAGATTGAAGTTCACGACTGATCATCCAAAGGATTTGGTAATTGGTGAGATTACCAAGGGTGTAAGTACTCGCTCCTCTAATAAAAATATAGCTTCTTGTGTTGCTTTTGTATCTCAGTTTGAACCCAAAATATTAATGAAGCATGTAGTGATAATTTTTGGATAGATGCTATGCAAGAGGAATTAAACCAATTTTAACGGAATCAAGTTTGGAAACTTGTTCCCAAGCCTATTGATCATCCGGTCATTGGCACCCGATGGGTATTCCGAAATAAACTGAACGAGAATGGTTTAGTGACTCGCAATAAGGCTCGACTCGTAGCTCAAGGATACAATCAGGAAGAAGGTATCGACTACGTTAAGACTTATGCCCCAGTTGCGAGATTAGAATCCATTCGCATATTATGTGCATTTGCATGTTTTCATAATTTCAAATTATTTCAAATAGATGTCAAAAGTACATTTTTAAGTGGTTTTATTAAATAAGAGGTTTATGTAGCTCAACCACCCGGTTTTACTGATTTCAAATTTCCTGAATATGTTTTCAAGTTGAAGAAAGCTTTATACGGTTTGAAACAAGCCTTTCGAGCTTGGTATGATCGTCTAAGCTCTTTTCTACTTGATAACGGTTTTTCAAAGGGAAAGGTTGACACTACTTTGTTTATAAAGTCTTTGAATAATAATATTATTTTGATTCAAGTCTATGTAGATGATATTATCTTTGGATCTACTGATGAATCTCTTTGTCAAGAATTCTCAAAGTGTATGCAGAATGAGTTTGAGATGAGCATGATGGAAGAGCTGAAGTTCTTTTTCGGACTGCAAATCAAACAAACCAACAATGGGACGTTCATAAATCAAGCTAAGTATACAAAAGATCTACTAAAGAAGTTCGACATGGAAGTAGCAAAGCCACTTAGCACTCCAATGGCAACTTCAACCAAGCTTGATATTGATGAACAAGGCAAACCTTTCGACATACGTAAGTATCGAGGTATGATCGGTAGCTTACTCTATTGAACTGCCAGTCGACCAGATATTATGTTTAGTGTTTGCTTATGTGTTCGTTTTCATGCTAATCCTAAGGAATCACATCTATGCGCAATTAAGCGTATCTTCCGATACCTTAAAGGCACTTCTTCTGTCGGCTTATGGTATCCCAAAACTACGTCGTTTGATCTAACCAGTTATTCCGATGCTGATTTTGCCGGATGCAAAGTAGATAGAAAAAGGACCAGCGGCACATGTTATTTCCTAGGAAAAGCTCTAGTCTTGGTTTAGTAAAAAGCAAAATTCTGTTGCATTGTCAACAACAGAGGCTGAGTATATCGTCGCAAGACGTTGTTGTGCACAAATTTTGTGGATGAAACAAATCTTAGAAGACTATGGATTGTATTTTACACATATACCCATTTTCTATGATAATACTAGTTCTATTAATTTGACTAAGAATCCAGTATGTCATTCTCGTACTAAACATATCGAGATTCAACATCATTTTCTTAGAGATCATCAACATAATGAAGATATAGACCTTGTATACATAGACACACAGAATCAATTAGCTGACATATTCACAAAACCATTAGCGGAAGATCGTTTTAACTATTTACGTCGAGAATTAGGAATTTTAGATATCAATAATATTAATTAATTTTGTTTTATCAATTATTTATTCGATACTCATAAACTGTTTTCGAGACAAGCCTAAAAAGAGTCTGTCTGTCACCACGACTACGGTCGAAGTGAAGCGGTACTTAAGAGTTCCTCGGTGAACCTCCGTTAGCTGGGACAGTACTCCTACAGCTAATCTGAGACAGATGCTGAGTAAAGAATATTGATTTATAAAATAATTTTAATTATATTATTTTGAGATTTAAAATTACTAAACTTTGAATTAAGCATTTGAAACGAATTAATGAAAAAGAATGTGGTCTCATCTGATTTTTTTATATATATAGCCAGGCAACCCTAGGCAAATTTGGCCCAAGTTCGGTCTGAATTTGGCCAGAGTTCGGTTGGGTGTTTATATATAACAGTAGCAACCCGAGGCCTCCTTCTTCTTCATACTTCCAAAAATTCTCTCAACAGCAGCTCCGTCCCTCCGAAACCCTAGTTCTACTCCCTCTTTGTTCTTCCAATTCATGTGGTGTTTCTATCCAAAACTTTGGATTCGTGCAGAGATTGTCGTTCTCTACAACATATCAGATTCTTGGAAGGTATAATCCCTTCTTCCACCACTTTTCAATACTTAGGGTTTATAGAATTTTTGGGAAAGAATGCCTAAGTTCAATCCCTTCAAGAGGAAGAAGACCCATGCCAGTGAAGAGGCATCGTCTTCTGATCCACATACGGATTGCCTCTTTTCTCCGGTCCAATTAGACGATTGTGCGTCGAATGAGTTTTATTTTAAAACTTCTGATCAAGCGTTATTGTGGTACGCTGATTTTAACATGCGTATTATTTGCACCGGATCACCGATCAAGTGGACTATCTTTCCAGATCACCGTCCTTATTTTGAGGCATTAGGGTTACAACACTTTGTCACCTTACAATTCCCCATTGCCACTAATGCCATTAGATTATTCTACTGTAATTTCGTATTAGACACTTTTACAGCGAGGACACGTGTCGGAGGAATTGATATCGAATTCACTGATGACACGTTAGCGAAAATCCTTGGTATTCCAAACGAAGGTGCCCCGCTAGATGACATCACTGATTTTAATTTCTCCGATGGCACTACACTCGTTAGTTTCAAGAATGAACTTTGTGCGCCTGCACGAGTTCTTCCTGGAAAGTTCAAGGCTAATAACTTGAACTTGTTTAACTACAAATTACATCGCATCATCTATTCCACCTTACTTCCAAAATCCACTTCTAAAGATGATGTCACTGCACTTGAGCTTTCTGCTCTTTATCATATTCTTAAGGGGATTCCTTTTGATGCCCCTTAGACAATTATTCAGATGATGGGTAGATGTCGCGGGAGAGACCGCAACCTATCTTATACGATTCTCATTCCTCGCATACTTCAGAGATTTGATATTGATTTATCTACTTATGTTGTCGACCCAGAGCCTAAGTTTCTCAAACTCTCTCGTCGCAGCATTACATCTGTTCCTCCACCCACTGCACCTACTCCTCCTGTACCTACTCCCACTGATCCCGCAGCACATGTTCCTTCTCATTCCTACCCTATGACATTTGAGGGTATCCATCAGCACTTATCAGATCTGCAGTCTTTTTATGTTGAGACCTCTAGGGAACACGAGTTTCGTGATGTAACTCGGTTCCAGGCGATTGCCAACTCCTTCGTCGATCTGAGGTTTGTGTAGACGGGACATTCTGCTAGCTCTCTGCCTCGAGACCCTTCTGTTTCTGGCTACCGCATTGACGATGAGGCAGTACACTCTCCGTTCTAGCTAGGGAACGCATATGATTGGTATCGTACCACTGGCGCCACTCCTCACACTTCTGGCGCTGGTACTTCTAGAGCTGGTCCTTCTGGACATGGTGGTGCTGCAGCTGATGATGATGTTGATGATGATGAGTTTTGATATGTTAGATTATTGAGACTGTTTCTTTCTGTCTTATGTTTACTTGGAAATGCTTCGACATTCCAAGATTTTATCAGTACTTTTTAGATTTTATCAGTACTTTTCTTATGTGACTATTCATGGATATGGTTGTTTTTTATTATGCCTCAGTTTTGGCATCTTAGTCTATTATTCAGCACTATGTTTTGTTTCAGTTTATCGTAGCACTATCTATTTATGTTGCTTCATTCTTTACATATTGCCTGAGACAAATACATGCATGTGATGTTATTCGATTTTTCTTACTGTTTCTACCATCTGTCATGATTATTTTTTTTTATGTGTTTCTTCACTGTTTGTTACTTATGCATTGATTGCGGAGGAGCTTTCTCTTTTGCAATAATTTTGCTAAGTGACAACGGGGGAGAAATAAGGATCTAACATCTTTTGTAAAATACAGGATATGAACAATTTTTCTTTACTATTTTGATTTGATTCCAAGCTTAGATGTTATATCGGCAGGGTTTGTCAATTATCAAAATGGAGGAGATTGTTGGCCCATTGGTCATGGTCAAACCTGAATTTAATAATTGATCAAACTCTGTCTCGATATAAATACAAGTCAACTCAGATGTTACCTACGACGTTTTGGACACTGCTCAACAATGGTTATCAACAATGTTCAAGACTGAAGCCATTTGCCTCTCCGGATGTACTTCCTGTTAAGCAATGTAATTTTTATTTTATTTGAGTCTAGGAATACTTTGTATACCGAGTCGTACTGGCAAATAGGCTATCCGAAAATGTTTTCAAAACTATCCTATTCTTTTACAAATTATCCATATTTTTATAAAATATTCTTATTACAAAAGCCCTTGAAGGATTATTCAAAAAGCCAAAATTTATTTTCTCCAAATAATGAACTAGCAGAACCTCAGGAGAACTCGGCCAGAGTTCGGCCATTTGGAACGTTAGTAAACGTTGGGTTTTTAAACTTGGTCATCCTTCAGTTACGGGTTGTTACAAAGAGTTCTGTCCGAATTCTGCCCGAATTCTGTTAGAGTTCTGTCTTGGGAAAAGCTATAAATAGAGAAGCATTTCGATCTTTTTAATACACCAATTTACTTTCAATCTTCTCTCTTCTTAAGCCTTCAGTCTTCCACAGAGTTCTTAAAAGCTTTCATTTTTAAATCCCAAGCCAGTTACAATCCTCTAGTCGATTTGCCAGTGTGGTACGGTCTAGAAGTTTCAGAGTGATTGTAATCAGAGGATTGATAGAAGATTCAACTCTTCACAATTGAAGTTGGGCGAGTTTTTCGTATCAAAGCTCGCGTCTGTAGAAGTTGCAAGGACTTCGTATAAAAACTTGCGGGATTTTTCAATAGTGGATTCAACTGGAAGCTAGAGTTCTTCCGACTGGATTAGTCCTCACCAGAGGAAAACCAGTATAAATCTCGGTGTTTGCATTTGCCTTCTGATCACTTTTAAATTATGTCATTTACTTCTTGTGATTATTATTATACTTGTGATCTGACTGCTAACAAGCTTTTTATTAGCAATATTCCGCTGCCTACTCTATTCACCCCCCTCTAGAGTATTCTGCTTTACGATTTCCTTCCTACAACAGGGTATCTGTCATTTGTATCACGATATAGTTCCATCCAGAGACTATGGTTTACCCGTTTGGCTTCCCATATGCACTACTAATTGTCTACCCCCCCCCAAGATTCCCAAACTGACCAAGTCATGTCCATAACTTGACTTGTTTTGTAACTACTTGAAACTCTATATCTTAATCATAGAACTTATGAAATCTATCAGTCATACGACTCTTATGTAACGATGGCCAGTCAGATACGCTGGTCGTGCTCCTAGCAAAACGTCTTAAATCGTTTAATAAGGGTGTCAAAGAAGATATAAGAATATCCCACATCCATAAGGTAGTCCGCTAAAACTAGGTAAACATGCATAAAATAAAATAAAGCAATATAAACAATTAATACAGTCGCTTGCACCCAAGTATCACTTGGATGCACAGTTTTATAATATATGTAAACAAAACAAATATGAAACAAAATAAATAAATGCTGAGAATAATTTTATGAGCTGTAAATATAGCAAGGTATACTTACCTGGTGGTTGTTAGGGGTTTGACGACGTCTAACAGATGAAATCACAAGTCAGGAGAAGTAATAGAAAAAAAAATTCTGTAAACGTCTCTGAATGCTGAAACAGGCATCACCAATCTTTTCGTAATAAGAAAAATAACAGAGCCAAAATGGTAATTTTGGGTCAAAAAAGATGTCCGTCGTTGAACCACTTTGCACCGAAAAAACTTGTCAAATCCTGTGGTCTCTGAAGTCAACAAACTAAATATCTATGAGTCCAATTTTCCTATACAAACTCAACGGTGTGTTCAGTTTTAGATTCCGATGAGCTGTGCACAAAATCGTTTGTTGAATTGGATCGTGGGCCCACAAAATAGTGATTCGGTCAACTATCTCAGAATCGGACCAAACATGGCTCATAGGACCAGAAAACTGCTACAGTCCAACGGCATAAGTTTTGTCGCAATGTGACGAGTAAGCACGAAGTATTTATAAAATTTACAAAATGGCCGATACGGCGTTCTTCGATGGATACGATTCGAATTCATTGCACACACGCAACTAATTCGACTTCCTTCTAAGCCCATATGTCTACAAAGTTCGTACTCACCTTTTGATGCAACTAGCTTGCGACCAAATCATTCGATTTATCAGGACGGACTATGTATCGGAGAATGTTATTGTTATTAAAAAATATTTTTTTGATTTTTAGAATTGATGTAAAACATAAATTAATAAACTAAAATAAAAAAGTAAATATAGGGTTTTGATCTCATATAGGTTGTCTACAACTATATTCAAGTAGATTTTTGAATCGGTCCGGAAAAAAGGCTTCCAAAAAAGTGCTTTGGGACAGTTTCAATGCCATTTTTTTTTTTTGAACTCAATTTTCTTCACTTATATCGTGAACTAAAATTTTCTATTTAATGGATCTTTTAGGTTGTTTGGTTGGCTAGACATAGGATGTCGTAGATCGAAAAATAGAGAAGCGGTGATGGAGAAAAGGGCTCAGGAAACATGCACAACAGGCTGTGTTGTACTGCTACGTTTGTTGTGTATAATGCTGCTGTTGCTCTGTCCGCTGCTGCTGCGGTGCTGCACAGTATCGGCCGAAGGTTCGACGATATCTCTGGTAGCACACGGCGGGGCAGTAGTACGAAAAGTCACAAAGGTGGCTCTGGGATTGACCTCGAGTAATTCGGAAGGGTTTTAAGGATTCAGTGAGAAATTTTTTCAAAATCGTATATATTTATGTGTGTGTGTGTGTGTGTCTGAGTGTGTGTGTGTATATGGTGTAACGCAATTTTTCAAATGTTTCGGTGTATATATATTTTATAAAATAATAATCATTGGTAAATAGAAATAATAAATTTTTCTAAATATAATTTTATAATTGTTCAATATATATATTTTAATCAAGTTGGTTGGGGTTTAAAAAACCATTCATTCTCCTTTAAACAAATATTGTTGCAGCCCATCTCCACCTTGGCCCAAATCCTTGGTCGATTTTGGTAGAGTTTCTTCTTCATTCGAAAGAACCGTTTGATTCAAAAGTCTTTTTTTCCATTCTATTAGAAATTGCAGAGACATCACTCTGCATTCTCTCTTTGATGTGTTGACTCTCAGTAAGAGATTTCAAATTCAAATTCCTAACAGTTTTTCAATTTCCTTGAGAAATGCCAATTGTTTGGTGCTAAATCAACGAATAACACATTTTATAACCAGCCCTCCCTTCCTATTTAAATTCCTCCATTCATCATCAGATCTAGAATTCTATTCCTTCTTCTTCTTTTTCCTAATCCATCCTTCTTGAACCTAATTCAGAGAGAGCAGCCATGGCGGACGCAGACATCACGATGACCTTCCTACGTAGATCGACTTGGAGTACATAGCTCCTTAGACGCAGCAGCGGGAAGCCGATGTTCATCGAAGGCATCATTCCAGAGGTGTTGGAGTGGCACACCAAAGCTTCCCGACAAATTTCCCCAGAGTAATTTTGTTCTCGTTCAATTGATTCGTTGTTTCCTTGAATCAAATAGATTTTGACAAGAACTGTTTAATTTCTTGAATTTTCCTAGATTAAATGTCTACCAAATTGGCTGATTTGATCGTACTTCTTCTTGTATTTATCAAGATCTGGTAGATCAATGATCAATTCGATCTATTTGTCTTCATCGAACAACACAGGAGGTGAGTTCATCTGAGCCAATGCTTAAACTCATGTTTGTTTCTTCTTTTAGAATTTTAATTCTACTCGTGAGCCGATCGGTTTTTGATCGCTGATGTGATCTCCTCTCAGATCGATCCATAGGGACTGTCAAAATCCTTTAGCTTTTGATGTTACAATCCTTGAAATCAAATTAGGTGAGTGTCGAAGCATGGAATATTTTGATCTAATTCAAATTAATATACCAATTGACTTTGCCATGTGTTACTCTGTTTGTTGTTCTTTTTTGAATTATGATTTAGGAAACTGGATTGAATTAGACGAGTAGCTGTGTCTGATTGCAAGGAACTTTCAGAACTAATTTATATCAGGTAACTTTTGATCTATCAAATTATTATTGTTACAATTAGCTAGTTGATGTATGTACATTAGGATTTTATCACATCTGAAGGGTTAATGAGTATCAGATGTTCGAACTTTGTGTCTTAGATTTTATCATTTGATATCGGTTGCAGTACCAGTGTCAAACTGATGCGACTGAATGGTTCGAACTGACATCTACCATGTGAATATTGGAAGAGCAGTATTTGATGAGCCTATTTTGAATATTTAATTTAGGTTGAGAGTTTAAATGATTTTGAGGATTGCATTATGAACCCTGATGCTTAGTTTAACCTCTGTTGGTTTAGTTTAGGAAATAAGGTAGCAAGTAAGTAGAAGTTCTGAGCTATGTTGTAGCAGCATGATTATCTAGTTTATCTTACTATTCTAGACATCATTGCTATGGTTATTTAAATAACCCATTAGATTGGTTTGGCTAGGTTAGTTTTGCTAAATCTTTAGAGTTAAATTGAACCTGAGGGTTCGTTCCTCCTGTTGCTGCATGATGGATAATTGGGCAGGCCGAGTTCCTCTTTACAGGATCAGGTGATCCCAGTATTAACTGGTTAGTGATTTTAGAGGGGATATTAGCAATCTGAGCTCACTATGCAGCAGCAAGTTCATCAAAATTTTACTATTGAAATTATAATACCTGGTTCTTGAGTTTACATTTTGTATTTAAGCTCTCTTCTAATTACCTTAGCCTATGTTACAAGTTTTGGGTTGCATATGAGGGCTGCAAACTTATGAACCAACCTTGGCATCAGTATTGCTTTTCATGTTAGTATTTTGTAGGGTGACATTAAGTTGTGGATCACTGATTGGGTCCTACCTACTGCATTTGGAGAAATACTGTGATACAAGTAGAACTAAACAGTCGAATTGGCTAACTAAACTGAGAATAATGGTTAGTTGTTTCATTCAGTTCTTATCTCAGAACTGAGATAAGGTAGGGTTATCATGTAGGTTTAGACTCTACTGAACTAGGTATCAGTACTTGGGCTCACAAGTTTGGAGCATTGCTTCAGGATTTGGTTGAGAGTTCTAAACTAGCTTATATCTATATTACCTAGGTGCTGCTCTGAATAATAGGAAAGGAAATTGCTTTATCAGTGGTAGTAAAGAAGTATCCCACTTTTTTACTGATAAGTTGATATCAATATATCTGGTTCAATTGATAAGTTGATATCAGTTGATATCCCATCTACTGATATATATCAATATCAGAGTGTCTTACTTTAACTAATGTGTTAGTGTATTTTGAGGGGTTCATGTTGCCTGAGCCTTATGGGAACTATTTCAAGAAAAAGTAAGCATCACCTGGGATTAATACCTATAGGAGCACATTGTAGAATTATACATCTAGTTCTCCTTGACTGGCAAGCTTTGTCTAATTGCTAAGTCCATTTATAAACTAGATGAATGGTGGGTATCATATGTTAATTAGGATGGACTCTGAAGGATATCTAATATACTAGTTATCTCATATTAGTGTAATTCTAATTTATGTAATAAATCATATAAGGGTAGGCTTAATGTTATTATGTTAAAAACTAAGGAATATGTTAGTGACCTTTTTAGACTAGAAATATCTACTTTTAATTGTTGAATTATCAAATTATAAATTATAACAGGAGGACATCCAACTTTACTATCCACACTTGATCACCCTGAGCAAGGCAAGTATACTCCTCGGATTTGTCCATTTACTTTATGTCTTGTGCATTTATTTTATGCTTGTACCTTCCTGTTGGACACGATATTACACGGTCATGTCTTGTGTCTTGTTCCAAGATTTGCTTGTGTCTGGACGGGAAAATACTACAAATGTGATCAAACCCGAATTACAATTCATGTTAATAGCTTAGGCCTCACACGGTCCACGCGGGCCCTAAGCTCTACCTTCATGCCTGTGCCATGTTCCATGTTCTACCCAAGCCGATCACACACTCTGGAAGTATTTCAAATATATCACACATGTTAGGTTCTTTGTATATTTCATGCTCAGGTACCAGGTTACATTTCAGGTTCATTTCATACAGTCTTGTGTTTCATTTCATCATGCTTGTTCTAGTTTCTTGTTTTGAGATTCATTGCCTGTTCATATTTCATTTTTATGTTGTTCTTGTACATTTCCTTGGATATACTTAGCTCCGCTCCTAACTAGGATATGTTGCAGGTGAGATGGAGGCTATTTGTGACACTTATTACGGGCAGGAGCCTGGAGGTACCTTTGAGCTAGCTGGTGTTGCCCTGGCTTAGAGGCCGAGGAGGCTTAGCACCTTCCCTTTGGTTTCATTTGGACTTTGTATTAGACTTCAGTTTTATATTTTATTGCTGGATAAATGTAATAATTCATAGTTTGTACTGTGATTCTAGGATTCGATTATATAGATGTTGTGGTTTATATTCATTCATATTTGGACTTGTAGTTTCCCTAGGATTGGTACAGCTTACTTTATCGTGTCTAAGGATGAAGGCTGGGCGTGTCCGACTCATGTCCGATTATTCGGGAGCGGGTCGTGACATATTTTTATTGGTGACCCATGCAGGTCTATCCTAATGGTACCTAAGTATTATTGTACTATTAGTGGACTTGATTAAACTAGGGAAAACTTGATCACAGCATAGGAAAATTGGGAAATAAGGGCATATCAGTTACATCAGGTACATTGATATTGTAGAAACATTGTTTATTTTTAGGTTTTAGTGTTTTAGCAATCAACGAAGTTTTCTTCCTATTGCAGGATGGTCACTACGAGGAAGACCGCGGATCAGCCTGGAGTTACGGGAACTTCGGATCGGTCTGCACTAGACGTTCCGGTAGAGCAGCTTCCGCTACCGCCTCCTATCTTTCCTCCGTTGCCCCCGACGATGATGTTTGACGGTGCCCTGGTAATGGCCATGTTCCAGCAGTTCATGGAGGCTCAGAACCACCAAGCCATGCAGTTTTGAGCGACAGTCGAGGATGTACTCAGGACCCGAGTGCCTGCGGCACCAGCACCGGTAGCACCTCCAGCACCAATAGCACCGAGACCGGGGACCGCTAGAGACTACCAGAATCTTTGTCCGATAGATTTCTGCGGCCATGAGGGGATAGTATATGTGGATGAGTGGCTGGAAAATATCGTACAGACGCTAAAGATGGCAAGGATTCCGGATGACCTGAAGGTAGAAGTTGCGAGCATACAACTTTTTGATCTTGCCAGAGCCTGGTACCGAGAGGAGCCTCAGTTAGCTGCACCCCAGATTCTCTGGACAGACTTTAATACTCTGTTCAAAGAGAAGTTCTTCCCCAACATAGAGTGAGACGAGCTTCGGATGCAGTTCAAGGCATTGCAGCACGGGAACATGGCGGTGGCAGAGTATACATCGGAGTTCACCCGACTTAGCAAGTACGCGGAGAACCTAGTCGGCACACCAGAGGAGAGGGCTTGGAGGTTCAAGAATGGCCTCACCAGAGAGTTGCGGCATGCAGTGGCGATCAGCCAGCGACAACTTATGCGAGCATTCTCAAGATTGCTCAGGCTGTAGAGAAGGAGATGTACCCGAGGCCCAAGAGGGACAGGGACATCGGTATTAGCAGCTATCAGGCACCGGCAAAGAGGACTCAGATTCAGACGAGGCCACCACAGCCGGCAGTAGTTTATCATCGTCCTGCCAAAGCTCCAGCAGTTCAGCAGCAGAGACAGCAGGGGATCACCGGCACATACTGTTATCGGCCAGGATACCACATTGAGGCCTGACGCAAGAGGCTCGGACTTTGCCTATTCTGTGGATCAGATGCTCATCAGATGAAAGATTGCCAGCAAGCCACAGCCAGACTAGCAAGAGGACCGCGAGGAGATGGCGGACCACCACCTGCACCACCCAGAGCACTACCTGCTGTACCCCAGATAGGACCAACTCTACCACCTCAATAGCAGCAATTTGCACAGCACCAGCAGCCGCAGAGAGGAGGACCACAGCAGGGATATGCTTACGTCATTGCCGCAGTTGAGGAGGATGAGGCAGCTCCAGATGTTATTACAGGTTTTATTCTCTTATATTCATTTTCTGCGATAGTATTGTTTGATTCTGGAGCCACACATAGCTTCTTATCATATGAATTTCTGTATAGACATGGTTTTACTTTTGTGCCCACTAGAAAAAACTGTCAGATTAGGACAGAAGAAAGAGTAGTGCAAGTTAGTGAGATAGTTGATTGCCCTATCACTATTGCTGGGAGAGAGCTTAGAGCTCGATTCCTAGTGATGCCATTGTCGGGATTTGACATAGTCCTCGGCATCGACTTGATGAGTGAACAATTTATTGTAATAGACTCACATTAAGGAAAGTTTACTTTCATTCCGTCTGGAGTTTCGCCGTACGAGGTCAGAAGACGGATCGTAGAGATGCCAGAGGAAGTCTACTTCGGACAGTTGTAAAAGACCATGAGTTGCCGCATCTGTTGATTGCAGAGTTTCTCAACGTCTTTCCCGAGGAGTTGCCAGGATTGCCGCCAGATCGAGATGTGGAGTTCAGCATCGACTTAGTACCCGGATCAGCGTCGAAGTCCCAACATTGCTACAAGATCAACCTGAGGGAAGCTGCAGGGTTGAAGGACCAGATTGATGAGTTGGAAGGCAAGGATTTTATTTCGTCCAGTGCTTCACCCTGGGGAGCACCGGTACTCTTCATGCCGAAGAAGGATGGGAATGTTAGAATATGCATCGATTACCGTGCACTTAATAACATCACCATCAAGAATAAGTACCCGTTGCTGCAGATAGATGAGTTGTTTGATCAGTTGAGTGGGGCAAAAGTTTCCCAAAGATTGATCTTCGGTCGTGGTATCATCAGATGAAGGTTCGAGAGCAGGATATTCTGAAGACAACATTTAATACCCGCTACGGCCAGTATGAATTCTTGGAGATGTCGTTCGGACTCACCAATGCTCTAGCAGTGTTTATGAACCTTATGAATAAGGTCTTCCACAAGTATCTGGATAAGTTTGTCGTAGTCTACATCGACGACATCTTGATCTATTCGAAGATTGAGGAAGAGCATGTAGAGCATCTACGAATTGTTTTGGAGATTCTGCGGAAGGAGAAGATGTACGAAAAACTCTCAAAGTACAAGTTTTTCTTGGACAGAGTGGAGTTCTTAGGGCATGTGGTAACTGGAGAGGGGATATCTGTATATCCCAAGAAGATTGAAGCTGTGGAAGCATGGGCACCTCCCAAGTTAGTAGCTAAGATTCGTAGTTTCATAAGGCTAGCAGGCTACTACCGGAAGTTCGTGAATGATTTTGCCAAGATAGCAGAGCCAATGACGAAGCTTACGCGGAATGACAAGGAGTTCATCCGGAGCAACGCCAGCCAGTCAGCATTTGAAAAATTAAAGAGAAGACTCACAACAGTGCCAATTTTAGCTTTTCCATCAGGATCTGGAAACAGCGATGCATTAGGGAAAGGCTTCGGATGTGTGCTTGAGCAGAACAAGAGGGTTATTGCTTATGCTTCTAGACAGATAAGGCCTCATGAGAAGAATTATCCTACTCATGAGTTGGAGCTTGCAGTAGTCATTTTTGCCTTAAAACTGTGGAAGCACTATTTGTATGGGGAGAGAGTGGACAGCTTCACGGACCATAAAATCCTGAAGTATATTTTCAGTCAGAAGGAACTGAATATGAGGCAGCGAAGATGGCTGGAACTCATAAAGGATTTTGACATTAATCTGCAATACCATCCTGGAAAGGCAAATGTGGTAGCAGATGATCTTAGTCGATATCCTGTTGTTATGTTCCTTACTATGGACCGACTTCTTCTCGAGGATATTGAGAGTCCAAAAATCGAGATTGTTCTTCCAGGA
The DNA here is from genome assembly GCA_029216955.1 of Iris pallida. Classification (NCBI taxonomy): domain Eukaryota; kingdom Viridiplantae; phylum Streptophyta; class Magnoliopsida; order Asparagales; family Iridaceae; genus Iris; species Iris pallida. The sequence continues at coordinate 13,689,589 of JANAVB010009399.1, forward strand.
GTTTGAGGGCAGCTGATGCACATGAAGATACAGTCAGGATTAATAGAGAAGATCAGGGAGGCCCAGTTTCTAGATGAGGGACTCCGTTGTCTCAGAGGTTAGGCAGAGGCAGGATTGCTTGACGACTTCACTATTGCAGAGAATGGATCCCTGAGAAACAAAAACCAGTTGTGTGTGTCCAAGGATTTACGGGAGGAGGTTATGCAGGAGGCCCACCAGTCATAGTATTCTATTCATCCTGGATCAACTAAGATGTATAAGGATATGAGGGAGTATGTTTGGTGGAATAGGATGAAACGATAGGTTGCCAGATCCGTTTCTAGGTGCCTTGTGTGCCAGCAAGTCAAAGCAGAGCGCCAGAAACCAGCGGGATTACTCCAGCCTTTACCTATTTCGGAGTGGAAGTAGGAACACATAACCATGGACATCGTCTCTGGTTTATCGCGTACGCCCGGTGGCAAAGATGTTATTTGGCTTATCGTGGACAGATTGACGAAATCAGCTCACTTCATTCCATTCAAGGTAGGGCAATCGATCGAGAAGCTTACAGATCTCTACATGTGACAGATTGTGCGGATTTACGGAGTGCTAGTGAGTATCGTTTCAGACAGTGACAGCCGCTTCACATCACACTTCTGGAGGAGACTACAGCTGAGCTTGGATTCACAGTTGAAGTTCAGCACCGCCTATCATCCACAGACAGATAGGAAGTCCGAGTGGACCATCTAGACACTGGAGGACATAATGTGGGTTTGCATACTCGATATTGGCGATTCGTGGGAGGATCACTTACATCTTGTGGAGTTTGCCTATAACAATAGCTATCAGGCTAGCATCTAGATGACACCTTTTGAGGCACTATATGGATGGAGATATCGTACACCTTTATCTTGGGGTGACTTGGGTGAGAGGACTTTGCTTGGGCCAGAGACGGTAGTAGATTCAGCCGAGAAGGTCAGACTGATCAAAGAGCATCTCAGAATTACACAGGATCGACAGAAGCACTGGGCAGACAACAACAGGCGACCACTGGAGTTCACAGTTGGAGATAGGGTATTCATGAAGATCTCGCCGCCCAGAGGCACTATTCATTTCGACAGAGGTAGGAATCTTGCCCCAGATACATCAGGCCCTTCGATGTGACGGTACGGATTGGCGAGGTGGCATATCGACTTGCACTTGCTGCTAGCTTGGAGGGAGTACATGACGTTTTTCACGTGTCCCAGCTTCGATGCTACATTCCGGATCTGAATCATGTGGTGGACTACTCAGAGCTAGAGGTGGGCCCGAGCTTAACCTACGTGGAGCAGCCAGTGGAGATCCTTAATCGGAGGAAGAAGGAACTGCGGAATCAGACCATACCGCTTGTCCGAGTCATGTGGAGACACCACTCTCCGGGAGAGTCTACATGGGAGCGCGAGGACGAGATGCGGGAGCGTTATCCCAGTTTGTTTGCATGATTGTACTTTGATATTGAGAGTATATTTGTTTGAATTCAATAAAGGACTTATGTTTAAACCTTCTTTATGTTTTTTCTTTTGAGATTTTATTTGGTTGTCATTCGAATTTCGAGGACGAAATTTTTCAAGGGGGAGAGATTTGTAATCCCACTTTTCGAATGTTTTGGTGTATATATTTTTTAAAAAATAATAATCATTGGTAAATAGAAATAATAAATTTTTCTAAATATAATTTTACAATTGTTCAATATAAATATTTTAATTATGTTGGTTGGGGTTTTAAAACCCATTCTTTCTCCTTTAAACAAATATTGTTGCAACCCATCTCCACCTTGGCCCAAATCCTTGGTCGATTTAGGAAGAGTTTTCTTCTTCATTCGAAAGAACCGTTTGATTCAAAATTCTTTTTTTTATTCTGTTAGAAATTGTAGAGACATCACTCTGCATTCTCTCTTTGATTTGTTGACTCTCAATAAGAGATTTCAAATTCAAAATCCTAACAGATTTTTAATTTCCTTGAGAAATCCTAATTGTTTGGCGCCAAATCAACGAACAATATGTTTTATAACCGGCCCTCCCTTCCTATTTAAATTCCTCCATTCATCATCAGATCTAGAATTATATTCCTTCTGCTTCCTCTTCCTAATCCATCCTTCTCGAACCTAATTTAGAGAGAGCAACCATGGCAGACGCAGACATATCGATGAGCCTCCTGCATTGATCGACGAGTAGTGCATAGCTCCTTAGATGTAGTAGTGGGAACCCGACGTTCACTGGAGGCATCATTCCAGAGGTATTGGAGTGGCACACCAGAGATTCCTGACGATTTTCCCCAGAGTAATTTTGTTTTCGTTCGATTGATTCGTTGTCTCCTTGAATCAAATAGATTTTGATAAGAACTGTTTGATTTCTCAAATTTTCATAGATTAAATGTCTACAAAATTGGCTGATTTGATCGTTCTTCTTCTTGTATTTATCAAGATCTGGTAGATCAATGATCAATTCGGTCTATTTGTCTTCATCGAACAACATAGGAGTTGAGTTCATCCGAGCCAATGCTTGAACTCATGTTTGTTTCTAATTTTAGAATTTTAATTCTATTCGTGAGCTGATCTGGTTTTGATCGCTGATGTGATCTCCTCTCAGATCGACCCATAGGGACTGTCAAATTAGGTGAGCGTCGAAGCATAGAATATTTTAATCTAATTCAAATCAGTATACCAATTGACTTTGCCATGTGTTACTCTGTTTGTTGTTCTTTGTTTGAATTGTGATTTAGGAAATTGGATTGAATCAGATAAGTCGTTGTGTCTGATTGTAAGGAACTTTCAGAACTAATTCATATCAGGTAACTTTTGATCTATCAAATTATTGTTGTTACAATTAGCTAGTTGATGTATGTATATTAGGGTTTTTTCACATCTGAAGGGTTGATGAACATCAGATGTTCGAACTTTATGTCTTAGATTTTATCATTTGATATCGGTTGCAATACTATTGTCAAACTGATGCGACTGAATGGTTCGAACTGACATCTACCATGGGAATATTGGAAGAGTAGTGTTTGATGAGCCTATTTTGAATATTTAATTTGGGTTGAGAGTTTAAATAATTTTGAGGACTGCAGTATGAACCTTGATGCTTAGTTTAACCTCTGTTTGTTTAGTTTAGGAAACTGAGGTTGCAAGTAAGTAGAAGTTTTGAGTTATGTTTTAGCGGCATGATTATCTAGTTTATCTTACTATTCTAGACATCATTGCTATGGTTATTTAAATAACCCATGAGATTGGTTTGGCTAGGTTAGTTTTGCTAAAACTTTAGAGTTCAATTGAACCTGAGGGTTCGTTCCTCCTGTTGCTGCATGATGGATAATTGGGCAGGCCGAGTTCCTCTTTACAGGTTTAGGTGATCCAAGTGTTAACTGGTTAGTGATTTTAGAAGGGATATTAGCAATCTGAGCTCACTGTACAGCAGCAAGTTTATCAGAATTTTAGTATGGAACTTGCAATACCTGGTTCTTGAGTTTATATTTGTATTTAAGCTCTCTTCTAATTACCTTAGCCTATATTACAAGTTTTGGGTTGCCTATGAGGGCTGCAAACTTATGAACCAACCTTGGTATCAGTATTGCTTTTCATGTTAGTATTTGGTAGGGTGACATTAAGTTGTGGATCACTAATTGGGTCATACCTACTGCATTTAGAGAAATACTGTGATACAAGTAGAGCTAAATAGTCGAATTGGCTAACTAAATTGAAAATAATGGTTAGTTGTTTCATTCAGTTTTTATCTCAAAATTGAGATAAGGTAGGGTTATCCTGTGGGTTTAGACTCTACTAAACTAGGTATCAGTACTTGGGCTCACAAGTTTGGAGCATTACTTCAGGATTTGGTTGAGAGTTCTAAACTAGCTTATATATATATTACTTAGGTGCTGCTCTGAACTGTAGGAAAGGAAATTGCTTTATCTGTGATAGTAAAGAAGTATCCCACTTTTTACTGATAAGTAGATATCAGTATATCTGGTTCAATTGATAAGTTGATATCAGTAGATATCCCACCTACTGATATATCAATATCATAGTGTCTTATCTTAACTAATGTGTTAGTGTATTTTGAGGGGTTCATGTTGCCTGAGCCTTGTGGGAACTATTTCAAGAAAAAGTAAGCATCAACTGGGATTAATACCTATAGGAGCACATTTAGAATTATACATCTAGTTCTGCTCGACTGGCAATCTTTGTCTAATAGCTAAGTCCAGTTATAAACTAGATGAATGGTGGGTATCATATGTTAATTAGGATGGACTCTCAAGGATATCTAATATATTAGTTATCTCATATTAGTGTAATACTAATTTATGTAATAAATCATATAAGGCTAGGCTTAGTGTTATCTAGTTAAAAACTAGGGAATATGTTAGTGACCTTTTTAGACTAGAAATATCTACTTTTAATTGTTGACTTATCAAATTATAAATTATAACATGAGCACATCCAGGTTTACTACCCACACTTGATCACCCTGAGCAAGGCAAGTATACTCCTCGGATTTGTCCATTTACTTCATGTCTTATGCATTTATTTCATGCTTGTACCTTCCTGTTGGACACGATATTACATGGTCTTGTCTTGTGTCTTGTTCTAAGAGATGCTTGTATCTGGGGGAGGAAATACTACAGATGTGTGATCAAACCCGAGTTACAATTCATGTTAATAGCTTAGACCTCGCACTGTGCACGCGGGCCCTAAGCCGTACCTTCATGCCTGCGCCATGTTCCATGTTCTACCCAAGCCGATCACACACTCTGGAAGTATTTCAAATATATCACACATGTTAGGTTCCTTGTATATTTCATGCTCAGGAACTAGGTTACATTTCAGGTTCATTTCATACAGTCTTGTGTTTTATTTCAGCATGCTCGTTCTAGTTTCCTGTTTTGAGATTCATTTCCTGTTCATATTTTATCTTCATGTTGTTCTTGTTCATTTTCTTGGATATACTTAGCTCTGCTCCTAACTAGGATATGTTGCAGGTGAGATGGAGGCTATTTGTGACACTTACTACGTGCAGGAGCCTGGAGGTACCTTTGAGCTAGCTGGTGTTGCTCTAGACTTAGAGGCCAAGGAGGCTTAGCACCTTCCCTTTAGTTTCATTTGGACTTTGTATTAGACTTCAGTTTTACATTTCAATGCTGGATAAATGTAATAATTCATAGTTTGTACTTTGATTCTGGGATTCGATTATATAGATGCTGTGGTTTATATTCATTAATATCTGGACTTGTAGTTTCCCTAGAGATTGGTACAGCTTACTTCATCGTGTCTAACGACGAAGGCTGGGCGTGTCCGACTCTTGTCCGATTATTCAGGAGCGGGTCGTGACATGTGGGCACACATAAACTAATTTGATTTACATTCATTTTAAACTAGTATTAAGATTAGGTTTGTAGAGGTTAGTCTAGAGATTGCTTAGGAAAGATTTTGAAAAACTTTTTTCTTCTCAAACTAAAAGTCGCTCGGCTTAGATTGGCTGAGAAGAAGAACCGTGCTATACACTTGTTCAAATTTCTTTATATATATATATATATATATATATATATATATATATATATATATTTTACAATAATAATATAAAACCTAATAAAAATATTCCAAATAATCATGATAAATTTATACATAAAAAATCTTCTAAATATTTCTTAATATATTTTCTAAGTATTACCATCCAAATATAAATATTTTGCGTGTATATAATTCGTACATATATTAATTTTATTAAGAAAATCTAATTTCTTATTTAAATAAAATCTAAAAATAATTTAAAAGAAAACTCATACATATAAGCTATTCATCATATATTAAGCTTTTCATGTACTCATATATTTTAGATATTCCTATTCTTTATATATTTATACATTTATCCATATTACTTGTTACATATGTTAACTCTAAAAAAAAAATCTCTATAAGCTTTTTATGTACTCAGATATTTTAGATATTCCTATTCTCTATATATTTATACATTTATCCATATTACATGTTACATATGTTAACTCTAAAAAAACAAATCACTGTATACTAATATCTCATTCATGGAATATATATATATATATATATATATTTTTTTTCATGGAATATATATATATATATATATATATATATATATATATATATATATATATATATATATATATATATATATATATATATATATATATATATATATATATATATGTATGTATATATATATATATATATATATATATATATATATATATATATATATATATATATATATATATATATATATAAATATATATATATATATATATATATGTATATATATATATATATATATATATATATATATATATATATATATATATATATATATATATATATATATATTATATATATATATATTTTTTTTTATATTTTATATATATATATATATATATATATATATATATATATATATATATATATATATATAATATAAAATATATATATATATATATATATATATATATATATATATATATATATATATATATAACAAGAAAAATTCTATGGATCTTAAATAAAAATAAAAATAAACATAGCAAACTTTTAGGGGTTTTACATTTTACCCTAATGACAAAAATTTTGTCCTCAAAATTAAAATTAAAGCATAGTCTATGATCAAACGGGCCTAGAAGAATCAATGTAGCAATATCGCTCCTTCATCCTTGAAATTAAAACAACGCACTACCGTTGAAAGTGAAATTAAATATGGTAGCAAGTGTCAAGTACAAGGATAGCATCTCTATTTACGAACAGATGGGAGAAACTATTGTGTGTGTTATCCTTGTGCTCCCATGTTTGGCAAGGGATGCTTCGATGACACAGAGACGAGGAAATATAACGATTCACTCTTCTATAGTGTACAAGGTTATAGATGAGTGTAACGAACTCTAAGGTACATCATAAAATCTTTTACAACTAAGTCCTAAATTTTCTATTTTAAATGGGTCTATGTAGTCCATGATTATAAGGCTACTAAGGTGTTGAAGGTAGTACTGCACATTGCTAATACCAACTAATAATCCCAAATATTTCTAGATAATGACGAGACAACTATATATTAAGCATGATAACTAAAATAGTGGAAGTAGGGTTCTACTATCAAATTGTGTCTCAATGACGTAACTAGAAAAATATAGGTTGTATCCCTACTAATATGATGGGTGTTTATCACGGTCATGGTAAATGTCCTATGATGTTGCTACCATGCCAAAGGATGTCTAATCGACCTGCTTCGAGTCATTATAGCTAGTACTTGGACTGGGTGGATCAAACCATATTAACATCAATCAAGGTTAGGGTCAAGCAAAATAGAAAAATAATCAAAATATTTCCAAGAATGATACGAAGCCAAACTGGATACATAGGACGTAGTCTAGGTAAAAGTAGATACTTGTATATCTTTGTGCTTGTTATTTATGTGATTCCTCGCCAGTAAGCCCTTGGCTGCAAAATTCCTGATTATGTAATATATTATCTGAGGTTCTACCTCGCTAGTATGCCTCTAGCTACAAAAACTCTAATTCTATAATACATTATCTGAACTTATGCCGTATCAGTATACCTCCGGCTACAATACTCACTATCCCGTTTACATCGGATGGCTAAATGGCATATCTTCTTTGCAAAATAATATAGATTCTCGAACCTGCCATTGGTTAATTCCATGAAAATTTTTGTTCCAAGATCTTTAGCAAAATAATTGATAAGAATCGATCAAGAAGTTAATAGAGAAAAAGTTCAATAAATTGTAGGAAAGAGAAAAGTCAATAGAGGGACAAGATACATAATATCATGCTATATAAACTATCGTAGTAGATAAATAAACATGCAAAAAACTATCCTAGCAAATAAATATGCAATGGGTTTTTATAACCATTTAATGTGCAATTTAAGGATAAATTTCACACGTATGGGTGGGATTTAGGCTAGTGGTGTACATATACTATCATCCAGTCATCTGTATCGGGCCATAACGTTCCAAAACTTCAGAGGGTATCTGCAATTTGTATTATGCCATAGTTCCATCCAGAGACTATGATTTATCTGTTTAGCTTCCCATACGCACTACAAACTGTCCTCCCCTAAGATTCTAACACTAACCAAGTCATGTCCATGAACAGTTTTGTAACTGCTTGAGTCTCTATATCTTAATTATAACAATTACCGATATCTATCCGTCATACTACTCTTACGTAATGATAGCTAGTCAAATACACTGGTCGTGCCCTGAGTAAAATGTCTCAAATCGTGTAATGAAAGTGTCATACCCAAAGGAGAATAAGAATATCCCGCAATCACAAGGTAGTCTACCAAAACTATGTCAACATGCATAAAATAAAAGCAAGCAATGGAAAACGATTAATACAGTCGCTTGCACCCAAGTATGTCTTGGACGCGCAGTTTATAATACATATTTACTAAACAAATATGAAACAAAATAAATAAATGTTGAAAATAAATATAATGAGCAGTGAATATAGCAAGGGATATTTGTCTGGTGGTTGTTAGGTGTTTTGACGGCGTCTAGTAGATGAAATCAATAAATTAGAAGAAACAATAGAAATGGAACTTCCGTAAATGTCTTCAAATGCTGAAACAAAAATATCACCAATATTTTATAAAGAATAAATTTACTATGATTGAATACTCATGCGTCCAATTCTGGGCGCAGGCACAAAATGCTACGAGTCGAATGACACTAGTTTCTTCATGACGTGACGAGTATGCACGAACAAATTGAAAATTTTAGAAAATGGCCGATACGGCGTTCCTCGACGTATACGGTTCGAATTCGTCGCGCACACACTGCCAATTCAATTTCTGTCAAAGCTCAAACCTCCACAAAATCCATATGCACCTTTCTATGCAACTGGCGCATGACCAAGTCATCTGATATGTTGGAATGGACTATGTATCGAAGAATTATTATTGTTTTAAGAAACTATTTTTTTGAGTTTGGAACTGATATAAAACAAAAATTAATAAAATAAAATAATAACTAAAAATAGGGTTTTTATCACGTATAGTTTCTCTACAAGTCTATTCTGGTAGATTTTGAATCGATAGTCGGTCCAAAAAAATGATTTCCAAAACAGCTCTTTGGGACAGTTTCTGTGCCTAGAAATTTAGTATTTTTTTTTCTTGATTTTGTAACTCGATTTTCTTCGCATACACATGAATTAAAATTTTCTATTTGATATGTTTTGTAGGTGTTTAGGTTGGCGACACGTAGGATGTCCTAGATTGAAAAATAGAGGTGCGATGATGGAGAAAAGGGCTCAGGAAACATGCATAACAGGCTGTGTTGCACTGCTACATCTGCTGTGTATGGTGCTATTGTTGCTGTCCATTGCAGCAGCAGCGGTGCACAGCATCGGTCGGATGCCCAGCGATGTCTCCGATGGTGGTGGCTGTAAAGCGGTGCTTGGATGCGCATAGGTGTATCTGGGATTGACCTCGAGGAATTCAGAAGGGTTTCGAGGCTTCAGAAAGAAAGGTTACCAAAATTGTGTATATGTGTGTGTGTGTGTGTGTGTGTGTGTGTGTGTGTGTGTGTGTGTGTGTGTGTGTGTGTGTGTGTGTGTGTGGATTTATAAACACAAATTAATTTGACTTAAGTTATTTTAAACCAGTATTTAGATTACGTTTGTAGAGATTGTCTAGAGATTGCTTAGCAAATGATTTGGGAAGATTTGGATTGGTTTTTTTCCTCAAAACTGACAGTCACTCGGCTTAGATTTTGCTAAGAAGCAGAACAATGCTTTGCACTTGTTCAAATTTTTTATATATGTATTTTAAAATAATAATATAAAACCTAATAAAAATATTCCAAATAATCCTGATAAATTTATACATAAAAAAAATCTTCTAAATATTTCCATCCAAATATAATTATTTTTCATATATATAATTTGTACATATATTAATTTTATTAAGAAAATCCAATTTCTCATTTAAATAAAATCTAAAAATAATTTAAAAGATAACTCATACATATAAGCTATTCATCATATATTAATCTTTTTATGTACTAATATATTTTAGATATTCCTATTCTATATATTACTACAACAAAAAGTATCTTTCTGGGACGCCAAAAATATGTCTTAAAAAGACCAAAAAAAAGTCCTAAATTGTAATTTGGGACGAATTTTAGGACGGTAAGTGACAGTGCTATTAGGGTGGCGTGGCAAAAAGTTTTAGGACGAAAAATACCGTCCTAAATTGGTTTTAGGGTCGAAAAATCAAACCGTACCAAAAGAGTTTGAATTATTATATGTTTACGACGGTTTACAAAACGGTCCCAAAATAAAAGAGTTTGTGACGAATAACATCTGTCCTAAACAAATTTTCCAGCGTTACAAAAGGATGTCATTTATATCTAGGACAATTACATAATCGTCCCAAAAGTAATACTTATGAAATTATTGTTTGTATTTTTCAGCTATAAAACATACAATTTAAATACACATAATTCATATGATAATGGTCGTTGTCAAGCTTGTCCTCAGATGTATCTCCAGGTATCAGAGCTCCAATACAAAAAAAGCTTAACAACATCAAGCATTCTTTACGATTAAGTAGAAGACAATAAAATCCATATATAACTCTATATGTTCAATTGATAAACAACAAAAAGCTTAATATTAAGCATCCTTAGCCACCATTTCCAAAATAAATCCAAAACACTATACATTACCCACAGCATCAGTTACAAAATGAACCCATTGCCTCCACCATTAGATACAAAATGATGAACACATTAAGTATCCTTAACCACCTTTTCCAAAATAAATCCAAAATACTATACATCGCCCACAACATCAGTTACAAAATGAACCCATTTTCTCCACCATTATACCATATTTTTAGTATATCCAACATGAACCCAAAAATTAACCCAAACTTTTTATCATCACAAGATCGTCGCCCATCATTTTATCATATCCAGAATGCTTTTGAAAGACCTGCAAATGAAAATATGCCAATATATTAGCAACCTACTAACTGTACACGAACAACCAAAAAAGAAAGACAAGTTCTTCCAAATTGTACAAACTATACCACATTAGTTTGTGAATGTTTAAACAAATTGTACAAACCTATTAACAGTTCTTCCAAACTGTACAGACCTGCGTACAAAAAAATTGGGAAAAAATAATGTATAGAAAAAGCATCAAGTGACAAAGGAAGCTTCAAGTGAAAATGGAAGCTTTAAGTGATGACTGGAAAAATTGGAAAGCATTTTAAATGGGAACTACAATTATTTTAGCAAGAATTACAGTAACAAGCTGGAAAAAACTAATGTAAAGGTTAAAATCAGTACAAACAATATAAAAGTTAAGTCCAAAAATCGGTCCAGAAAAAAAAAGAAAACAGAGAATTCTATTAACCCCATGACACCCAAGACATGCATGGGAAGGAACCAAATGTCTGATGGTTGTCATTAACCCCATTCTATTAACCCCATGACATCCCTTGAGGTTTTGTCCCAATGTCTGATGGTTGTCATTAACCCCATGACACCCAGGACATGCATGGGAAGGAACCAAAGCAAAGATAAGCTCAAGACCTCATTTTACTTATTCCTTCACCAGATGCCAATCCAAACACTAATTGGTCAAGTTAATAGAATTTAAGTAATACATATGTGACATATACTATTGACACTAACACGTTATAACTAACTGCCACTAGTTGTCAATGCCTGTATGAATATCTTAGGGAAACCACATTTTTTGGACTGGACATTAAAGCATATGGCAGTGGTTGATGATAGATAACATAAGAAGTGACATGACATTTGTCACACAAAGCTCTCAATAATTTTCTATCTAGCTAGGAAAACTGTCAGGTTAAAAACTATTTACGCAAAAGTATATGCAAATATGTAATAAATAGAAGGAACACCATTTCTGGCAGAATCCAACTTAATCAAAAATAGCAATAGCACCAACAGTGGCACTAAAATAGTTTGGTAGATGCACTCCTTATAGATTTCTTTGCAATACGAGATAACCTACGTGTAGGACTGTTGTATGCAACCTGAAAATGCATAATAAATATAGCAGTATATATGTAGGTGCTATCAAGATAGTCCAATACAGTGTCATAAGAAAGTTCAAACCATAGTAGTAAGCCATGCACAAAACACACTAATAAGACATAGAAGCTAGTTCAAACCATAGTAAAAATCTATGCAAGGAAGCTCAAATCAGAATAAAATACTCTTCTTATACGATTTGATCCCAGTTGAAGCTAGGCATCATATCGAAGCTCACCGTGGGTCTGCAAGAGCTCAATAACATCCATGATGCGGCTCAACCATCTCTACCAATGAAGAACCAAACCACCATAGCAAAATCCCTGAGTATCAGAAGAAGTATCAACTGCACAATGGCGTATCAGAAGAAATTTAAGTGCACACTGGTGTATTAGAGCGTATCAGAGCTCACTAGACATTAGCAACACAAGCATTGGCAGAGGGTCAAGACCAGCATCAATGGAGGATCAAGACTCGAGGACCCCTGATGTTGCTTTCCTCATCATTTGCTACATGCGTTGTATTAGATCTAAGAAAATTAGATTCAATATGTATATAAAGAAAAGAAAAAATGCACATCCTCGACAAAATATGAGGATCAAATATCCAGAATTGTCAAGATAGTCCAACACTAATAAGACATAGAAGGAAGTTCAAACCATAATAAAAATCTATGCAAGGAAGCTCAAACCATAGTAAAATACTCTTCCTCTACGATCAAGTTGAAGCTAGGCATCAGATCGAAGCTCACCGTGGATCGACAAGAGCTCAATCGCATCCATGATGCGGCTCAACCAGCTCTACCAATGAAGAACCAAACCACCATAGCAGGATACCCGAGTATCAGAAGAAGTATCAATTGTACAGTGGCATATCAGAAGAAATTTAGGTGCACACTGGTGTATTAGAGCGTATCAGAGCTCACTAGACCTTGGCAACGCAAGCATTGGTAGAGGGTCAAGACCAGCACCAATAGAGGATCAAGACTCGAGGACCACAGTTGTTGCTTTCCTCATCATTTGCAACTATAGTAGTAAGCTATATACTGGAACAATAAAAAAATCACTTATGATCAAATTTTTAACCTTTTTTTATTTTAGGGACAGAAGAGTCATCATTGTTTGCAACCTACAACGTAAGAAAAATAGTGAGATATTCCAATAAATGAAGACACAAGACACAAGACTTGATATCAAATTTATTACCCTCTTCATTTTAGGGTCGGAGGATTCTTTATTATGGTTGCAATCTTCCTTGCTAAGCAAGTCATCACCGACGGAGATATACTCATCATCTCTTTCACTTGTGCTTTTTTCCCATCTTACTCGAACTTGTTCGAGTAACCATCTTGGAATTCATTACAAGCTTTGAAGCATGTTGCAAATTTCAAAGTCACAGAACATTTTTACAAGGTAATGTCACACTTTGCTCAAGTTGAACATTTTTATTTTGCAATGAGTTGGTTTTATTTTGCATCAATGATGACTTCTTTGCAATGGAACTTATCAGCAAGGCCAGCTAAATGTATTATACATGTAATATTTTAGCCCCCTGTTGTCTAAAGTCCTGAAATTGCTACTGCAGCCATGGAGTTCAGGAAGAAGCTTAGAATAAAGGTCGTAAGGTAGGCCAAATCAAGGATTTTGTGGTTGTTGCCGTAGCAAGTAGCAGCAATACTTGTATCCGCCATTGTTGGAAGGGTAAGGCACATCTAGCTATTAGAAGAATGAGTCAACAGATCTGACATTGTGGGAATACATCAGAGTTGGGACCACGGAGTTCGAAGTTGTCGGAGTTACGGGCGCCGGAGTTTGAAACCGTCAGTTGTCATAGATCGAGGTGTCGGATCTACTACTTTCTATCTGAGGAGAAGATTGTAGATTTTTCATAGACAATATCTCAAATCTCCATTTTAAAGTAGAAGCAAACCAATATGAATTTACTTCTTAAGGAGTCTATACAGACTATTTTAGTATCCTTCTCTTCTACTAAAAATCTCATAAATTCATTTACATCAAATGGTCTACAATATATATATATATATATATATATATATATATATATATATATATATATATATATATATTGTTGGTCAGTATTGGTACCTCTATTCACCTTCACTCTCTAAATGACGGGCATTAACCATTTGATTTGCAAATTTTTTCCATAAAAGTATATTTAATGAATTACTATTATTCGCAATTCAAATATCTGTAAAATGTTAGTAATAGCAGTAACGTGTTACATAAAGGCTTAGCTTGTCGCATATATTCATAAGGTGTTAACGTCTATATGTAATGTGTTGTACCTAAACCAAATTTCCTAAACTATATATAGTGTATTTGTCATAATATATCATGTTACACATGAATGTAACACAAAATAGATTCATGTCGTATCTCCTATCGTGCAAGATAGTATGTAATTACACATGTCTGTATTAACCTGATTTACTTACACGTGTCTATGTTAACAAAATTTACTTACACATGCCTTTGTTGCCATTTCCATACTGTGTCATATCTCGTATCATGCAAGATAGTATGTAATTACTCCCACCAGATAGCCTAAACATTCTTAGGTTACTTTCCCAGTGCAAGTGTTGTAAATCTCTTCTAATCTTCCTTGAACTTTTATAAGTTACTCTTTCCTTTCTATTTTATATTTTGTGACATGGCTTGATAAATATGCTACATGTGCCTAAAGTACTTTCTAGATGTATTGGCCAAATTGACCAAAATCGAAATCAAAAGGAAGTAACCTATATTTTGGGATAATAGACATAAATTATAGGTAGTTACCTCCAGTTAAGAGTGGCAATACTATTTCTATTATAATGTAACACAACAAGGAGAAGACATGGACAACCCCAATTGAAGCAAAACTGTGACTGGCTCAGACATAAAATGAATTTTGTGCTAAAACTTAAGAAAGGAGAACAAGAAGAAAAAAAAGGAAATTTAGCCAAATTTCGTTCCTAATGAATTAATTGAAATCATGAATAAACCTAAATATTATAAACATGTAGATAATATCAAATCCTTCAAAATAATTACTTAGCAAAAAGTGCAGTGACCCCCAAAATGCATGGCAATGAAGGGGCAATAATTGCCAAAAGCGCCATTCATGTACCATAGGACAACGTGACAATGTCATAACCATATGTCCTGTGTTGATGACCTGCACGATAAATCACCTTGAATATAGAACGTGCCAAGGGCCTCCCCAAGTTGAATTAAACAAACAAAAAGATAAAGGAACAAACCTTTTCCAGATTCATAGTCAGATGAATCATTACGAGAATCAGGGCCTCCTGCTTGACTTCTTGTCCTTCCCCACTGATAGACCAACTAGAGATAACACCCAAATACTATGAAAAATGTTGTGAATGTCCATTCATACATTAGCATCAAACATATCCATGTCATCACTTAGCGGGGGACAATCATAAATGTAAGAGCGAGGGACAATATGGCAGCAATAAAGCAGAAGAAGATGGAGACCGCACCCAAATAAACAGGTAGCCTAGTAGTTGTGCCATTCACGAGCCGTCAGCACAAAGAGCAAAGAGTTTGATCATGCCGAATAATAACAGCTTGAATAACAAAGAAGTACGAAAACAAGTGCCAGAACAATCACCCAAGTTATATGTGTGTAAGATTGAAAAAACTAGCATATAATTTAAAAATCTAGAAGCTAAACTCAGTTTAAAAACCATGAAAGCAAGGTTTGCAGTATCGACCGTTATTGATGCTGATCGGCCATATTGTATCAACTTTGGCATGTTTTATCTGATACATAGATGTTGTGGATATCTTTACCGATCATTTCAGCAAAGAAAATGTTCTAAAAGAAATAGAGAATTTTTTTTAAAGGTAATGTCGACACAATGATTTGATGGATCGTACCACATATCAAGATTGCTATAGCGTGTCGCTAAGATTCCTTACAAATATACTGTGACCATCACCATTCGTCAAAGTTGTATATCTCTAAATAAACATCATTCATCCATCTTAACATTAGTCCAACTAGAACTATTTATCATGGTTGTACTTTGTCAAAAAGACAAGTAAATAAACAACTATATTTAGTGTGGGTGAAGAGGTCCAAATAGAACTATTTCCTTAGCGGTGAAGATTCAACTATTATTTAGATCCATAAAGTCTGAAACTGGTTTCGTAATCATAGTTACTTCTTTGGCCTTATAATTTAGGGGTCATAACATTAGAAGGCTTTTAAAAGGGAAAATGCATCACAATCCACATAAGGGGAAATTCTTCAACATTTGAACATCTCAAGAAGAGAAGCATATATTATGTTGTTAAAATGATGTACCCTCATTTGGTGTTGTTGTAAACTTGTATCTCATAGAGTCGAGGAGTCCAATCCCTTTCTTCACACATTCATTAGTAATAAAAAGTATCCAGAGTCTAGAGGTAACAACAGCCAACTGCTGTAGATTGAATTTCTATTATCATAATTGAAGCAAAAAAAAGAAACATGTATTCCTTTTCTCATGATCTCTAAGTAACTTAAATGAAAATAATTAAAACCATACTACCCGCTATGTGGGCATTCCTCGTCCAAAAATTTAAAATAATAGATTTTACTAAGGAAAATGTCCACATATTTTGCTAACCAATTTTGAGCAAATGTTGACCAAAAAATTGGTAAATAATCTAGGACAAAATAACATGCAGCCATGTAAACTGTGTAGAACACCCATATTCAAGAAAAAATTTGAGTAAAGTGTAAAACACTCAAATCTCAAACAAATAATCTAGGACAGAATTACATGTAGTCATGTAAACAATGTGAAAGACTCAAATTTTAAGCAAAATTTGATTAAACAGTATAAAACCCTCAAATTTCAAGCAAATAATCTACGACAAAATTATATGCAGCCGTGTAAATAGTGTGAATCACTCAAATTCCAAGGAAAAATTGAGTAAATAGTGTAAACCACTCAAATTCCAAGCAAATAATCTAGGGCAAAATAACATGCATCCAAAAATTAGGGCAAAGGCTAAACATTTTGGAAAAAAAATCTAAAGATTGGGGAAAATATACCAAGCAACAGCAATGGAGCACTAGGGTTGAAAGGTCGGACAGAGAGAGAGAGCAACGGTCGGAGAGAGAGAGAGGAGCAACACTGGAGCACCAGGTCGGAATAATGGTCGGAGAGAAAAAGAGAAGCAGCACTGGAGCACCTAGGTCGGAGAGAGAGAGAGAGAGAGGAACATCACCCATTTTTTGATCGGAAAGAGAGAGGGAGAGAAATATTTTTAGGTTGCTTGATATTGAGAAGTGTGTTCTCATCGAATAATTTCTGTATATTTTAGGATGGGCGGTCTGGATTAATCCATCCGATCGAACGATTGAGATGGAAACAAGTTGAGGTTAAGTTCCCCTCATAAAATTTGTTAATTAGGTGCCAAATGTGTGACATTCCCGCCGATCTATTTGGGACAAAAATGTGTATTATTTGGAACAGAAATTTTCATTAGTCCCAAATAGTGATCCACTTTCACAATCTGTCCCCAAAAAATGCAACTTTTTGTTACTAAAAATATAGTCATCCCTAGAATTATACTTTTAGGACTTTTTAGACTAGTGTTCCTTATAGTGTCGTCCAAAAAGAAACTTTTTTAGTGATATTTATGCAATTATCCATGTTACATATGACATATATTTAATTTAAAAGAAAAGCAAATCTCTTATATACTAAAATCTCATTAATGGAATATATATATATATATATATATATATTTCCTATACCATATCCATATAGGTATCAGTATACCCTTATACCCATCTTCCCACATTCCTAAACCCATCACCTACGTAACATATATATACCAAATGATACTCATATACTATACATCAATATTAATATCCCTAGACTATATATGTCAAGTATATCCTACATACCCAAACTCTTTCTTTCTTTCTCTCTCTCTCTCTCTCTCTCTCTCTCTCTCTCTCTCTCTCTCTATATATATATATATATATATATATATATATATATATATAAAAATATATATATATATATATATATATATATATATTTACGAAGAAGCAATTTTATTGAAATGGAAGATGGGCTCTAAGAGAGCATTACAGCAGGTACCAAAGGCAAAAACACAAAAGGCCTTGGTAAACTGAGTAGGAAAAACAGTAAACTAGGTATAAAACACAAAATATTAACAGTGGCGGCGAGATCCCGAGGGACTCGCTCCCGAGCCCTATTCAGCAGTCCAGAGCAGCCCTAAACTGGTTCGAGGTGTAGGTGCAACACCTCATTCTTTTGTGGATTTGCCGAATCACCTCTCTATATAATTTCGGAGGCTGGAATTGATGGTCCTCGAATCTGTATTTGTTTCGGTTTTTCCATAAAACCTAAAATGCGGCGGCAGCGACGATCTGATTCCCGTGAGACGTGTTCCAGCTGGCCAACAGATCGTTGATGCCCCCGGTTGTGGGGACCATATTGCACTTGCAGTGAAGGAGAGTCCAAATGTGAGAAGCAGACTCCCCAGCAAGCAGAACGTGCTCGACGGATTCCAGATGGGGATCAACACAACAGTGGCATTTGGACGCCAGACTATAACCGAAGGATTTAACAGCATCATCCGTGGGAAGTTTTCGACGCACGGCACGCCAGATGAGAATAGACCATTTCGGCGGAATACACGTGTGCCAAAACTTGGCGGAAGGGGAGGTTGTGACTTAAATCTCTCTGAGGATGGCTCTGACCGAAGCTAGGGTGAAGACGCCACTCTGGTTGGGGGACCATCTGAGCACGTCCAGAGTGTCATTAATCGACAGATTAGAAGCACCCAAGCTCGCCTCGACAGCCGGGCCAAGCCAATCACGCACCCTATCCCAATTCCACCCAGACGCGTCATTATCCTATAAATCTCGGATCTCGCACAGCGACGGAGTAATAGCGTTGGGCCTGAGGATGTCAGCCCCCAACCAGCGTTCCTTACAAGCCTGTGAATGACCATTGCCCAGGGTCAGACGCAAGTGTGGTTCCGCGAGGATACGGCCACGGATGATGCGCCGCTACGACGCGGAAGATCTGTTGTTAGCAGACGCCTCGGTTAAATGACAGAATCTGGAGTATCTCGCACGCATGAACCTGGTCCAGATCGAGTTTTCAGAGCGAATTTTCCACCACAATTTGGCTGAGAGGGCGTCGACCATGAAGGCAAGCCTGCAGAAACCCAGACCACCCTCATCAGTAGATTTGGCCATGGTAGCCCAACTGGCCCAGTGATACTTGTTCTTTCCCTCGAGATGACCCCAAAAGAAATTGGCAAGGATGGATTCAATAGAATGAAGCACTTTGGTTGGGGGCGAGCACACCGCTAATGTGTATATGGGGATGGAGGATAGAACATGCTTTATGAGGATTAACTTCCCCCCGGGGGAAAGGGTGGCGTTGTGCTAGTCCGTAATTTTTTGGCGAATCTTGCTGATCATGTGTTCAAAAATACCAGAGTTCGCTCTACCGTATACCAGCGGGCAGCCTAAGTACAGGAAAAGGGGGTAAGCTATGGAGAAGGAAGTCATGGAAGACAGCACAGCCGAGTGAGTTTTGTCGGCTTTGTGATGGGTGTATATCACACTCTTGCTGTTGTTGATTTTCTGCCCAGAGCAGCGAGTGCATTTAGCAAGAGTTCTGATAACCACCTCGATGGCTCCAATAGTGCCAGCGGAGAAAATGAGGATGTCGTCCGCGTACGCCAGATGAGTAATGAGAGGGCAACCGGTCGTAGTGTTAAAGTGTTAGAACCCGGGAGATTGCGGCATGATTTTAAGGTTTCTGCTCAGGGCTTCGGCTGTGATGATGAAAATGGTGGAGGAGAGGGGGTCGCCCTGTCTAACACCTCGGGTAGCTTTAAAGAAACCCTGAGATTGTTCGTTTATGATAGTGGAAAACCAGGAGTTGTTGATGGATCTGAAGATGATGTCGATGACAGGTTCCGAAAAACCAAAGGCTCTGAGCACCCAGATCATGAACTACCAATCAAGGCGGTCATAAGCTTTTTCCATGTCCAGTTTGATGGCAACGTTCCCCCCTCTGGACGGGAATTTCATACACGTGATCATCTCTTGTGCCAGAAGGATATTATCGGAGATATTACGACCTTTGACGAAGCCGTTTTGCTCTTCGGATATGATTCTGGGGAGAATGTCCGACATTCTGGAGGCAATAATTTTAGAGATAATTTTGTTTGTGAAAGTGCAGAGGCTGATCGGTCTGAAGTCCTTGAAGGAGTCCGGATTGTCTTTTTTGGGAATGAGGATGATGTGAGCGGAGGATATAGATTTCGGATAAGTGGCACCTTGAAAGAAAGCGCTTGCGGCATCCCCTAGGTCGGACCGAATGATGCCCCAGCAAGAGCGAAAGAATACCCCATTGAATCCGTCCGGACCCGGGGCGCTGTTGGCATTAATGGACCACACTGCCATCTTAATCTCATCGACGGAGGGGGGAGCGCTAAGGCTTTCGTTATCCCTTTCACTAATCAGAGGGGATCTCGGACAGGAATCCATCATCTTTAATCACGGCCTCTTTGGCGAACATGTTGGAGAAGTAGTTCGTAGCTGCCATCTGAATATTCTCCTGATCGTCAAGAATTTGACCATTATCATCGCGGATGCGGTGAATCTTGAGAGAGCTTCTGCGTCCTTTGACGCATTTGTGAAAGAAGCCAGAGTTCTTGTCCCCCTCCAAGTCCCAGGATAATCTGGCCTTTTGTCTCCAAAATTCAGATTCAACCCTGATTCTGGATTTGAGGATGGCCTTAGCCAGGTTGAGAGAGGCGCGATTCTCCTGGGAATTGAATAGGGCGAAATCGATCTCCGCACGGGTGACATCGTCTTCCGCATCCTTAATAGCCTGAAAAATGTCCCCGAACGCAATTTTGCTCCAGGTCGTAAGGGCTTTTCTAGTAGCTTTAAGTTTGGAAGCAAATCTGACCATAGGGTCGTGATGAGTGACAGAAGCCCATGCCTCTTCCACGATACGCATGAACTGGGGGTGGTGGCGCCAGAAGTCGAGGAAGCGGAAGGATTTTTTGATGCGGTTATGAGTGATGTTGATCTCAAGAAGGAGAGGGGAATGGTCAGATTCTGTGGAGTTCAGGTGCGACAGATTGCAGATCAGACCCAAATCCGTCCAACAGTCGTTGACCATGGCACGATCCAGACGGGAGTACTGCCTACGCGAACCGTCTTGCATGTTGCACCAAGTGAACTGGTTGCCGTGGAAGGGGATGTCGGACAGATGAGCGGATAACGCGAAGTTGTTGAAGTCCTCCATGGCCGAGTGAGGGGGGTCACGACCACCAGATTTCTCCTCTCTGCAAGAGACCGTGTTGAAATATATATATATATATATAAAGAAATATATATATATATATATATATATATATATATATATATATATATATATATATATATATATATATATATTTCTTTATATATATATATATATATATAAAAAAATTATATATATATATATATATATATATATATATATATATATATATATAACAATATATATATATAAGAAAAACACTATTGATCTAAAATAAATAAATAAAAAATAGCAAAATTTTAGGGGTTTTTCAATGACATAAGGAACAAATATCTTTATTAATAACTTTGAATCAATTACATGGCTCTAA
Organism: Iris pallida; assembly: GCA_029216955.1. Classification (NCBI taxonomy): domain Eukaryota; kingdom Viridiplantae; phylum Streptophyta; class Magnoliopsida; order Asparagales; family Iridaceae; genus Iris; species Iris pallida. Next base: position 13,711,364 of record JANAVB010009399.1, read on the forward strand.
ATAGCTCTTTTAAACATGTCTTACCGGCTTACATCTTTCTTGAACTAAACATATTATAATAATATTGTTCCATACATTATATTTCTTTATATAGTAAACGATCTCTTTGTATCTTCTTCTGATTTTTGGCTCCCGAGGATGAGGATATGGTATTGCTTTGCATCACCCAACAGAACCTCTAGTACATGCGGGCAAACTGGTGGTGGGGGTTAAAAAAAAATATATATGTATATATATATATATATATATATATATATATATATATATATATATATATAATAAAAAAATAAAAAAATATAGCAAACTTTTAGGGGTTTTACAATGATATAAGGAACAAATATCTTTATTAATAACTTTGAATCAATTACAAGGCTCTAAATAGCTCTTTTAAACATGTCATACCGGCTTACATCTTTCTTGAACTAAACATATTATAGTAATATTGTTCCATACATTATATTTCTTTATATAGTAAACGATCTCTTTGTATCTTCTTCTGATTTTTGGCTCCCGAGGATGAGGATATGGTATTTCTTTGCATCACCCAACAAAACCTCTAGTACATGTGGGCAAACTGGTGGTGGGGGTTCAGTACCTTGCTACACTGGTGAAACACAAAAGCTACACTCTTTTAAACAATTACTAAGTATTCGTATGAGAAAAACATTGCTTATTAGTGAAATTACTATCTTTTACCTACGTTTATTTCATGTCGTACAAAATAAAAGTCAGATTACTTCTTTTGAAAACATAATCGAAAAGCAACAATTTATTTATTTCATTCCAGCATATACGACATGGTCAATTGTTCATACACGATAATAATTCATTTTATCTAAACATGTGTAGCCTATTTCATGAGCCATATCATTTCATTAGTGACTTTAACAATAACTTATCATTTAGCACACTTTTTCTTAGTACAAATAGCAGTATCTATGTAATACAATTCTTCTTATTGAATGGGACAACATCTCATGTAAAACTGATTATTCTAAGGAGCAGATTATGAGAGAAAATTTAAATGACATAGATCATCACTTATTCAGTGGTTCTTACTCACGATCGATGATCCATCCCTACATAAGACATGAATTATAATAAATTAAATATATACAATAAGTTTTTTGTTCGTCTTTGTATTATAAGGTTTGCAATAATTTTTGCATATGCATGTCATGACCCGCACTCGCTTTTTGGGATACGAGTGCGTGCACAAGCCAGCCTACGCCACGGTATCGGCAATAGAACGCTGTTAAGGCCACAATGCTCAAAATCACATAAATTAAAAACTTTCTTTGCTCATTCACAATAACTAATTTAGATTACAAAATTCTAAGATTTATATGTAACCAATTATAATGTCTCGTCAATTCTAATACCACAAAATATGAACTAACTAATCTCTAGGTTGACCTCAGCACATACCCATGTCTCCCAATGATCCAACGCGTAATGTAACAGGCGACTAATCTAAAAAATAAGGATTCCAGTCAGGAATGGAATAAGTACATTCTAATAGTAGTTCCAATAATTCGACAAAATCTATAAAATAGTAAATAGTCTTGAAATACATGATGAGTGAATAAATCGAGAATCATGGCATGAAACATGTGAGTAAAAGCAGAAGAGCATGGCAATCAAGACAATGAAGTAACTGTAATAAACGACTGAACAGGAACTGTAATATAGCAAGACTACATCTAATTAGTAAGTTAAAATACACTTTCAACATGTAAATGACTAAGGATAAATCTGGCACCTTGCACGTGAAGTGTGTGACTGCTTGTGAGCACCCTGAATTTCGGGTTGATTTTTTCATTTTATTTATTTTCTGATTTATTGGTTTTGATAAATATTTTATTCTGTATTTTTCCTTAAGTGTACTTTCCCGTGCCATTGATATTTGGAGTATCAGGGATGTTCAACTCTGGAAATCTTCTTCACGAGTCTTGGAGTGGACACGATTACCTTTATGACGGTATATAGTGTCCCATCCAAACTTGTTCCCTTGTGCTCTTCCTGCTTCGCTGAACTTTGGGTCGGTTTAGACCATTCGATTGTTATTTTTTTCCCACTCTTTTTCTTGATCATTTTCAGCACGTTACCATGACATTTAAATTGGGAGCGCAAGACCAGTCAGTTTCTTAAAACCAACTCCTCATTGGTGATCTACTCGAGACGCTCGTCACCCATGACCTTTGTGTCCCACTCAGACACGTCATTTTGAGCTCCATTTGATTCGCACAACTTTCCCGACACGTGACCCAATTTTATTTCACTCCACGGCGTCATATTCATTTTCCAACTTGATTTATGGGTCCCCTGTCGACCAAAACCTGTCAACCCTAACTATGGACATGGCCCACATTGAGCCTACTACCCGTCTGCCACTTGTGTCCCATTTATTGGAATCCCCATGTGCTACTTATTTACACATGATCATCAACGTCTAATTTTAATTCGATTTTTGCATCATGTCCGATTTTAACCCAATCCGGCTCCACTGAGCCCAGTCCAGCTCCATGTTGCCCTCCATCGGGACACCCTCATATTTATTGTCCAAAAATATCAAGTACTCTTTTCATCTATTTTTTTATTATTTAATAGGAAATTTCCATTGGTTAAATCCATTGGAATGACATTTTCCTCTAAGTAAATCCTAGCCTTTTGTTTCCCCAAACAAATCTCATCCATTAATTTTCCCCATTCACACTCTCACAGCCTCCCCCTCTCATGTGAGCCGGCCCTAATCCCTAGGAAAAGCAATCACTTTTCCTCTCTCTCTCTTATCTCTTTCTCTCTCTCTCCCTTTCAAATTTTCCAAAACCAACAGCAGCTTATTACACCATCACCATAAAACCGTGCATCAGCCACCACCAACACCTCAACCTCATCGGCCCGACCTTCCTCCTCCCGTGTATCACCACCACCGCTGTGGCTCCGACCACCTTGGCTGAGCCCGAGCATCACTTTCCTCCTACATTTCCTCACCATCTTCCTCCTCTCCATTGAACAAGCCACAACCGCCACCATTATCTTCATTTCCGACCACCTCCACCCTCGTCGGGGTGCGCCGCCGCCGACCCACGTCGAGGCGCGCAGCCCCCCACCGTCGCCTGGCCGGGCCGGCCACCGCAGCAGCGTGCATGCAGCACCGCGGCAGCGAGCGCGAACACAGCCGCGCACCGTCTTGCGCGCGCGTGCGAGCTCCGATGCATCATCGTCGGCCACGCCCGACGTGGCCATGGCCTCCCCCCGCGGCCCACGAACTCCGGCGACCCCCCTGGGTTAGCCACCTCGCTCCCCGGTACGACGTATAGGCGATTCGTGCGTTTTGAACGACATCCCGTCGTGACGCGCGCGAAATAAAGTTCGTTTTGGCGCCCCGTCGTAGCAACTTCGTGCCCGATTTCCTGGAGATCCGATCGTTGGATCGGCAATTTCTTCGCTCCGTCACAATTTCGGTTTATCCACCTTCGCTCATGTCAATTTTTGTCCGTTAATTTTATCGTTTGATACATGAAAACCGGCCACCAAGTTGATCGTTTAAATTGTATTAAATTTAGACAGTTTCGCGGAGCCAACTTCGTCAGCTTGTATCTCCTCCACCGCAGCTCCGTTTGGTGTGCTACCAGTTTCGGTGCAAAGCTAGTATAACCTTCTTGCTACCCCTCCAGTTTTTTTTTCATTGTGAGCTTGTTTGATTGGTTGAATTCGACGCCAAATTTGGTCGTCCGAATTCGTAATTTCTAACTTGTAAAATTCTATTTTTTGAACACGGGACTCCAGATTTCATTTCTGACACCACCATTAGACTTGTGGCGTCATTCTGGCATGTTTTCATATAAAATTTGTTAGATTTGGAGAACGTGGGCCCGGGCACGCATTTCGGTGCAAAGCGGGTCCCATATTCTGGGTCAACGGGACTTTTTGACGTCGGCTCATCAGAATCCAATTCCGGATATACCAATGAGTTCGTATCGTCATTCTGGACTTGTTGACATATCATTTGCTAGGTTTTGGTGGACATTGGGTCTGGCACGCATTTTGGTGCAAGTCGGATACCAATATCCGGGTCAACGGGTCATTTTGAGATCGGCCCATCGGAATCCAATTCCGGAGATACCGTTGAGTTCGTTTCATCATTCTGGACTCGTTGACATATAGTTTGCTGAGTTTTGAGAACTTTGGCTCCGGCTTGCATTTTCGTACAAACTGGAATTCCAAGTTCTGGTCAACGGGCCAAATTGAGATCGGGTCAACGGAATCCAATTCTGGAGATATCGTTGGGTTCGTATCGACATTCTAGTTACGTGGACATATAATTTTTTATATTTTATGGACTTATTTTCTTGCACGTTTTTCGGTGCGAAACGGCTCCGACACGGACACCGTTTTGACCCAAAATTACCTTTTTGCCCTTGTATCCAAATTGGACCGTTGGGTAGGCTATCCTAGCTAAATTGAGCATTCTGGACACGTTGGCGATGTTTATTTCATCGTCCGATAATGTTTGTTGATAGTTTCTCTGAGTTTAACCTTTTTATAATTAATTAATAATTAATTCATATAATGTTCGTATTTCGGGATTTGTACAACGAAACTGAGATTAGTCAATTCCAGTGATCTCACATCGCTGAAATTGACAAGTTGGACACGTGGATCACTATAATAAGATTATCAACCTTACCGATAATCTTCTTATCTCGATTTGCGTGTCGTAAGTTTCGACGTACAAATAACGAAGTACACTTTATATTAGACTAGAATTGACCCTGTTTGACTAGAGTTGACCAGTTGACCCAAAGTCAATTGTAAGTCAACACTTGACCTAGTTTGACTAGATTATTGACCGGAGTCGACCTAGAGTTGTTTTGACTTAGAAGAACCTAGAATAATGTAGATTGATTATAGAGATTCATATATTACGACTTGAACACCTTGTAACCTGTGTTGCTTTAAATAGAACTCTGTGGCTTCAGTGGGACCTCCCTATACTTATCAGCTGTTCAGGTTACCGAGGCGAGTACATTCTCTGATCATTTCATATCTTGCTTAGAATTATTTTCTGCAGTAGATTACTTTACTTGTATTGTCACGTTGGTCACACGGATTGGTACTATATGGATCCCTTCTTGAGATGTTATCCTTAGGGAGCATCGGGTACTCTATGTTTGTGCGTTTCACTTACATGGCGTATCACTATGCTTCGTTGATTCTTCGATCACTTGTGACATATACTCTTATGATCACAGAGTCATCCTGGAATCCCTATCCCATTTATGGGTCTACTATGTATTACCTTCGGGGTCCATTACCTTCGGGGTCCATTACCTTCGGGGTCTGAACATAGTATCATAACATAACCTGGCTGGATCCTTGTGTACTGATTGGGGGTACGGGGGAGTAGAAGTGGACATGTGAATAATACACCAGTAGTATCTTCATTGAATCATTCCATAGTGTCTTCATTGAATCATCCCAGGCCATTTACATGTTCATATTGTACTCTGACTCACTAGTCACTGCTAGTTCTCTATGTATAGTAGATATTTCTATTACAGCTCTCTCTCTGTTTACATACAACATTTCTTTCAGTACCTGTATCTTACTTTAGTGCATGATTATATTTTCTAACCTGCGATGAACTGTTGAGATGTATTGTGCTCGCTCCAGTCCTGACTGGACCTGTTGATAAATTTTACAGATAGCCTGGAGGTGCCTGCTAGCCTAGAGGAGACACATTAGAGGTTGTTTAGGTAGTTATTTCATTTTGTCTAGAGTTGTATTTACTTTGTGGATTACTGTATCTTTATTTGAGTTTTAAGATGTATTTCTGGGTTCATGTATCTTAGACACTTAGACTTTTATCTCCTGTATCTCTTTTGGATTTTATGTTTTATCTATCCTTATCATGCTCTACCTTAGATGTGATTGAGTCTGTATCTGCTATGTCACCCCCATTCGGGGAGTATAAACTGTTTAGTCTTAAACTGTTAGATGAATTAAGACCTAAGACAGCGTTCTACCGCCGACACTGCGGCGTAGGCTGGGCGTTGTTACGTTCTCGTGCCCTAACTCTAGGGTGCGGGTCGTGACACATTTTTAGTGGTGGCCCATGCAGGTCGAGACTAAAGTGTAGTGGTATTCGAACTAGAGTACCACTACAGCCTGCAGTAGGAATATGATATATTTTGAAGATACTCAATCACAGTTAGGAACCCTTGAGAGATTCCTGGGACGACCCTGGAGAATCTTATTTAACTTCGATTTGAAAACTCTTTTTTTTCCCATGATTTAATTTATTTTACTTTTGTTGTTAAATTTGATTTTTATGGATTATTGTTGAATTTGAGTTTGTATTTATTAATTTTGATGGATGATTGTCGAATTTTGAATTTTGATGATAGCTGTTGCATTCGAGTTTGTATTTTGATGGATTTTGTTCATTTTAAATTTTGATGTTCGTTAATAAATTCGATTTGATTTTGAGTATTCATTATTGATTAATTTAATTTTTGGCAAGATGAAATTATATGGGCTAGGTCATCTATGTTATGGAATCTAGTCTTCTATAGTCACATTAGCCAGCATGGTGAGGACATATAGTCTGACTCTGGGTATATTTCTCGGGTGTGGGAATTTAAGGTTTTTGCAGCCAAGCATGCGGCAACGCAAAAATGTTAAATACCATGATTCTAGAGATATGTGCATAAGTCAAGGGCTCTGTGATTATCGTAGCCTTGCTTACTAGTATGACGAGGATTTAGAGTACCATAATTTTGGATAGACGCATATGATTATCGGATTGCACCTTAAATAATTTTGAACATGTTTTCTCTACTTTTGTTACAGTCATTCAAAAAAAATTTTTATTATTTGTTGTTTTGCCTAGTTTCCTATTATTTAACTCAGGAGTAAGTTTAGTTGGTTTTATAAACCTTGTGAAATTTCTTGCTATGAGTTTTTTATAATACAATGAATCGATGATTTTGCTAAAGGCCTCATGTTGGATTTGATATTTTAACCCTGGATTTCAGAACGGTTCCTTCTTTAAACAGATAAGCAAAACAGATTTTATCGTTATTCTTTCTTGCTATTTTCTTGTGTTAGATAATAATAGAACTGTCTTGATTTTGTCAATCACCTACTCTGTAATTTTGGTAGGAATTTAAATGTTGGTCCTGATGTAGAAATAAATTTTTTTATTGGGACATGAGAATATGTATATGAATATATATAGCAGACACTTTGCCTAACACGTATACATGCTACACTTGATTTTCCCACATATCTAGATAGATATTGGTATGTTGTTGATGTCCAAATTTTTATAACCAATATTTCTGGTTCTCTGCTTTTCCATGTTTAAATTCGTAATTTAAATATAAATTTTATGTTATTAGTTTTGTCTACATAACTGCACCTGTATGTTATACGTAGGGTTTCAATTCAAAAAAATTTTGGTTGAAAATTTGTGTTTAAAATTATCAAATTTAAGACGGTGTACATATTAACCTTTAATGCTGAATTTCCAAATGTTAGTTCAAATTGCTGTTTTATTTTCTTAAATGGAACATTTGAGCTATATACCTTGTGAGAAGTAGGATATAAATGTAAGCTTCATATTCTTACATGCTAGTTTGTGATAAACATTGAGTTGGGTTTTAATGTTCAAGTTCTCCAAAATTCTGAAAACTAATTACATGTTAACGTTTTTACATTTGATTTCCAATGTTTAGTTCAATTTCAGATTTAACGTGTAATATTAAACTGTATGCGTAGATAAATGTGTGGATAGTATGTTAGGGTTTCATTTCTATCATGTTAGGATGTACTAGGACCATCGAGATTGGTTGTGATGTTTCAAATCCTAAAATCTGAGACCGCATTATGTTCATATTTCCATGGTTTAAATGTTAGCTTGTTTTCAGATTTTATATGTAAATGTTGAACTAAACCTGGATTTAACCTTTCAATACTAAGTTATAACCCTGTACAAGGACACACCCACACACACTCTAACATATTATATATTGTCATTTAACCTTACCCTTCCCCTCTATGTTAGGATTATATATCTATAAGGATATATATAGAGTTTTGCATATATGTTATAACGTATATAGATACATGACTAAGTCTCTATTTTTATATATATATATATATATATGTGGTTAGCCATGCATGTTATGATTAAATAGGTTGCGTATTGTAGATTGTTTAACCAAAATGCCATGACTAGTGTAACTTGATAACTGTTGTTTTGGAACCCAAATCCTCCTATACTCTTCATATATATTTCACATATCCTCATACACATGATGCTAGTTTTCCCTCTCTAATGCTCTCTATATTATATAATGTGATTGGATTTCAATGCAAGTGATTTTTAATTCCTTAATTTTTAATTTGATTTTCTGTACCCTTTTAGATGATTGGTGGTTACCTTTATTTATTTGTTTTTTGATAAGTACTAGTTTTCACATGGGATGGTAGACTGTCTTACAGTTTTGATGATTTGATATTTCTGCATCTTTCTCGTTTAGCATCCTGGATTTGCTTGTGTGTTGATACCCTATGACCGATTCAGTTAGCATGACTAGTATACCACCGTATGCCATGACCCTGTGTGCCGTTCTTTTATTTGATGGTATGATTTGTTTAAGTTCTGGGACTTTGATTATGGGGGTTTGACCTAGAGGGAGTAGGGACATTTTAATTTCGAGGACGAAATTTTTATAAGGTGGGTAGGATGTGAGCACCCTAAATTTCGGGTTAATTTTTTTTATTTTATTTATTTTTTGATTTATTGGTTTTGATAAATATTTTATTCTGTATTTTTCCTTAAGTGTACTTTCCCGTGCCATTGATATTTGGAGTATCAGGGATGTTCAACTCTGGGAATCTTCTTCACGAGTTTTAGAGTGGACACGATTACCTTCATGACGGTATATAGTGTCCCATCCAAACTTGTTCCCTTGTGCTCTTTCTGCTTCGCTGAACTTTGGGTCGGTTTAGACCATTCGATTGTTATTTTTTTCCCACTCTTTTTCTTGATCATTTTCAGCGCGTTACCATGACATTTAAATTGGGAGCGCAAGACCAGTCAGTTTCTTGAAACCAACTCCTCATTGGTGATCTACTCGAGACGCTCGTCACCCATGACCTTTGTGTCCCACTCAGACACGTCATTTTGAGATCCATTTGATTCGCACAACTTTCCCGACACGTGACCCGATTTTATTTCACTCTACGACGTCACTTTCATTTTCCAACTTGATTTGTGGGTCCCCTGTCGACCAAAACCTGTCAGCCCCAACTATGGACATGGCCCACATTGAGCCTACTACCCGTCCGCCACTTGTGTCCCATTTATTGGAATCCCCATGTGCTACTTATTTACACATGATCATCAAAGTCTAATTTTAATTCGATTTTTGCATCATGTCCGATTTTAACCCAATCCGGCTCCACTGAGCCCAGTCCAGCTCCATGTTGCCCTCCATCGGGACACCCTCATATTTATTGTCCAAAAATATCAAGTACTCTTTTCATCTATTTTTTTATTATTTAATAGGAAATTTCCATTGGTTAAATCCATTGGAATGACATTTTCCTCTAAGTAAATCCTAGCCTTTTGTTTCCCCAAACAAATCTCATCCATTAATTTTCCCCATTCACACTCTCACAGCCTCCCCCTCTCATGTGAGCCGGCCCTAATCCCTAGAAAAAGCAATCACTTTTCCTCTCTCTCTCTTATCTCTTTCTCTCTCTCTCCCTTTCAAATTTTCCAAAACCAACAGCAGCTTATTACACCATCACCACAAAACCATGCATCAGCCACCACCAACACATCAACCTCATCGGCCCGACCTTCCTCCTCCCTTGAATCACCACCATCGCCGTGGCTCCGGCCACCTTGGCCGAGCCCGAGCATCACTTTCCTCCTCCATTTCCTCACCATCTTCCTCCTCTCCATTGAACAAGCCACAACCGCCACCATCATCTTCATTTTCGACCACCTCCACCCTCGTCGGGGTGCGCCGCCGTCGACCCACGTCGAGGCGTGCAGCACCCCGCCGTCGACTGGCCGGGCCTGCCACCGCAGCAGCGTGCATGCAGCACCGCGGCAGCGATCGCGAATACAGCCGCGCACCCCCTTGCGCGTGCATGCACGAGCTCCGATGCATCATCGTCGGCCACGCCCGACGTGGCCATGGCCTCCCCCCGCAGCCCACGAACTCCGGCGACCCCCCTGGGTTAGCCACCTCGCTCCCCGGGGCGACGTATAGGCGATTCGTGCGTTTTGAACGACGTCCCGTCGTGACGCGCGAGAAATAAAGTTCGTTTTGGCGCCCCGTCGAAGCAACTTCGCACGCAATTTTCCTGAGATCCGACAGTTGGATCGGTGATTTCTTTACTCCGTCACAATCTCGGTATATCCACCTTCGCTCATGTCAATTTTCGTCTGTTAATTTTATCGTTTGATACATGAAAACCGGCCACCAAGTTGACCGTTTAAATTGTATTAAATTTGGACAGTTTTGCGGAGCCAACTTCGTCAGCTTGTATCTCCTCCACCGTAGCTCCTTTGGCGTGCTACCAGTTTCGGTGCAAAGCTGGTATAACCCTCTGGCTACCCCTCCAGTTTCGTTTCATTGTGAGCTTGTTTGATTGGTTGAATTCGACGCCAAAGTTGGTCGTCCGAATTCGTAATTTCCAACTTGTAAAATTCCATTTTTTGAACACGGGACTCCAGATTTCATTTCTGACACCACCATTAGACTTGTGGCATCGTTCTGGCATGTTTTCATATAAAATTGGTTAGATTTGGAGAACGTGGGCCCGGGCACGCATTTCGGTGCAAAGCGGGTCCCACATTCTGGGTCAACGGGACTTTTTGACGCCGGCTCATCGGAATCCAATTCCGGATATACCAATGAGTTCGTATCATCATTCTGGACTCGTTGACATATAATTTGCTAGGTTTTGGTGGACATTGGGTCTGGCACGCATTTCGGTGCAAGTCGGATACCAATATCCAGGTCAACGGGTCATTTTGAGATCGGCTCATCGGAATCCAATTCCGGAGATACCGTTGAGTTCGTATCATCATTCTGGACTCGTTGACAGATAGTTTTCTGAGTTTTGAGAACTTTGGCTCCGGCGCGCATTTCCGTGCAAACCGGAATTCCAAGTTCTGGTCAACGGGCCAAATTGAGATCGGGTCAACGGAATCCAATTCTGGAGATATCGTTAGGTTCGTATCGACATTCTGGTTGAGTGGACATATAATTTTTTATATTTTATTGACTTGTTTTCTTGTACGTTTTTCGGTGCAAAACGGCTCCGACACGGACACCGTTTTGACCCAAAATTACCTTTTTGCCCTTGTGTCCAAATTGGACCGTTGGGTAGGCTATCCTAGCTAAATTGAGCATTCTGGACACGTTGGCAATGTTTATTTCATCGTCCGACAATGTTTGTTGATAGTTTCTCTGAGTTTAACCTTTTTATAATTAATTAATAATTAATTCATATAATGTTCGTATTTCGGGATTAGTACAACGAAACTGAGATTAGTCAATTCCAGTGATCTCACATCGCTGAAATTGACAAGTTGGACACGTGGATCACTATAATAAGATTATCAACCTTACCGATAATCTTCTTATCTCGATTTGCGTGTCATAAGTTTCGACGTACAAATAACGAAGTACACTTTATATTAGACTAGAATTGACCCTGTTTGACTAGAGTTGACCAGTTGACCCAAAGTCAATTGTAAGTCAACACTTGACCTAGTTTGACTAGATTATTGACCGGAGTCGACCTAGAGTTGTTTTGACTTAGAAGAACCTAGAATAATGTAGATTGATTATAGAGATTCATATATTACGACTTGAACACCTTGTAACCTGTGTTGCTTTAAATAGGACTCTGTGGCTTCAGTGGGACGTCCCTATACTTATCAGCTGTTCAGGTTACCGAGGCGAGTACATTCTCTGATCATTTCATATCTTGCTTAGAATTATTTCCTGCAGTAGATTACTTTACTTGTACTGTCACGTTGGTCACACGGATTGGTACTATATGGATCCCTTCTTGAGATGTTATCCTTAGGGAGCATCGGGTACTCTATGTTTGTGCGTTTCACTTACATGGCGTATCACTATGCTTCGTTGATTCTTCGATCACTTGTGACATATACTCTTATGATCACAGAGTCATCCTGGAATCCCTATCCCATTTATGGGTCTACTATGTATTACCTTCGGGGTCTATTACCTTCGGGGTCCATTACCTTCGGGGTCTGAACATAGTATCATAACATAACCTGGCTGGATCCTTGTGTATTGATTGGGGGTATGGGGGAGTAGAAGTGGACATGTGAATAATACACCAGTAGTATCTTCATTGAATCATTCCGTAGTGTCTTCATTGAATCATCCCAGGCCATTTACATGTTCATATTGTACTCTGACTCACTAGTCACTGCTAGTTCTCTATGTATAGTAGATATTTCTATTACAGCTCTCTCTCTGTTTACATACAACATTTCTTTCAGTACCTGTATCTTACTTTACTGCATGATTATATTTTCTAACCTGCGATGAACTGTTGAGATGTATTGTGCTCGCTCCAGTCCTGACTGGACCTGTTGATAAATTTTACAGATAGCCTGGAGGTGCCTGCTAGCTTAGAGGAGACACATTAGAGGTTGTTTAGGTAGTTATTTCATTTTGTCTGGAGTTGTATTTACTTTGTGGATTACTTTATCTTTATTTGAGTTTTGAGATGTATTTCTGGGTTCATGTATCTTAGACACTTAGACTTCTATCTCCTGTATCTCTTTTGGATTTTATGTTTTATCTATCCTTATCATGCTCTACCTTAGATGTGATTGAGTCTGTATCTGCTATGTCACCCCCATTCGGGGAGTATAAACTGTTTAGTCTTATACTGTTAGATGCATTGAGACCTAGGACAGCGTTCTACCACCGATACTGCGGCGTAGGCTGGGCGTTGTTACGTTCTCGTGCCCTAACTCTAGGGTGCGGGTCGTGACACTGCTACCAGACACGAATAGACAAATGGAATATTTTTTGGGTATATTTACATGTTTACTAATGAATTTTCCCGTCCGACTAGTACTCATGGATCCAAACAGGTCACGAATACGGTAAAACATTGGTCATGAACAACATAAAGAATCCATGACTACCATATCGTGTATCCATCGTGTCGAGAATCAATAGAATATCAATGTAGAACACTACTAAATATATGAATCATAGAGATGATCAAATATGAAAACAATCAGAAATGTACTCGCCTGGGGTCCTTGTTGGTGAAATCGATAATCCTGTTTGGTCCAGAACAATCCAATTGGCCAGGCACGGTATAAAAAAAATCCAAATCCGCAAGAAAGTGGAAAGCATGATTAGCTATGCTCAGAAACGGTTTAATCGGAAAGGGAATCATTTAGGAAAAGAAGTTTAGAAAGTATTTATATATAAAAACTATTTAAAAATCATTTTAGTAATTAATTATAAGCTTATATAAACTTTATTTAAGAAGACCTATTAAGAGGTTACTCATTAGAAATACATTTAGAGCTTAATAGCTATTTTTGAAACTAAATTTTACTAGTCGAGACAATTTAGTTAAATACTTAAAAATATAGAAAACTTGTTTATAATATTTTAAAAATATATTTATAAATCCTTAAAATTATATACACATAACTAAAGTCAAGAAACATCTGTACTTAGATTACAAATAATAAACATTTTAGAAAATATGTATAAATCAAAAATAATATATTTGTTATAAAACTAATTAATATTGATGGCCAAAAATCCAATTTGAAATTCAGTGTAGGGCTCAAGCCCAAAACCATCTTTTTTTGTTACTAAATAGTTTTTGGAAAAGTAGTATAGGTATATTTTGTCAAAACAATAATAATAATATAGTAATACTAATATCGAAATCTACACTTGATTCCAAAATATACATCATCTTTAATTAATAATACTAATAATAGCAAAACATAATAATTTAACAAAACATTCAATTGTTACATATATTCCATAAAATATTAATAACCCAAAGTATACAATAACAGTAATAAAGCAAGCTAAATATTTCTTTCCTCGATTTATATAATGTACTAGTATAATAATAATAATGGTAATAGACAGGCCATTAACTAACCCTTATATTAAGTTCTCCATTATGTCAGCCTCGCTATTGTTTCTCTAATGGCGATTTTCATCTTCCTCCTTTGGATATTCTTTCCATTCTAACTTCCCCTTTCTCCCTTTCTTCTTCCCCTTTCTCCTCTGCTTTCTCTTCTTTCCTTGTTTCCAACAACCTCTTCTTCTTCCCATAGCATTCCTCTCGGCCATGGACGATCAGCCGTCTTCTACATTCACTGAAGTATTGGAAAAACTAGGCAACCTATTATCTTCTACAACCTCTTTTAGCCTCTATTCCTCTACAATTTCCTTATCCAATCCACAAGCGGAATGGCAGAAATTCATATTCTTCAAAATCCTATCTAGGAAATATTACCCCCTTCATGTTGTCGTTGCCACAATCTCGAAGATGTGGAAATGTTCCAACTCGGTTAAAGTTTCTGAGTACTTTGAAGATTCATTCTCTGCAAAGTTTGAGAGCCTCGATGATCTTGAATTTGTCATGGATGGTGGTCCATGGAAGTTTAATAAGCACCTTCTTCTTATAGAGAGATGCCTCCCAAACAAACTTCCTTGTGAATACTCCTTCACCAGCACTCTTTTTTGGATTCAATTCCATGGATTACCTGTTAATCTATTAACCATCGACTTTATCACGACTTTGGCGGCAAGAGTTGGAACTGTGAAGCCTATCTCGCAACTTAAAGCATCAAATTGGAGTTTATTTGCTAGAGCCAGAGTCCAAATCAATATTGCGGATCCTCTCCTCAGACAGCTTAGGGTATCCATGGGGAATAATGCTTATTGCATTGCCAAACTGAGGTATGAGCGTCTTACAAAATTTTGTCAGTTCTGTGGACGACTTGGTCATGGGGTTGCTCACTGTCCTACCCACATAGAATTCAAATCATCGATCAATGAATCATGGACTTGTGACCAGAAAAAACAAATTCTGGATTTGCTTGACAGGCGATTAGATCATTCAATCTGTGTCAATTATGCTAATAAATTTTTTAAATCAAATAAGCCTGACACCACTCAAAATCTGGTGGATTCACAACCGGATAATCCTCCGTCCACCAGTTCTCCGATGACAGTTATTACTGTTACACTAACCACAACAACTGCATCACCACTTTTACCATGTCCACTATCCCCACCAAATCCGTATGTATCAATTCCCACTCATAATCAGTTATCATCTACCACATCTCCAACAACCACCCAGTCTTCTGATACTAACACAATCCCTCCAAACACTTATCCGTCAGGTATCAGCAATTCTCCTTGTGTCAAAACATATTCAAATCCTTTACCAACCAATAATATCTCTGCAAATCAATCCAACAGTGATGGATTTACCCATGTTTCTATACCCCAATTCCACAATCCAGCATCGATTACCATCACAAATCTTTCTATCAAATCTACAGATATCCCAAATGCTTTTCCCCCTCAAACTCTCCTGACTCCTCCTTCTAAGTTAGTATTATCAGATATTTCAAACACTATCTCTCACAATACTTCTGAGTTCATATCAACATCTGATTCTAAACTTCCTTCCAGCTCAAAGCTTTATCATTCACCCAAATCAAAATCTGTTCCAAACAGAGTTCCTTTTCCTATTCCTTCACCAACAATTTCGCAAACCTTCACCTCTCTACTGTCATCTCTTACACCAAAAATAAAGGATCCTGTAGTCGACATTGGTGGAAATCAAATTTCTTTGAAGAATCATTCTGTTCCTATGCTTACATTGCCAATATCTAGGAATAACACAAAGAGAATGAGGGACAACCTTGTTGAAGGAGATGTACTTTCTCATCTTTTCAGACCACATAAGAGATTGATGGTTGAAAATAATCATCATGAAGGCGAGGCTGGCCTCCAACAGCCTCCCAATCTATGATCTTCTCCTGGAATTGTCGGGGTTTGAGGAATGACCCAACAATTCGTACAATTACTTCATTTCTCCGGGCATCTAATCCTAGAATCATATTCCTATCAGAAACAAGATGTTCGTCAAATGTAGCTTCTTCAATAGCTACCAAGCTTGGATTTCCTCATTGCTATGCTCTATCATCATGTGGAATATCGGGTGGCCTGCTACTCTGTTGGAAGGCGGATATCAACATAGCTATCATTTCTTCTTCAGCCAACTATATTCATGCTTCAGTTCATCCTGTTAAAAGTACTCAAATATGGCATACCTTTTTCTTATATGGGCCATCGATGGTATCTAATCGGTTTTACTTCTGGAATCATTTGGAAACAATGGTCAGATCAATTACTGATCCTTGGTTATGTATTGGAGATTGTAACTCTATCCTTTATCCTACAGAGAAACGTGGGGGGAGCTCTTTCAATTATCATCATCATAAGTTCTTTATACATTGGTTTCATAATGTTGGTGCAATAGATATAAGCTACTCAGGCCCCGCATTCACATGGAGTAATTATTGAATTTCTAGATGTAACTACACCAAATTTTCTCGTTTTTGACTCTTTATGTTTGCCATAATTGACGGACCTTGACAGTTGCTTTGTTTGTGACGGATCGAAACCGTCGTTTATAATAAAAATCCCAATCAAAATATAATATCCCTAAAAATATAGCGCTAAAGTTGGCACGGTTTTCATTTCGCCCACTTTTTCCCTCTCTCATATTTCTCTCTCCTCACACAAATGTTTCCTAATCAAAATCAAAAGAAAGAGTTCATCAAATAACAAAAAAATTCTGAATCAAAAGAAAAGGGGTTCTCCATTGTAAGTAATCCTTCTTTTTTCACTCGAATTCTAGCTTTGATTTTTTGTTTTTTACTCTAAATCTAGGTTGGCAATCCTAGATCTAGGTTTGACTCTAAATCTAGGTTTGACTCTAAATCTAGGTCTGATATCCTTTCTCTATTGATTTTTTCTATTTTTTTAAGGAAAAAACTAGGTTTGATTGTTGCATGTCATCTCTTCTAGTAGTCGTCAGGTCCGTTCCTCATTTGTCGCCTCCTTTAAGGGATATCACAGTCGAGCAGAGGAGGAGGAGCTTTCCGAGCGGACTCGAGCGCGAACTCGAGTATATACCATATTTTGCAATTGTGTTTAATTATGTTTCCATATCCGTGATTTTTTTTGCATTAACTTATTTATATTAAATTTGAAATCTGAACATCGAGAACGTCAAATCTGAGATCTGGAAACTTATCTTTGGCAATTATGTTTTATTATGTTTGTGTATCTTGTGAATTTATTGTTGTTATTTTTTGCATTAATTTATTTATATTAAATTTTAAATCTGAACATCAAGAACATCAAATATGAAATCTGAAAACTTGTCTTTGGCAATTGTGTTTTATTATGTTTCTAAATTCTACGAATTTATTTATATTAGTCACACTGTTTCTTTTGATGGGCATATGTGATGTTAAGATCTCTTATGTGTGAGGAAGAAGAGGTAGTTCTTTACGTGTTTTTATGATATTATACTATGCTAGTCTTCCTTAAGAAAAGGAAAAATGATGCACTCTTAGTTGTTATTTATATTACAGTTACATTTTTCTTTGTATAAACCCATATGTACAGAATCCATATTTTAGCTATGCCAAATAACTTATTATATACTATGTTCTTCTTGATATGAATTGTATGGTTGTTTTCTTAGTTTCATGTGATAGCTGTCTGTTTTTGTTCAATATCAATTTGAGATGTATCAAGCTTCATGTCTGTGATGATGGATGTTGTAAAATACTACTTGACTTTAGTCTTGACAATTTCCTATCTGACATGACATTCATGAACATCTTCTTTTAAGACTAAACCTGACAATTGGTTGCTTCTACTTCACTAAGGTGGTAGTTTTACCTTTTATTTTTTGGACATATACGGTTGATGGAAACTACTACTTTTCAGATCATACATCTCTATATTGGTAAAATATTTCTATATAATACATAAATTTTATTGTTTGTTTTTATTTATTTCTTGTCGTGTTGCATGTACATGGCAAAATGGTCTCTATATCCATATCGTGCAACATAGGTTAGTACTTATTGTACCTATTTGAAAATGTATTAATAATTTTTTCATTAATAATTTATTATTAATTACTTGCTTCCAATATCAAAAACTCTGATACTACCGACACTATCGATCAGATACTCATAGGAAGGGTCTGATATCGATTTTGATTCAATACTGCAAACCTTGGTCATAATATTAAGCCATAAATAATAATTTATACTTTTACTTTTCCTGAAGGCCTGGTTTTGGATTCATGTTAATTGACTCTTTAATA
Source organism: Iris pallida (assembly GCA_029216955.1). NCBI lineage: Eukaryota > Viridiplantae > Streptophyta > Magnoliopsida > Asparagales > Iridaceae > Iris > Iris pallida. Next base: position 13,729,859 of record JANAVB010009399.1, read on the forward strand.
GGGTTCATTCATGACTAAATAAGAAGCCTGAATGAATTTTAAGGTAGCACACATAATAGACGTATAAGCTTCTAGTAGTAGGGCAAAAGTGCAACATACACCGGAACTAAAACATGTGATATTTACCATTTATATTAGAAATTTAGAACCTTTCAAGTCAATGAAACTCTTTTGAGTATTAATGAAATTTAATATAGCTAAGAAGTAATTTATATGAATTGCTATACATATTTTAGTTTTGTTTTATTGCACAATGCGGAGATAATCTAACCAACTAAAATAGTTATGGCTAGAATCAAGCTCTCTTTTTCATCCTAATCTGGATTTAAGGACTATTTTTGAAAGTCCAACTAATTTTTAGACCAGTCTCTGATTAAATATACAGATATGGGCTTTCACAAACAAATGACTTAGGCCGATCCAGGTCACTAGTAGGCTATTATGATACAAAATTGTAGCACTAGATGTAGTTAATACCATATAGGATCATACCATATAGTCTCAGTTACAGACTCTTAAGTATAAATTTTCTACTTTCGGTCTGATCAGTAATCAAATTGACAATATTAACATTGCAGTCCACAATAGATGAAAGAGCTGGACATGCAGAGTTTACAAAAATAGTATAGAAACTTCCTAAATCCATCTATAAGAAACTTCCTAAATCCATTTACAACATCCTAAATGTCACAAAAATGTAAATAATCTTTGTTCCAAGGACTTCCTTTCTTTTCTTATTTGGTCAGCAAAAAGGGCGTAATGCCATCTTCTGTAGAAAAAAGATAGTAGGGTTCATTCATAAACTCTTCATCTTCATCAAATGACCTAGAATTTCATTTTATTTCGTAGGCACCATAATGTCAGCCCTCTGGTATCGATCCAACATGAAAGAAAAATGGTAATATTCCAAATATTGGAAAAGGTTCACATAGACTTGCTCCAATTCCGTATTAAAATTTGGTATATTATAAAAGCATATCACTAATTTCTGCTGCTGTCCTACGGATATGCCATTCCACTTGCATTAAAAAGAAATGGTTGTGCGTAACTTTGTATACTTCAAAGAAGTTCATTTATGTTCAAAGTCGTTGACATTCCAAAATACCCATTAGGCACAACCACAATTTTGCTTAAGATTCAATTATAAACATATCATTGCATCAGCTTGAGGAATCCTCCAATCCTGATTTTTGAATTTTTTGAACTGGAATAACATATCATGAAATAGTGTGTCTAGCACACAGATGCGAGGTAGAGATCCTTTGCCCATTTGTCCTGCACATATTCATTTCTTGATCTTCTTTATTAATAAAATCTTTGTTATAGGCTTGATCAAAAGGGTTTTGTTCTTGGCATGGGTGTAGGTGTATCGAACACTGAGATTCGTGCTTCAGCAGCAATTAGAGAAATTGCTCGCCAACAACTACGACAAAAAAATAAGGTTATGAGACTGATATAAGTACACTCAAAGAACAAGTAGCAACACTCATGCAAAAGGCTAATGTTATGTCATCAAGTCAGTCTGCATCAGTGCTACATAATACTTCTCAGGTAAAATAAAATTTGCACATGATTCTTTACTTTTGATGTGACATCGTACTCTATTTTGACATTCCAATTCTGGTTAACCATATATGATTATTTAAATTCTTTGACTCGGGCTATGTTGCTGCCTTTGGTCTCTTTCTTTATTATCTCTTCCTCTATCTATACTGCCACAATATCTATAAGTCAAAAATGTTAGTATCATGTAATGCTGTGTTTTATTTTTAGTACACAAATGGATGGACAGAGAAAGATTTTAGAGTTATCCAGACATTTTGTTGCTTTCATAACCATTTTATGTACTATTTTGCTGCTATATGATGTTTCAAATCATGGTACTTAGGCAATATTAATGTTATATATATAAAAATCAGAGATATTTTTATGATTCAAAGGAATGACATATCTGATCCTGTATTCAGGAATTTGGCTTTAAGTACTTACCAAATTAAGCCTTGTGTCTTGAATCTTGTACTGAGGAGCTTTGACTTCTTTGTTTGGCTCAATCTTAATTAACACAATCTTATATTTCACCATCTTCTACTGTTGACCAAACTAATGAAAAACTGTTGAGACTTTTGGTTGGACCTTGGTAGTGGAACTATATTGCATTTTGGATGTCAATTTTCATTTGGATTGAAGGATTACTACTTATGTCTTGTGGGTAAAAGGTTTAACGAATACAGAGAGTGATAACATCCTTCATATATATGACTTGTGTAGTTTTACAATATGTAGGTTTGTATTGTTTGTGTTTTATTTTGGTTTGTTTACATCTTAGAGATGCATAAAGCAAAAAACAAATCATATATACAGTGAACCACAATCTTTTAGAAATGGATCAAAAGTTTTTCATGTCGCTGTTCACTTACCATGCTTACTTATTGGGAACTTTTTTATACTGAAATTTAGTACCTGGAACTGGAAGAGGATAAATGGGAATGCCAAATTTAAATTCCTAAACTCAGAACTTTTAACTCCATTCCTATCAGCTTGTAGAATATACATTCCAACCAAATCATTAATAGCCTCCCTTTCGTGTTTAATTCAAAAATGCAATAAATAGTCAATGCATCCATTAGCATTATTGATTATATATCAGAGACCTACTTTAAGTTAGGTAAGTTTCATACTTGAAAGTTGTATCTGGGCTTGCCCATGTTTGCATTTTGAGTTCCTCTAACTTATTCCTTTCAACATGAGAAACCATGGTAGTACCATGGACACCCAGGCCAAGGGCCACATGATTAACATATACCACTTAAAATTGTATGGTTTTGCTACCAACGAGGCAAATCCTAGTCCCAACTAGTAGAGCGATTGCAATATAGTAGCATTTGTAAAGTGAACAATGTCTGGTGTCTCCTCATTCCCTTTGACCGATCTTTCATATAGTTTATCAGTTGATTTGTCCAAGGTTTTGTATATGTAGTCATAAAATGGCATCATGAATAAAGAGTAGTTGGTTCGAAATTGTGTATGATGAAGAGAATGAAACCTATATCAAAAGGCTTTATGATTCAGGGGATAAGATATCTTTCATATGCAACAGGTAATTTTAGTTGCTAACTATATGAAAATTTTCTAATTTAATTATTTCACATATTTTATGCTTATGCTCACAAGTTTACTTTTATATATTTTAAAATACTTAATGTTTATATTTTTTTGTTTTAGTGGATACAGGCACCTGATCAATCCATCTTTCCTAAGACATGTTCTCCAAAAGACTTCAAAAGAAAACATGTTGCTTTTGGATGTTTGAATAATGATGCTCCACCAAATGAAGACATTTATAATATCATGGTCGACGAAATATTTGACAAAGATATAGATTTGTTTGATGAAGATGGGAAGCTTGGAGATATTATGCTTGGTGACTTGAGTAATTGGCCAAAAGTGTTTGTTTAGCATATTAGGGTGTGAAGTTATCCAATTAGTTTTTTGTTTTTCTAGTTTTAGTATTAAAAAACTATGTAGTAGTACTCTTTTTTTTTCTTTTTGAATGCTATGTGTACCAGAAAATACCAAATATGTATGTCTACAAATTTTGATTATTTACTTATATGCAATATCATTTGTTTATATACTAATGCTTGGAGTTGTTATATATTGAATAATTGGAGTTTTTATACATTCAATATCGATTCAATTATTGAGTGTTTGGTGCTGTTTATATGCAATATCGGTGAAGGTTACTAAGTGGTTGGAGTTGTTTATATATCTTTATATGTTTTGTGTACAGTTTTTTATTTACATTTACAGAAAAACGACTGATCCTATCAGTCGCAAGGAATGAAAAAATTCACAGGTTATTTGACGGATATAGTTCGTCGATTAATATACGACAGACTCTACACGTTGATTAATTTAGTGCATAGTGACGGTTGCTAACCGTCGTTAATTTTTGCTGCGGTATAATTTTCAACGGACCATCCGATTGTCTAAAACCGTTGGAAATGAAAATTTACAATCATGAATTTTGGCGTAGTGCAATAGTGATCACAATCCAATTTTATTACAGTTGAATGTTTCATTGGTTAAACACAAACCTATCATTCGGTTTGAGGCTGCCTGGAATCAGGAACCAAATTTCTACAAAGTTCTTCAGGATATGTGGAAGAACATTCGGACCAAAGAGTTTCTGCCTAAACTAAGGAGTTTATTGCCTAAATTACATGTGTAGGGAAAATCTCGACTCCGAAACATTGATATGGATATCAAGCGTTGTCAGAAGAGGCTTCTTTCTATTCAGGCACTAACTCCAACTGATGATTTGTATGCAGAAGAAAAAACATTCAGATTTGGTTGAATAAGTTGTTATTCCAAAAAGATCTATACTGGAAGCAACGATCAAATATTTCCTGGCTTCGTGAAGGAGATAAGAATACAACAAATTTCAATTTGTCTGCCACGATCCGGAAACAGAGGAATACTATCCAGAGCATTAAAGCTGATAATGGTACTATGTTAACTTCTCAGGGGGATATTTCTCTAGTTTTTGAAGCTCATTTCCGTGATCGGTTTCAATCAACACCATTTCAACCAGTTCTAAATCATATTATTCATGAACTGAAATGTCTGGATGCTAATGACAATGAAGGACTCCATGCTGTTCCTACTATTGATGAAATTCTCACTGTTATCAAACATATGAGTCCATATAAATCCCCTGGTCCAGATGGTTTTCCTGCTGCATTCTATCAAAAAAATTGGGCTGTCATTGGCAATGAGGTAACCCATCTTATTCAAAATAAATTCATATCAGGTATTATGCCAATTCATCTTAATCACACATTCATTGCTTTGATTCCTAAAACCAAAAATCCTCTTTCTCTATCTGAGTTTCGACCAATAGCATTATGTAATGTCTTATACAAATTTATTACAAAGATCATTGCTAATCGTCTCCGTCAACATCTGCATCATATCATCAACCCCCTTCATAATGCTTTTGTCCCTGGAAGATTCATTTGTGATAATGTAATATTAGCACACGAAATTCTCCATTCAATTTCAAAATCCAGCCCTACCAAAGGATCTTTTGCTCTCAAATTGGATATGTCAAAGGCCTATGATAGATTACAATGGGGAATTATCAGTCAGGTAATGACTGGATTTGGAATTGTGGGTAAATCTCATGATATCATCATGGAGTGCATTTCCTCGGTATCTTTTTCTTTTCTTGTCAATGGTACACCAACCAATTTCTTCAAACCATCCTGTGGCATCCGCCAGGGATGTCCTTTATCACCATATCTATTCATCATGAGTATGGAGATTTTATCCACTCTTATTCTTATTATGGAGAGAAATATTCTTTATGAAAGTATCAGATTGAATCGTTGTCCTATATTGTTCTCTTATCTGGCTTTTGCAGATGACTTAATACTGTTTGGTACTTGCTCTCTTCATAATATTTCCCAAGCTAAAATCATCCTCAAATCTTTTGAAAACTGGTCTGGGCAACAAATAAACTTTGAAAAATCATCCTTATTCCTATCTAAGAAGATTGATCCATATATGCGTAATCTTTTTATTAACTTATTTGGTGTTAAGCCAATGGATCCTTGGGATAGCTATCTGGGCCATAAAATCCTTCAATCAAAGTCTCGAACAAGTATATATGCAAATCTTCTCAATACCAGTCTCCAAAAACTCAGTGGTTGGAAGCGTGGTTGTCTTTCACATGCTGCTCGCACTACTCTCATAAAATGCACTTTATCATCCCTTCCCACACACCACTTCTCCTCATATTCCATCTCGAAATATGTCACAAACTCATTATCTAAACACCAACGAGATTTCTGGTGGGGGACTGATAATACTAATCGAAAAATCCATTTCACTCCTTGGTCTTCCTTTACAAAACCAAAGTTTCAAGGGGGTTGGGTATTCGTGATCCATACATCATTAACTTATCTCTAATGCTGAAATTAGCTTAGAGGTTTATTACTGATTTTACTTCAATCTGGGCTTCCCTTCTTCGCAGCAAATATCTTTCTTCTTCTAACTTCTGGACTGCTAATCCTTCTCCTTCCTCATCATGTATATGGACAAGTATTTTGAAAAGTAGAGAATTTCTACATGGACATGTCATTTGGTCGGTTGGGAATGGAGCTAATATTAATATTTGGTTTGATCCTTGGGTCCCAAGTCTACCAAATAACAGAGTGGTTGGCTATCATCATGACAAAGATGAGTTCAGATTCGTTGGTGATCTGATTAACCATAATTCTTATACCTGGAAGGAACATCTAATCCATATATTATTTTCCCCACATGAAGCTATGGCCATTCTTCAAATTCCTCTATCAGGAAACTGTACAACTGATAAGTTCATATGGAAACACACTGTGGATGGAGAATTTACTACGAAGTCGGGGTACAGAGCTATTCATGAACATATTTTCAAAGATCTTCATACATCGGTTGATATTGTGTTTAAAGATTGGAAGAAGTTTTGGAAACTTTCTCATATCTATCCTCGTGTTCTCCTATTCGCCTGGCGAGTGCTGACAAACTCTTTACCCACAAAATCAAACATCAATCGACGATATTGCAGCAACATGTCCCATATGCCAGGTATGTTGTGAAACCACTGACCACCTTATTTTATACTGTTCTATTTCAGGTCAATCTTGGCAACACAATTTTGTAATTTCACGCCTGCTTCGACCATATACAACTGTGTCATCCCTACTATCTACTCTTTTAAAAGATGGAGATAAAGATAATATATCCATATGTTTATATCAAATGTGGTCCATCTGGAAGGCGAGGAACAACTTTATCTTCAACAATTCGAGGATTTCTACAAACAAAATCATCTATGAAGCAAAAATCCTACAAGAAAAGTATGAAGCTGCATTTGGCTTGAACACATCTTCTACTCCTCTGGTTTCCAATAGATTGGGTTCTCATGATAACTAGCGACCACCTGAGCCAGAAAAGTGGAAAATAAATTTTGATGGTGCTTATTTAGATGGCAAGATGGCACTTCAGCTATTCTAAGAGATTATGAAGGTTCTTTTATTACTGCTCTCTCCAAATGTCAAGATGGAGGATCACCAACCGAAGCAGAAGCTCTCGGCATCCACTTAGCACTTGTCATCATCGAGAGAAGACAATTGAAGCAAGTCAGCGTGGAAGGAGACTGCAAAATTATCATCGACTCCATTACTCACCAGGAAGACTCATCTGTTTGGCTTGCTCGTCACATTATTGCAAATGCCAAGAACTTTCTCTGCTTGAACAAGGATGCTTCCTTTTCTTACATTCATAGGAATGCTAATGTTTGTGCTCATCAATTAGCTTCCTCCTCTTTGCTCAACAACTCTATGAACTTCCTGCAAGTTCATGACAACATCCCTTCTTGTATTCGTGATCTTGTTGCTCGCGACAGATCTGGTTGTACTTCTGTTTATACTGAATGAATGGCTTATGTTTTTGCTCAAAAAAATAGGCCATTAACTCTTTTTCCTCCATTGTTTACTATTTACTATCTTCTGCTGTAATATGATAATAATTAAAATAAATATAACTTTATAGATCTAGAACCTGGACTTTAGAATGAAAATTAGGAAAGGGGAGGAAAGAGAGAGACCTGTGCGAGAGAGAGGAAGGGCTTGGGGTCGGATCTGTGTGCGCCGGGCTCGGCTCGGACGCCAGAGACGTGCGGGCACGTCACGACGGTGGTGTTCTGCTGGGCTCGCCAGCCATTGGTGACAGGATCGCCGGCTCGACTCTCCGACGAGGAAGGATTCCGGCTGGAGTCCTGTAGCAAGATTGCGTGGGTTCCTCGGCAGAGCGCCACTCAGGTTCGCCGGCGTGGAAAGGCAGTACGTTCGGCGCTCGGGGTTGGCTGGCTTGGTGTGCACTGCGACGGTGACAGCGGGAGGTGCGCAACGGACCACGACAACGAAGGGCGATGGCTTCCCATCCCCGCGGTGCTCGGGTCCCGCGGTATGTGGACGCCACATGGGTCAGACGGATCCGGCAGAGGCCGTACGCTGGCTGTGGCGTGGGCCAGCAGAGGCGACAGCTTTCCCCGGGATGGCCGGATCTTTGGAAAGGCGGAGAGGTCGCCAACTTGGTCTAGAGGTGTGGAACGTCGGCATAGGGCGCGGCCGAAGGTTGTGGCTTCATGCAAGGTTAGATTAGGACACGGGAACATGAATCTTTGGAATTGTTGGCTTTGTCTGGTATGCTAGACACGTGGTGAAAGGAATGGATGGTTACGACATTCGGGGTCGGACACACAGCGGACATGAATATGATGTTGACTCACGACATGATAAAGTTATTTTTTGTGATGGCGGTTGATTGGTGGTGGCAGCGTCTAGGTAACGGTTGTGTGGAGTCGGGTGATGGTAGATGGGGCTGACGACGATGTGGTAGTTGTGTGCTGGATATTGGCCGGAAGGGAAGGACGGCTGCGGTGGTACGGGTGGCTGTGGCCGGGCTTCGCGCAGGAGGCGGCAAGGGTCTGGAGGCACGGTAGTCGAGAGGAATGGACGGGGATGGGTACGACAACGGGTGTTTTTGTCATATGGAGAAAGGAGAAAAGATAGAGAGGGCTAGGTTTATATTGTTTATATGGAGAATAGGGGAATTGATATATAGATATTGTAGGAACGAAATCGTAAAGCAACTCTAGAGGGGGGTGAATAGAGTAGGCAGCAGAATATTGCTAATTAAAAGCTTGTTAGCAGTTAGATCACAAATATAATAATAATCATAAAAAGTAAATGACAAAATTTGAAAGTGATCAGAAGGCAAACGCAAACATCGAGATTTATACTTGTTTCCCTCTGGTGAGGACTAGTCCAGTCGGAAGAACTCTAGCTTCCAGTTGAATCCACTATTGGAAAATCCTGCAAGTTTTCATACGAAGTCCTTGCAACTTCTACAGACGCGAGCTTTGATACGAAGAACTCGTCCAACTTCAATTGTGAAGAGTTGAATCTTCTATCAAGCCCCTGATTACAATCACTCTGAAACTTTTAGACTGTACCGCACTAGCAAATCGACTAGAGGATTGTAACTGGCTTGGAATTTGAAAATGAAAGCTTTTTAAGAACCCTTTGGAAGACTGAAATCTTAAGAAGAGAGAAGATTGAAAGTGAATTGGTGTGTGTTAAAGAGATCGAAATGCTTCTCTACTTATAGCTATTCCAAAGACAGAACTCTGACAGAATTCGAGCAGAATTTGGACAGAACTCTTCGTAACAACTCGTAACTGAAGGAAGACCAAGTTCAAAAACCCATCGTTCACTAACGTTCCAAATGGCCGAACTCGGGCCGAGTTCTCCTGAGGTTCTGCCAGTTCATTATTTGGAGAAAATAAATTTTGACTTTTTGAACAATCCTTCAAGGGCTTTTTGTAATAAGAATATTTTATAAAAATATGGGTCATTTGTAAAAGAATAGGATAGTTTTGAAAACATTTTCGGATAGCCTATTTGCCAGTACGACTCAGTGTACAAAGTATTCCTAGACTCAAATAAAATAAAAATTATATTGCTTAGCAGGAAGTACATCCGGAGAGGCAAACGGCTTCAGTCTTGAACATTGTTGATAACCATTGTTGAGCAGTGTCCAAAACGTCGTAGGTAACATTTGAGTTGACTTGCATTTATATCGAGACAGAGTTTGATCAATTATTAAAATCAGGTTTGACCATGACCAATGGGCCAACAATCTCCTCCATTTTGATAATTGACAAACCTTACCGATATAATATCTAAGCTTGAAATCAAATCAAAATAGTAAAAATAATTATTCATATATCCTATATTTTTACAAAGATGTTAGATCTTTATTTCTTCCCCGTTGTCACTAAGCAAAATAATTGCAAAAGAGAAAGCTCCCCCGCAATCAATGCATAAGTAACAAACAGTGAAGAAACACATAAAAAGAAATAATCATGACAGATGGTAGAAACAGTAAGAAAAATAGAATAACATCACATGCATGTATTTGTCTCAGGCAGTATGTGTTGACACAAATGTCACAGTCAACCAAATATTGATAATGTTGACTAAATAATACTTGTGATAATTCAATAAGACACACGACGACTATATTCTGCTCAAGCCAGACGACAGTTCATGTGCATATACAAGTCATTTTTGCGTCTGTACTTTTACATTTTATTGAGTCTAGAAGTTTTGTAAGCTAAGTTATGCTGGGCTCTTGAGACTCAACCCACTACCTATCCAAAGCCCATAAAGCTCCACATCCAAACTTAGCCCATTTCACCCCTGGACCAGTTCTGTGCTCTGGAGACAGAGTTCGGGCCGAACTCTGCCTCCATACAGAGTTCGGGCCGAACTCTGTCCCCTAAAAATTAGTACCCTAATTTTTAGGGTTGGCTGGTTGCTAGTTGTCCAACGGCCAAAATTTTTAAAATTCCTACCAGAATTCTGGCCGAATTCTGCCTAATAAAAACCTATAAATAGGCCTAGAATTCTCCATCCAATCTTCTCTTCTCTTCTCTCTTAAGCTCAATATAAGCCATACCCTTCTCATCTGCTAGCCACAAGTTTCCTAAGTCTCGAGTGCTCAGCATCTCTCAGTTAGGAGTCTTGTGCAAGAGTTCAAGAAGTCGCTTGGAAAAGTCCAAGCATCGCCACTGCGATCCTCTGTAAGAAGTTGACGTGCTCTTCTGAAGTAAAGGCACGAGTTGTAACTACTATTTCACAAATAGTGGATTTAATCCTGAGCTAGAGTTCTCAGGCCTGGACTAGTCCTCCACGAGGGAAACCAGGTTAAAATCGGCTGTGTTTGCGTATGCTCTCTTGCTTCTCACTTTAAATTTCATATTTACTCTGATTAGTTTTGTTCGTGATAGAGTTGATTTTTAACTGGATATTTTCTCTATAAACTCTATTCACCCCCCTCTAGAGTTGCCATCTGTTCTTCAATTGGTATCAGAGCTCTGTTCTCTTTACAAGGATTTACATCCTAGAGCTGATCCATGGCAACCACACAATCCTTGATTTCCAATCACGGTGAAGGACAGTCCACTCATAGGCCTCCCCTATTTGATAGAACTAACTACACGTATTGGAAAACAAGGATGAGCTTTTATCTCAAGTCGCTAGACTTTGACCTGTGGACTATCGTCACTGACGGTTACAAAAAGCCAGCCAGAATAGTTGTCAATGGTGATCTTGTTGAGAAATCACATGACAAGTATTCTGACGAGGAGAAGAAACAGGTAAGTCTAGATGCGAGAGCTATTAATGCTTTATTCTGTGCTATAGACAGGAATGAGTTCAACAGGGTATCTACATGCACCACATCTCACGAAGTATGGAAACTCCTAGAAGTGACGCATGAAGGAACCACCCAAGTCAAGGAATCTAAGATAAGCCGTCTCACTCAAGAATACGAGAATTTCAAGATGAAGCCAAACGAGACGATCACGCAAATGTTCACAAGATTCCTCGACATCATCAACCCCCTGTCTTCACTCGGCAAGCAATATTCAAATCATGAGAAGATTCGCAAGCTACTTAGGGGGCTACCAAAAATTTGGAACCCTAAGGTGACAGCCATCATAGAAGGAAATGATCTTACAACCATGTCCATGGAGACCTTGATGGAAAAGCTAATGACTCATGAGCTTGACCTCAAGGACTTCGAAGAGTCTGCTCCTAAGGCTAAGGAGATCGCACTCAAAGCTCACCGACGGAGGGCTAAACCCGAAGAGACGGATGACGACAACTCATAAGACGATGATCAAGCTCTTATGGTCCGCAACTTCAAGAAATTCCTCCGCTTCAATCGAAGAAAGAAGGAACCACAAGAAGATGGCGAAGAAGAGCCAACCTGCTACGGTTGCAAGAAGAATGGACACGTCCGAAAAGACTGTCCATTCTTGAAGAAAGGCAACCGCTATGAGAAGCCATACAGAAAGACCTCCTCAAAGAAATATGCCAACACAAGCATTTGGCATGAAAGCGAAGCTAGTGACTCCGAGAAAGAAAAGGACTCTCCTCAAGATACGGCAAATGTGTGCCTAATGGCGACGTCCGACAAGGTATCAAACGAAACTCTTGACGGCTTCTCTTTTGATGAGCTTGGCGATGCTTTCACCGATTTACTCGATGATCACAAAAAGATCATTGGTAAATACAAACATGCCAAGGACAAAATCAAAAGTCATGAAGTCAAAATTCAAAGACTTTCTTTATTGCTTGATAACATTAGAGACACTTCACCCACGGAAGTCACAGATGAGGTATCTAAGCTTAAACTAAGCCTTCATGATGCCGAAGCACGTATTGAGCAACAAACACAAGAAATCACAACACTCAACACGATGCTTGCTAAAGAAAAGAGTAGACACCAGATTTCTATGACTAAGATATATGGTTTAAATGCTAAAGTTACTGAACTGCAGGCTGTCTCTAAGAGATTAGAGACTAAATTGGGAAAACAGGTTGTTCAACCAAAAACCCAATCACATGAGACACACACAAAGCATAACATTTCTCATACTAGTCTTCCACGTCATCCACCTACAACACGTAACCATGCCTTCATGTACACACACTTCCATAAAACACACAAACCACATGCACGTAGAAATAACTCTCATATGATACACAATCATCATGCTACACATAGATACAATCATCACAATGTTGCACAAAGACACAATCAACATCATTCTATATATAGGCATCATCACCATGCTGCTCCATATAGACATTATCACCATGCTACCCCATATTACTCTAATGTTCCACATAGACAATATCACCATGCCACTCCATATCACTCTATGCATAGTCATTATCACCATGCTAATCATCATACTTTTCCTCATTATAGACATCATCAGCATACTCCTAATGTAAATAGGAATGCTATATGTACTTATTGTGGTTTACATGGACACATATCACCACAATGTAGAATTAAAAGATTAGTAGATAGAAAGATATATACATGGTTTATAAAAACTAACTTTTCAGGACCCTCAAGAACTTGGGTACCAAAGGTCACATCTACACTTGATGTAGGTGGACCTTCCCTCCTCAACTAAGAGTAAGTGGATTCTCGATAGTAGATGCTCGCGGCATATGACGGGAGACGCAAATCTTTTCGCATCACTATCGATGAAGAGAGAAGGATACGTATCCTTCGGCAACAACCTTAAAGGTTATATTATAGGTAATGGTAATATTGGTTATCCTCCCTCTCCCGTAATAAAGGATGTCTGCCTAGTGACCGAGTTAAAGCATAACCTGCTCAGTATTAGTCATCTTGCTGACCATGGATATGACATTAACTTTGGACAAAACAAATGCCTTATTTATGATAGGTCAACGGGAGACATTGCTTTTGAAGGGGTAAGAGAGGATAATATTTATATTTTCAATTTGTCTGCAAATACTAACAATGCAGGTAGATGCCTATTTGCTCATAAAGATGAACGGTTACTATGGCACCAGCGTCTTGGTCATGCCAACATGGATACTATATCCAGGCTATCGACCAAGAAGCTAGTTAGAGGCTTGCCCGACATCACATTCAAAAAGGACACCGTATGTGCCGAATGTGAGTTAAATAAGGCAACCAAGTCATCTTTTCATTCCATAAACTCTGTAAGCACTACTAGACCCTTGCAACTACTCCATATGGATTTATTTGGCCCTAGTAGAGTAGCCAGTCTTGGTAGAAAACTCTATGCCTTTGTTACTGTTGATGACTTTTCAAGATTTACTTGGGTTTTCTTTCTTACTTATAAAAGTGATGCTATTTCAGTTTTTAAGATTTTTGTAAAGAAAGTTCAAAACGAAAAGGCTACATGATTACTCGTATCCGAAGTGATCATGGAGGCGAATTCAAAAATTTTGATTTTGAAAAATTTTGTGATTCTAATGGTTTTGATCATGAATTTTCTTGTCCAAGAACTCCTCAACAAAATGGTGTTGTGGAGCGGAAGAATAGGACTCTTGGCGATATGGCTAGAGTAATGTTGAACAAGTTTTCACTTCCGAAATACTTTTGGGCTGAAGCTGTCAGTACAGCATGCCACATTTTAAATAGAGTGCTTATTCGTCCTATTACGAAGAAAACACCCTATGAGCTTTGGTTTGGAAGAACTGTCACGCCCCAGAACCAGAATACTGGAGAGCGGGGGCAGACATAGCCAGCTACGTATATGAAATGGATTCTATCTCGCTATACGGTCACGGTTGTCTAGATACATGAGGGTTTATCTACAAGCCAGCAGTCTCTTAAGGTCATGTACAGTCTATTGTCTCAATCACAAGCAAGTAAGTAAAAGTTACAAGAGGTATGATCATTAAATATACAATAATAAGGCGTCCCAAATATTACATATTCAGCTGATCATGAAGCTAGTAGTTACAAAATATTAGGACTAGCAAGAGTTTAGTCATACATGATCAACCCTAGGATCTGTTAATCATGTTACAGCCTGTAGGCAGACAATAAGTAAAAGTGCAACCGAGCTAAACAGGTGCTCGTCGGCTAAACGCCTCAAAAGAATATTTTATAATAGAGTAGGGAGAGCCAAAAATAACCCACTCGTTGCCAGGGTTCCGTCTAGTGGCTACCATCTGGCTGGAAGGTCGGTAGATCCTCTGGAGCTGCTCCGAAATCTGGCCACACAAAACCAGCTAGGTCAGACCCCAGAAAGAGCAAGTGCCACAAAGGAGGCTTCACTTAAGAACTAAAACCAGCAATCAGCACAGGAATATAAATATAATTAAAAGTAAGGACTGGAATAAAAGGAAATATATCAGGATGATATACGACGAGATAACCATGGAACTATTCAGATAGCCAAGTTACAACCCGTAAACCAAACAAGGACCGGGGTTGTAACCCTTCGTCTGAACAGAACTTGGAATTCTCACCATTTATCGGTAAAATAAATACAAGCATTCTGGTCATTCAATAGTCTGGAACAGGATCAGGGCAAGATTAGACTTGTTAGACTCCATCCAATCACTTCACGGCCAAGCAAGAGTTACGGCTTGATACATTAACTAACTAGGGTTGTCATAAGCCTAATTACTAACAAGATGCAGGGAGATTATTCCACAGCCACAAGCCCTGCAGTCCATCCAGGTCACCCAGGTCGAGAGATTAGGATTTAATTCAGGTGGATACATCGTCCAGGAAACGAATGTACCTTTAAGCAGTTTGAAGGAGGCAACACATGACAGTGTGCTAGAAATGTGCCCTACTCGACGGCAGGCTACAGATCCCAAGCGCACCCAGATAACGGGATTACCTGTAGCTGGAAAATCTCTTCATGACTAATGTATTAATCTAGTTGTTAACCTTAGTCCATTTTAGTAGGTACTCCTGACCGTGGTACTCAGGAGTCCCCTCCTAGACGTGATGCAAGACAGGACTGGATTATTGTACAAGCACAATCGCCCACGGTGTCCAGGTTATTATACAGGTCATGTCATGTCAGGTAGCCGTCGCAACAGCTTATCAGATATAACATGTCAGGTTTATCATGTCAAGTGTACTTGTCAGAAGTGCGCCACGATGGGCCACTATCAGGTCATGTCAGGTCATTATGTCAGGAGTGCACCACTACGGGTCACTGTCACGTCATGCTCAATTATCAATTCCAAAAATATCAAGTAAATTCATGATTATCAAGTTCAGGACAAAAGGCGTAAGGATATAAAATGGACGTTAAATATCTAATAAAAGATCAATATACAGGGCTATAGAAGATCAAGGGTAATCAGGCTACGCTCAAGCCAGGCTATGCTCAGGCTAGCGTACGCCCAGGTCTGCGTACCAAAGGATCCATACACTTCCAATGGGAAGCGTACGCAAGGGTCAGCGTACACAAGGGCACGCTCAAGCTACAGGTCAGCGTACGCTCAAGCTAGCGTATGAAAGGGCCAGCGTACGCCTTGCTCGCTTAAGCTAGCATACCAAGGCACGCGTATGCTCAAGCTAGCGTACGAAAGCTAGCGTACGCTCAAGACACACTGCCAACGGGCAGCGTATTAAGGTGAGCGTACGCTCACTAAAGAGCAGCGTACGAAAGCTAGCGTACGCTCGCTAAAGAGCAGCGTACGAAGGCTAGCGTACGCTCGCTAAAGAGCAGCGTACGAAGGCTAGCGTACGCTCGCTAAAGAGCAGCGTACGACTCAGTGGCGTAAGCTAAAAAGCTAGCTCACTGTTCACTGTCTTCTCCAAATGGCAAGAACAGCAAGAACTCCAAAGTTGAATCTAAGCTTCAATTGTCCAAATCTTGGTCAAAACAAGTCCGAATCCAACTTTCCAAAGGTCAAAATTGGGTAGAATGAAATGCTCTACAACATGGAACCATCAAAACTTGAAAACAAGGAAGTTTAATAGATCAAAACCACAAAAATCCGAAAGTAACAAAACTCTAGATCTATAAGAAATAAAGCCTCAGAATGGAAAATGACAAGTTCTAATGTGGTTTAGAATCATGAGGAGAAGCTAATGAAACCATCAAAAGGAGTTCTCTTATGGAAGCAAGTTGCACTTGCCTATGGTGTTCTTGGTTGGTGGAGAAGAGTAATGGTGGGGGAAGCAGAAGTAAATGAGAATTATGGAGAGAGAGAAAGAAGAAATGGCAATAAATATCAAAGGTGGTGGTAGGTAGGGGGGGTTATGGTAGAAATAAAGGAGAAGCGTAGGCTAAGGTGTTCCACCCTTGGCCCATGATGAACCAAGCATTGGGCCGGCCGAACCAAGCCAACCCAAACCGAGGGTAAACAAGCCAAGCCAAACCAAGGAGATATGCAGATACAAGATAAAATACGTATACGTATTCCAAATACGTAATACGAACAACAGGTATTACAAGAACCCCAAATATTTCTTATTTTAGAGTTTTTTGGATGTAGATGTTTTATTCTTAACACCAAAGACAACTTAGACAAATTTGATGCCAAAGCTGACGATGGTATTTTCCTTGGCTATGCTGCCAAGAGTAAGGAATATAGAGTTTTTAACAAACGCTCTTCAATTGTAGAAGAGTCTACAAATGTGACTTTTGATGAAGATAACAGTGCAGCAGCTACTCTTGATGATGATGTTGAGCCATCAACGTCTACTCCAATGAATACCACGACCGAAACAAATTCTCTGGAAAGCTTTCCTAAGAAATTCTCTTTCAAGCCATCACATCCAAAAAATTTGGTAATCGGTGAGATTTTACGAGGAGTAACTACTAGATCATCATTAAGAGACTCTATTGCTAGTACTGCCTTCATTTCACAAATTGAGCCGAAAAACATTACTGAAGCTTTCAATGATAAATTTTGGATTACCGCTATGCAAGAAGAACTCAACCAATTCGAGAGGAGCCAAGTATGGGAACTCGTTCCTAGACCGGCTAATCACTCGATTATTGGTACTAAATGGGTTTTTAGAAACAAAGTGAATAAAGACGGTTCAGTCACACGCAACAAAGCTCGTCTAGTAGCTCAAGGATACAACCAAGAGGAAGGTATCGACTATGATGAGACGTATGCTCCTGTTGCTAGATTAGAATCCATTCGGATGCTTTGTGCATTTGCAAATTTTCAAATTATTTCAAATGGATGTTAAGAGTTCTTTCTTGAATGGTTTTATTAAGGAGGAAGTTTATGTAAAACAACCCCCTGGCTTTGAAAATCACAAATTTCCTGACCACATGTTCAAGCTAAAGAAAGCGCTATATGGCCTCAAACAAGCCCCTAGAGCTTGGTATGAACGGCTAAGCAACTTCTTGTTTGAAAAAGGTTTTTCAAAAGGGAAAATTGACACTACACTTTTCATAAAGTCTTTCAAGAACATTATTCTTTTAGTACAAATATACGTAGATGATATTATTTTTGGTTCTACTGATGAAACTCTTTGTCAAGATTTTGCCAAGTGTATGCAGACCGAGTTTGAGATGAGCATGATGGGGGAACTCAACTACTTTCTTGGGCTGCAAGTCAAACAAATGTCAAATGGAACTTTCATCTGTCAATCAAAGTATACAAAGGACATGCTGAAGAAATTCAACCTTGATAATGTCAAACCAATCAGCACTCCTATGGCTACTTCCACCAAACTTGAACCAGATGATAGCGGCAAACCCGTAGATCAACGTAAGTATCGAGGTATGATAGGCAGTCTACTCTATCTTACTGCTAGTCGCCCTGATATAATGTTTAGCGTTTGCCTGTGTGCTAGATATCAAGCAAATCCAAAGGAATCACACATGACCGCAGTTAAGCGTATCTTTCGATACCTTAAGGGTACGGTTACAGTGGGCCTATGGTATCCCAAGACAACATCATTTGACCTCATTGGTTATTTTGATGCTGATTTTGCTGGATGCAAGGTCGACCGTAAAAGTACGAGCGGCACGTGTCATTTATTAGGAAAGACTTTAGTCTCTTGGTTTAGCAAGAAGCAAAATTCTGTCGCACTATCCAAAACTGAAGCTGAATACATAGCAGCTGGGCGTTGTTGTGCACAAATTCTGTGGATGAAGCAAACCCTTGAAGACTATAATTTATCTTTCATGTATATTCTAATCTTTTGTGACAACACTAGTGCTATAAACTTGACTAAGAACCCCATCTGTCACTCACGCACGAAGTACGACACCACTTTTTCGTGATCATCAGCAAAATGGCACGATTAACTTAGAATTTATTGACACTGATCATCAGTTAGCAGACTTCTTCACCAAATCATTATCCGAAGAGCGCTTCAATTTTCTTTGTCGTGAACTTGGAATTCTAGATGAAGCTGTTATAAATTAAAATACACCTGCGTAAATATCGATTATATTGTAATTCTCTTATGATGAACTTGCTATGGGTACAAGCCGAAAGGGCCCTTCTGACAACAAGGCGTAAAAGCCTAAGCGACACGGTGTACTAGTCCTCAGGACTACCGCTAGCTGGGATCCGGCCCCTGCAGCTAACACATGGGAAAATTCAAAATATTGAATTATGATATAACTCCCTGTTTATTATACGGTATATTTTGATTTATCACCTGCTGACATGCTATTTTTCAATTTCATATTACTATCCTTCTACTTCTACTATCTGGTTTATTGAATCTTTTAATCATTTATCTTTATAACTTATATTGGTTTCCCATACTTAACCAATATTTCATCCTTTCAGCCTGATTTCAGTTCTGGGACAAGGACCCAGAATTCGGGCCGAACTCTGCCCTTACCAGAGTTCGGGCCGAGTTCGGGCTCCCTGTTCCAGAATCAGGGACAGTTCCAGCCGTTGATCACAACTTGATCCAAAGGTCCTGATTTAGTCCGACCAAGAGAAACCCTTCCCTTTATTTCGGTTTCTCTTCCCTCTCCTTCCTTCTTACCACCTTTTCTACTTCTCCAACTCAAAACTCTCAAAACCCTAACCCTAGTTTCTCCTCTATTGGGCTCCATTCTTCCCCAAACTCAAGAAGAAGGCTTGGTTTTCAATTCTCTTTCATAATCCTTCAATATCTTGAGGTATAATTCCTTTCTTTTCTATATCTCAAATTTCTTTATTATCTATCTATTGTGTTATGGCTCTACGATTACTTAATCGTGGGAAGAGACTTCGGACTGAGGGTGCGTCCTCGTCGAATGCTCCTCCTCCCGTTGAGCCGCCCGTTGCACCACCCTTTGCACCGACAATTGAACAACCAACCCATCCGTTGTTCAATCCTTCTCGTCCACGTGATCCAAACACTTTCGACGACCGAATTTTCATATTACTAGACGCATCCAATGAAAGGTTTAGCGATTTTTGGACACGTCCGGTGTTTGCGGGACACCCCATAAACTTCACAATTTTCTCACAGTATGATGCACTCTTTAATGACCTTTGTCTTGATGAACTCGTTACTTCTAATTCGGTCATCTATCGTAGTGCCATACAAATGTTTTATTGTAATTTGACTCATGATGATACTCGTATCTATTCATGTGTTGCGGGTATTGATATCTCATTTGATGATTTTGAATTAGCCGAATATCTTGACCTTATTGAGCCTAATTCTTGGGAGAAGCTTGTTGATGCTAGATCCTTTATCTTTCCCGAAGGGATTTCTCTAGAGAGTTTTAAGGACGACCTGTGTAGCCCTAACACACGTCCTCGTAAGCTCTTGGCAAAGTACCTCAATCCTTATTTCTATGAGCTTCATCGGATCATTTTCAACACCATTCTACCCAAGCGGGCTCTACCGATGAAGTTACCTATTTTGAGATTTCAGCTTTGTACCATCTCCACTTCCATGTTCCCTTTAACCTCCCACGCACAATGATGGATTGGATGATCAACTGTAGGAAGAAGCCAAGATCCTTAGTTTATGCCTTATACCTTCCTATGATCTTTTGTGTGTTCCATGTACCTCTTGATGAGTGTCCATTCTTATCTGCCCCTGCCTTTCCCTCCAAGGCAAGGAGGCTTCATGCGGCCGTTGGCTCCCCGGTCGTGTCTGAGCATTCTGAGGATGAGCCGGATGCCCCTCCTCTCGGACAGGATCCTCCTCCTCCTCCGGCCACTCTTGAGTCACTTCAGGCCATGCTTCGAGATCGTTTCACTTTAGAGGACGATCGATGGACTCAGCTGGACTATCGGACCACATTGCAGATGAGTGCTATCAGCAACTCGCTGCATGACATCCGGTATTCCATGTCTCGCCATCCTTCCATGCCCATTCCTTTGGAGCGAGATCCCGATCGTGAGGGCTTTCGTATTGATGACCCTTTGGTTCGTCGCTACATGGATCCGGATGCAGCTTTTGTGGACCCACGTCGCTCCTTTACTGATCCTTCGGACGACGCAGGGCCCTCTCGTACTTGTTGATGGTTTTGGACTGCTACTTGAGGCTGCTACTGGAGATCTTAGATTATGTTTTCTGCATTTTGCTTTAGTTGTTTTTATGTACTTGCATTGTAGTAGACTCATTATGATTTATGTTTTTGAGAC
The DNA here is from genome assembly GCA_029216955.1 of Iris pallida. Lineage (NCBI taxonomy): Eukaryota > Viridiplantae > Streptophyta > Magnoliopsida > Asparagales > Iridaceae > Iris > Iris pallida. The sequence continues at coordinate 13,750,876 of JANAVB010009399.1, forward strand.
TTGGTAGTTCTTTTATCAGTTTCTATGTTACTATGACTCTTGGGTATTATCTTAGTTTCTATGCAGTTTCTTCTCTTTTGGTGTGTTTGCCAGTTATTATACATCTCATATTGCTAAATGCCAAAAGGGGGAGATATGTGTATATTCTGTTTGGTTTATATGTGCTTTTGGAAGAATTTTATTAACAGGTCTACAAGATTCACAGTATTGTTTATGGGAGAGCTATTCTTAAGCTCGACACTTTTTATGGGGGAGCTATATCATTACATGTGTCCAGGTATGGATATTGAATATACAATTATTATTTTGTCAATTATCAATATGGGGAAGATTGTTGACACAAATGTCACAGTCAACCAAATATTGATAACGTTGACTAAATAATACTTGTGATAATTCAATAAGACACACGACGACTATATTCTGCTCAAGCCAGACGACAGCTGAGACGACAGTTCATGTGCATATACAAGTCATTTTTGCGTCCGTACTTTTATATTTTATTGAGTCTAGAAATTTTGTAAGCTGAGTTATGCTGGGCTCTTGAGACTCAACCCACTACCTATCCAAAGCCCATAAAGCTCCACATCCAAACTTAGCCCATTTCACCCCTGGACCAGTTCTGTGCTTTGGAGACAGAGTTCGGGCCGAACTCTGCCTCCACATAGAGTTCGGGCCAAACTCTGTCTCCTAAAAATCAGCACCCTAATTTTTAGGGTTGGCTGGTTGCTAGTTGTCCAACGGCCAATTTTTTTGAAATTCCTACCAGAATTCTGGCCGAATTCTGCCTGATAAAAACCTATAAATAGGCCTAGAATTCTCTCATTTCAAACCATCCAATCTTCTCTTCTCTTCTCTCTTAAGCTCAATATAAGACATACCCTTCTCATCTACTAGCCACAAGTTTCCTAAGTCTCGAGTGCTCAGTATCTCTCAGTTAGGAGTCTTGTGCAAGAGTGCAAGAAGTCGCTTGGAAAAGTCCAAGCATCGCCACTGCGATCCTCTGTAAGAAGTTGACGTGCTCTTCTGAAGTAAAGGCACGGGTTGTAACTACTATTTCACAAATAGTAGATTTAATCCTGAGCTAGAGTTCTCAGGCCTGGACTAGTCCTCCACGAGGGAAACCAGGTTAAAATCGGCTGTGTTTGCGTATGCTCTCTTGCTTCTCACTTTAAATTCCGCATTTACTCTAATTAGTTTTGTTTGTGATAGAGTTGATTTTTAATTGGATATTTTCTCTGTAAACTCTATTCACCCCCCTCTAGAGTTGCCATCTGTTCTTCAGTATGTAAAGAATGAAGCAACATAAATAGAGAGTGCTACAATAAACTGAAACAAAACATAGTGATGAATAATAGACTAAGATGCAAAAACTGAGGCATAATAAAAAACAACCATGTCCATGAATAGTCACATACGAAAAAGTACTGATAAAATCTAAAAAGTACTAATAAAATCTTGGAATGTCGGAGCATTTCCAAGTAAACATAAGACAAAAAGTAACAGTCTCAATAATCTAACATATCAAAACTCATCATCATCATCATCTTCAGCTGCAGCACCACCATGTCCAGAAGGACCAGCTCTAGAAGTACCAGCGTCGGAAGTGCGAGGAGTGGCGCCAGCGGTACGATACCAATCATATGCTTTCCCTGGCTGGAACAGAGAGTGTACCGCCTCATCGTCAATGTGGTAGCCAGAAACAGAAGGGTCTCGAGGCAGAGAGCTAGCAGAATGTCCCGTCTGTGCAAACCTCAGATCGACGAAGGAGTTGGCAATCGCCTGGATCCGAGTCATATCATAAAACTCGTGTTCCCTAGAGGTCTCAACATAAAAAAACTGCAGATCTGATAAGTGCTGATGGATACCCTCAAATGTCATAGGGTAGGAATGAGGAGGAACAGGTACTGTGGGATCAGTAGGAGTATGTGCAGGAGGAGTAGGTGCAGTGGGTGTAGGAACAGATGCAATGCTGCGACGAGAGAGTTTGAGAAACTTGGGCTCGGGGTCGACAGCACAAGTAGATAAATCAATATCAAATCTCTGAAAATACGAGAAATGAGCATCGCATATGATAGATTGCGGTCTCTCCCGCGATATCTACCCATTATCTGAATAATAGTCTTAGGGGCAGAAAAAGGAATCCCCTTAAGAATATGATAAAGAGCAGAAAGCTCAAGTGCAGTTTAGAAGTCGATTTAGGAAGTAAGGTGGAATAGATGATGCGATGTAATTCGTAGTTAAACAAGTTCAAGTTATTAGCCTTGAACTTTCCAGAAAGAACGCGTGCAGGCGCACAAAGTTTATTCTTGAAACTAACTCGTGTAGTGCCATCGGGGAAATCAAAATCAGTGATGTCATCTAGTGGGGCTCCTTCGTTTGGAATACCAAGGATTTCTGCTAACGTGTCATCAGTGAATTCGATATCAATTCCTCCGACACGTGTCCTCGCTGTAAAAGTGTCTAACACGAAATTACAGTAGAATAATCTAATGTCATTAGTGGCAATAGGGAATTGTAAGGTGACAAAGTGTTGTAACCCTAATGCCTCAAAATAAGGACGGTGATCTGGAAAGATAGTCCACTTGATCGGTGATCCGGTGTAAATAGTACGCATGTTAAAATCAGCGTACCACAATAACGCTTGATCGGAAGTTTTAAAATAAAACTCATCCGACGCACCATCGTCCGATTGGACCGGAGAAAAGAGGCAATCCGTATGCGGATCAGAAGACGATGCCTCTTCACTGGCATGGGTCTTCTTCCTCTTGAAGGGATTGAACTTAGGCATTCTTTCCCAAAAATTCTATAAACCCTAAGTATTAAAAAGTGGTGGAAGAAGGGATTATACCTTCCAAGAATCGGATATGTTGTAGAGAACGACGATCTCTGTACGAATCCAAAGTTTTGGAGAGAAACACCATACGAATTGGGAGAACAAAGAGGGAGTAGAACTAGGGTTTTGGAGGGGCGGAGCTGCTGTTGAGAGGATTTTTGGAAGTATGAAAAAGAAGGAGGCCTCGGGTTGCTGCTGTTATATAAAAACACCCAAACGAACTCTGGCCGAATTCGGACCGAACTCGGACCGAGTTCGCCTAGGGTTGCCTGGCTATATATATATATAAAATCAAATGAGACCACATTCTTTTTCATTAATTCGTTTCAAATGCTTAATTCAAAGTTTAGTAATTTTAAATCTCAAAATAATATAATTAATATTATTTTATAAATTAATATTCTTTACTCAGCATCTGTCTCAGATTAGCTGTAGGAGTACTGTCCCAGCTAACAGAGGTTCACCGGGAAACTCTTAAGTACCGCTTCGCTTCGACCGTAGTCGTGGTGACAGACAGACTCTTTTTAGGCTTGTCTCAAAAACAGTTTATGAGTATCGAATAAATAATTGATAAAACAAAATTAATTAATATTATTGATATCTAAAATTCCTAATTCTCGACGTAAATCGTTGAAACGATCTTCCGCTAATGGTTTTGTGAATATGTCAGCTAATTGATTCTGTGTGTCTATGTATACAACGTCTATATCTATATTTTGTTGATGAACTCTAAGAAATTGATGTCGAATCTCGATATGTTTAGTACAAGAATGGCATACAGGATTCTTAGTCAAATTAATAGAACTAGTATTATCACAGAAAATGAGTATATGTGTAAAATGTAATCCATAGTCTTCTAAGGTTTGTTTCATCCACAAAATTTGTGCACAACAACGTCATGAGGCGATATACTCAGCCTCTGTTGTTGACAATGCAACAGAATTTTGTTTTTTACTAAACCAAGAGACTAGAGATTTTTCTAGGAAATGACATGTGCCGCTGGTGTTTTTTCTATCTACTTTGCATCCGGCAAAATCAGCATCAAAATAACCGGTTAGGTCAAATGACGTGGTTTTGGGATACCATAAGCCGACAGAAGAAGTGCCTTTAAGGTATCGAAAGATACGCTTAACTGCGCACAGATGTGATTACTTAGGATTGGCTTGAAAACGAGCACATAAGCAAACACTAAACATAATGTCTGGTCGACTGGCAGTTAAATAGAATAAGCTACCGATCATACCTCGATACTTACGTATGTCGACAGGTTTACCTTGTTCATCAATATCAAGCTTGGTTGAAGTCGCCATTGGAGTGCTAAGTGGCTTTGCTGCTTCCATGTCGAACTTTTTTAGTAAATCTTTTGTGTACTTAGCTTGATTTATGAACGTCCCATTGTTGGTTTGTTTGATTTGCAGTCCGAGAAAGAACTTTAGCTCTCCCATCATGCTCATCTCAAACTCATTCTGCATATGCTTTGAGAATTCTTGACAAAGGGATTCATCAGTAGATCCAAAGATAATATCATCTACATAGACTTGAATCAAAAGGATATTATTATTCAAAGACTTTATAAACAAAGTAGTGTCAACCTTTCCCTTTGAAAAACCGTTATCAAATAAAAAAAAGCTTAGACGATCATACCAAGCTCGAGGGGCTTGTTTCAAACCGTATAAAGCTTTCTTCAACTTGAAAACATATTCAGGAAATTTGAAATCAGCAAAACCGGGTGGTTGAGCTACATAAACCTCTTCTTTTATAAAACTATTTAAAAATACGCTTTTAACATCTATTTGAAATAATTTGAAACTATAAAAACATGCAAATGCTCATAACATACGAATGGATTCTAATCTCGCAACTGGGGCATAAGTCTCATCGTAGTCGATACCTTCTTCCTGATTGTATCATTGAGCTACGAGTCGAGCCTTATTGCGAGTCACTAAACCATTCTCGTTCAGTTTATTTCGGAATACCCATCGGGTGCCAATGACCGGATGATCAATAGGCTTGGGAACAAGTTCCTAAACTTGATTCCGTTCAAATTGGTTTAATTCCTCTTGCATAGCATCTATCCAAAAATTATCACTACATGCTTCATCAATATTTTTGGATTCAAACTGAGATACAAAAGCAACACAAGAAGCTATATTTTTATTAGAGGAGCGAGTACTTACACCCTTGGTAATCTCACCAATTACCAAATCCTTTGGATGATCAGCCGTGAACTTCAATCTTTTTGGCAGACTCCGAAGGTAGCTGGTTCCTGGATCTTCTCTAGGAAGATCAGCTGGTGCTTTGCTGGGTACATTGAGATCTTCGTCATTGTCATCGATTATCGTTTGATTTAGTTCATTAAAGGTGACATTGATCGACTCTTTGATGATCATAGTTATTTTGTTGAAGACTCTGTATCCTTTGCTTTTGCCCGCATAACCTAAAAATATTCCTTCATCGGCCTTTTCGTCAAACTTTTCTAAATTATCTTTAGTATTAAGAATAAAACATTTACAACCAAATATTCTAAAATATGAAACTGATGGAATTCTATCAAACCATAACTCAAATGGAGTCTTCTTCGATTTGGGTCGAATTAAAACTCTATTGAGAACAAAATAAGTTGTATTGACAGCTTCAGCCCAGAAATACTTGGGTAGACTAAACTGGTTTAACATTACTCTGGCCATTTCGGATAGAGTTCTGTTCTTACGTTCCATAACTCTATTTTATTGTGGAGTCCTAGGGCAAGAGAATTCGTGTATAAAACTGTGTGTGTCACAAAATTGCTCAAACTCTGCATTCTCGAATTCGCCTCCATGATCGCTTCTAATACGAGTGATCATGTAACCTTTTTTATTCTGTACTTTCTTGCAAAAGGTGACAAATTCCGATAATGCATCGTTTTTGTGTGTCAGAAAATATACCCATGTGTATCTAGAATAATCATCTACAATTACAAAAGCATATAGCTTACCTCCGAGACTAGCAACTCTGCTAGGACCAAATAAGTCCATATGTAGTAATTGTAGAGGTCTAGTAGTACATACAACGTTTACTGACTTGAAAGAGGATCGAGTAGCTTTGTTCTTTTCACATTGACTGCATACCACATCCTTCTTGAATGTAATGTCCGGTAAACCGCGTACTAGCTTCTTTGTGGATAATCTGGAAATAGTACCCATATTTGCATGACCGAGTCTCATATGCCATAGATGACTCTTATCGCTTTTAGCCATTAAACATCTACCTGAAATGTTAGTATCTTTCAACAAATAGAAAACATATATATTATCTTCTCTAATACCTTCAAATATAGTACTACCAGTTGAACTATCAATAATAGTACATTTGTATTTTACGAAGTTAATACCATAACCGTGATCAGCTAAATGGCTTATGCTGAGCAGATTATGTTTTAACTCAGTAACAAGACAAACATCTTTAATTACTGGATAAGGAGCTTTATCAATATCACCAATACCGATTATATACCCTTTTAAATTATTGCCGAAGGAGACATATCCTTCTTTATCCCTCTTCGATAGTGTTGCAAATAATAAAGCGTCACCGGTCATGTGCCGTGAGCAACCGCTGTCGATGATCCATTTGCTTCTAGCATGTGAAGGGTGTCCCACCTATAAAACAATTTGCAGATGAAACTATTGGTACCAATTTCTTGTAGGGTCCTGACTGGTTAGTTTTCGGTATCCATAGATAAATATTTAGATCTACTAGCTTTCTATTTCTACATGCAAAAGATATATGACCAATGAGGACACAATAATGACATTTAGCATGTTGAGTGTTAAAAGCTGAGTGATGTGAATGGTTGGTAGGTTTAGGTTTTCTAGTATAGAAGAAAGCATACCTATTATCTTGTTTGGGCATAACCTTTTTAGGCAAAGGTTTGATAGGGTTAGGTCTGACAGTGTTAGGTTTGGGAATGTTCTGATTTTTTGGTAAGTGACACGTGTTAGGGTAGGAAGCAGCAGTCTCAGGCTGTTTTCCTAACCTAATTTCCAATCTTTTGGAAGTATCATATAACTTAGTATAGTCAGAAGTGAGTGCTTCCATTCTGGCTTGTGCACTTTGAAGACTTTTCTTCTCTTTAGAAAGTTCTTCTTTCAGTTGGTCAATAACCTTGTCTTTTTCTTCGGATGACTTGGTAGTCTCGTGTAATAAGAGCTTAATAGAAGAAAGCTCACCAGACTCACTAACATTATCTTTAACCTCAGCTAGTAGGTCGGTAAGTCTTCCTATTTCACCTTTGTACTCTTTGAGTACCTTCTTAAAGGTCTGATATTTGCTACACAGTTTCCTGTAATCACTTATCAGTTCACTGAAGGCTTCTCCTAATTGATCAAAGATGAAGTCATCATATGTATCAACTATAGGTTCAGAGAGTACATGATCAGATGCCATAAAGCATATATTTGCAGCATCTTCTGATTGTTCATCTTCTGAGTCGCTGGCTTCACTTTCATGCCATATGCTAGTATTGGCATACTTCTGAGATGTTGATCTCTTCAGGTTCCCTTTCTCGTATCTGTTGCTCTTCTTGCTTGTTGATGTATTTGTAGGACAGTCCTTCTTCATGTATCATTTCTTCTTACAGCCGTAGCAGACAGCATCATCTTGATACCAGCTGTTGCCACCATTATTCTCTTTTGTCTTCTTCTTATATCTCAAGAATCTTTTGAATTTTCTTGCAAGGAATGCTTGATCTTCAGCATCAGATTCACTGTTGTCTGAATCATCTTCAGTAAATCTTCTCTGCTGAGCTTTGAAAGCAATCGTCTTCTCCTTTGGTGCAGGCTCTTCAAAGTCTTGTAGCTCTAGTTCATGAGTGAGTAGCTTACCCATGAGTACTTCAAGTGTCATAGTAGTAAGGTCGTTTCCTTCAATGATTGCAGTAGCCTTCGGAATCCAGTTCTTTGTAACTGCTCGCAGGAGTTTGCGAATCTTTTCATGGTTACTGTAATCTTTGCCTAGGGAGGACAAAGGATTTACAATATCCAAGAATCTTTCGAACATCCGAGTAACTGTTTCGTTGGGCTTCATCTTGAACGCCTCATACTCTTGAATAAGTCTGCTGACCTTTGATTCTTTGACTTGAGTTGTGCCCTCATGTGTGACTTCAAGAAGTTTCCATACTTCATTTGCAGTTGTGCAGATAGACACCCTGTTAAATTTAGTTCTATCTAAAGCATAAAATAAAGCGTTAATAGCACGTGCATCAAGACTGGCCTTTTTTTTTCTTTCTCTGTATATTTGTCATGGGATTTTTCAGTTAAAACTCCATCAACATTTATACGAGGTGGCTTTTTATAGCCATCAATAATAATAGACCATAAATCAAAATCAAGAGATTTCAGAAAGAAACTCATACATGTTTCCCAATAGGTGTAGTTTGTGCCGTCAAACAATGGAGGTCTGTTTGTGGCTTGGCCTTCACTTGTGAATTTCACAGTTGCCATGTGTAAAGCTGTGATCTATATAAAATTGAATATAACTGCTATTTTACCTTGCTTTACCTGTATAACCCGCTCTGATACCAATTGTAGGAACGAAATCGTAAAGCAGAATACTCTAGAGGGGGGTGAATAGAGTAGGCAGCGGAATATTGCTAATTAAAAGCTTGTTAGCAGTTAGATCACAGATATAATAATAATCACAAAAAGTAAACGACATAATTTAAAAGTGATCAGAAGGCAAACGCAAACACCGAGATTTATACTGGTTTCTCTCTGGTAAGGACTAGTCCAGTCGGAAGAACTCTAGCTTCCAGTTGAATCCACTATTGGAAAATCCCGTAAGTTTTCATACAAAGTCGTTGCAACTTCTACAGACGCGAGCTTTGATACGAAGAACTCGTCCAACTTCAATTGTGAAGAGTTGAATCTTCTATCAAGCCTCTGATTACAATCACTCTGAAACTTCTAGACCGTACAGCACTGGCAAATCGACTAGAGGATTGTAACTGGCTTGAGATTTAAAAATGAAAGCTTTTTAAGAACTCTTTGGAAGATTGAAAGCTTAAGAAGAGAGAAGATTGAAAGTGAATTGGTGTGTGTTAAAAAGATCAAAATGCTTCTCTATTTATAGCTATTCCAAAGACAGAACTCTGATAGAATTCAGGCAGAATTCGGACAGAACTCTTTGTAACAACCCGTAACTGAAGGAAGACCACGTTCAAAAATCCAACATTCACTAACTTTCTAAATGGCCAAACTCTAGCCGAACTCTGGCCGAACTCGGGCCGAGTTCTCCTGAGGTTCTGCCAGTTCATTATTTGGAGAAAATAAATTTTGGTTTTTTGAACAATCCTTCAAGGGCTTTTTGTAATAAGAATATTTTGTAAAAATATGGGTCATTTGTAAAAGAATAGGATAGTTTTGAAAACATTTTCGGATAGCCTATTTGCCAGTACGACTCGGTGTACAAAGTATTCCTAGAATCAAATAAAATAAAAATTATATTACTTAGCAGGAAGTACATCCGGAGAGGCAAACGACTTCAGCCTTGAACATTGTTGATAACCATTGTTGAGCAGTGTCCAAAACGTCGTAGGTAACATCTGAGTTGACTTACATTTATATCGAGACAGAGTTTGATCAATTATTAAAATCAGGTTTGACCATGACCAATGGGCCAACAGATATATATATAGAGGAAGAAGGGAAACGGAAGTAGGTCAACCTGTACTATGATAAGGATGTTTATTTGGATGCGATATGTATAGTATATCTCATATGATTTAAGATCTATTTAAATGGAGAAATTCAAATACACAGATTGGTATCCAGAATGCTAAAATTCAATAGATAAAACTTTCACTTAATTCGAATCAACTAAAATGTTTAAAAACTATTTTTAATTTAACCTTAATCCAACAACATACCAATAATAATAACATAAAATAATTTTAGTATTTATCAAATAATTCAAATCTTAATCAAATGATTTATTATAATAATATTCCTTTTTTTATATCCAAATCTCTACATTGCAAACTCCTTTTACTCAAAACTAATTATAATTCCTAAAACTATTTTAGAAACCAACCTTGAAAGACTAAAATAATAGCAACCTATTTTATAACTTCAAATAACAAGATTCTAGGACAAATATTTTTATGAAACTAAATAGTATTTTCAAACCATAATATTAAATTAGTTTTGAAATACAAACTTAATCACAAAATACCTTTCATGAAGTTTTGACAAAAAATTTCTTTTGAAAATAATAATAATATTTTATTTATATATTATTATTTTTAAACTGGGAAGAGGGATTACAAATATACCCACCTTAGAAATAAATTCATCCTCGAATTTAATGACTACTAGGATATGCGGACTTGGTAGATTGGTGAAAGGTAGTAAGAATTTTTTTTTGATAAGAAAATATTGATCAAACAGAGAGAAAGAAAAGGTCTTGAAACTCTAAGGGCTCTAAAGCGCTCTTAAAATATTTTTGATAAAATAAATTTAAACAAAGTATCGACGAAGAAATTACCTTCAACCACGATAAATAAAATAAAGTAAAATTAAAATTTCTGAAAATTTGAGAAGAGGGGTTTAGAGTTAGGAATTTGAGGGTATATAAATTACAGTAATTAGAAAATTGCAGAGAATAAAAGGGGACTCAGTATACTCCTACTTTAATTGGTCCACAGGAATCGTGCAATTATTCTAAAATGCCCTATAAATATTAATAATACTTATGTTATACGTATAACAACATTTAGAAAATATTGTCAATCTCAAAATAAAAAACAAAATATATGCATCTACCTAAAATATGTCTACATAGGCGTCTTTGGTATTACTACATGCCTACATAGGCTGGGGTTGGGTTCGGGCTAGTTTGGTGCAACCAAATCTTCCAAAGTCAATAATTTAAATAATAAAATAATAAAATTATTTATAGGGGCTATGTCATAACTTGCCCGGGTTTTCCTAGTTGGGACACACTTATGGCTCGGCCTTCCTTAGTACACGACCACGCTATCCGTACCATAATTTCTAGTCAAGGCACACGACCACGCTAACCGTGCCATAATTTCTAGTCATCTTGCACTCCTAATCTTTACCATGACTAAGGCCTTCAATAATAATAATTACTTAATTACAATATTATAAAATTCAAAAATCACTATTTAAGTCAAATAAATATTTTCAAATTTTTTGGAAGAGGGGTACAAATCTACGCATATTAGAAATATTTCATCCAAGAGATTTCAAAGGCCACGATTAGGCTGACTATAAAATATAATCAAGAAACGAAATTTCAATCGATACGAATAAAAATGACAAATAATATAATCATGAGAATGATGTAATTCATGATCAAATTAGTTACGCGTAATTGCAGACATGATCAAAATAATCAAAATAATAGGCAAAAGAAAAATGTGATTTGGCATGATCAACCTTTGGTTAAAATGGTCTAGTCGACGACCAAAAATATTTTAAGAACGATCAAAATTGAAATGGTTTGGCATGACCAAATTATAGTCAACGTAGTCTAGTCATGACCAAAATTGCTAATGAATGATCAAAAATTTTAAAATCTAAACAAGGTTATAGTCACTTTGATATAACTTAAGATATAGTCACGGTCAAGGCTAATCAGTAAGTCATTCAAGAATGATTAAAAATTTGGCACGAATATGAATATGATTAAAAATCTAGATATTAACGATAATAGAGTTGAAATATAGGCACGATTTTGATTATAGCGAAATACTTTAGTCACAATCAAGGTCGTTTAGGAACGATCAACATTCAATTTTGTTTGGCACGATTAACTCGATTAACTATTTAGGAAAAAATTGGTTAAGCACGATTACCGAGTCAGAATCTAGAAAATATGTGAATTGACTCGGCCCGAATATAATCATAATAGTCTATTTGTGATCAAAAGTCGTAAGGATGATCCAAATTGAAATCGTTTTAGCATGATTAATTCTGTAGGCATGATTATAGAATCATAATCTAGGTACGAATATGAATCTAGTGGGATATGGAATTAAAATCTGTTGATAGTGTTAGATGAGGAGGAACCAAACGACGACTCGACGAATAGAAATTAAGAAAAAAGAATAGAAGGGGAGAACTACAAGCTTTGTTTATAATATGATAATAAGAAATTGGATATTAAATCAGTTTTGGGTGAGTGTGCAAGACTTTGTATCGAATAATAAAAAAATCTATAGTCATATGCCAATAAAGGGTTTAGCCACTATGGTATTTAAAAACCGTATGAATAGCTGAAGTCATTTCACCGAGAATCTATGCCTCGTAGTGTACATCTTGCTGCAGTAAACCCTTGGTTTTATGACTCAAGTATGATAATATATCGAATATTCTGTTAGCTCTACCAATATTAACATACAACTCATGGGTCAAAATAGGACAACTAGAAAAGTTCTAATAACATTCGATAACTTATACTGACTCAAAATTACTTCAACTTAGGGATCATGCCACACCAGTGCGCTGCTGGCTGCAGTGAACCCGTAGTCTCGATAATTCAAGTAAATGGCGACAGTGCGCTGTTGTCTTGCCATCGTAAGTTAATGAATATTCTTTCAACTATACCCCTAAGAATTTTAGAGGAGGTTCTAAAATCCTTAAACAAATTGATCATGATAGAGAAAGTTAGAAATTCAAACAAATTGATCATGATAAAAAAGTGTACGTATCTGTCCTTGAAGAGAAAGTATTAGTTCAAAAAATCAAACGATTGATTAGGAAGAGAATGATTAAAGATAGGAGAAATATAAACATTAATATGTGTTTCTCTAATATTCAAGATTGAGGGGAAAACATATATAACAAAACTGAGTCGGAATAAATATATGGATAATTGGATCATGTTAAGCTCAAAAGTCAATGGATGGAAATAGAATATTGACCTTTAGAAAAATATAATAACTTATATCTAATGGAAAATAAATAAGTAATACATATCTTACGATATGGTTGTAATTAGAGGAAGAAAATTAAAATTATACAAATGATTAGGAAATATAAAGTGTAAGTAAAATGATCGATAGGAAGAAATGACTAAAGGCAAGAGAAGCATAAACATTATAATCTTTATTCAAACGATTGAGAGAAAACATTGAATCAACAACTAACTCGAGATTACTATGTGTTCGACGTAACAAAAGGTTGAACGAACTTTTATGCTTTATTGAACGTATAAGGTATTTGTGTACAAAGAAGGAAGTCGTAAACATGATATTCTAAATACAGGGAGAAGAGGTTTCTGCAAAAGTGTAATGATGGAGATCGAGCACTACAGCGGATTCTTTACTCTATTGACGAACTGACGACGAATTAACCTTGCTTCGGCTCTCTGGCGCCTTTAATGGGACTCTGGGGTCACCGATCAATAGGCTGTCTAGATGAGAAGATCCCTTGAAGATGGTTGTTGACTGGTTCTTTGGTTGATAGGTAGATGAGGGAAGTCGACTCTTCGTGGATAGAGATCGCTGCTCCTTTGAAGATTGTCAATTGTCACTGTTCCCTCTATCTTTTTTTTTCTTTTTGGTGGAAGAAGAACTCCTTCTATTTATAGGGAACCGAGCACTTATACGATGTGTATTAAGGTACCTGAGATATGAAAGAATCTGTCGTCATTGTATGGTGCAGGCTTCTGTGGTGCTGACACGTGGCGGACATCGAAATTTCCTTCAAAGGAGATCTCTGGTGGTTATAAACATAATCGAAGGAGGTGAACGTGGAGCATGCCAATTTGCTTGCTCGGATACAGCCGAGAAAAGTTTGGGATTTCATCCTAGATTTGGAGTATAATTGATCCTTGTCTAAGATTTAAATCAATTTGATATGATATCAATCATGATTTAATCCCAATCTTCTCTACAAGAGGCGGTTTAAACAAACCAATTGGGGTAGACCCATGCTTTATGTGCCTCTGGTGAGGACTAAGTGCTGCTGTGCTTCTGGGGCGATGAGTAGACCATGCTTTTGGAGACGATGGAACCTCTGTGCTTTCAGACGAAGAGTGGACTTGGCTTCGAATGGCGACAAGACTTCTGTGCATATAGAGCAACTTATGAAACTGTGTTTTGGGCTACCAGAGTCATTGTGCTGTAGGCGACAAGTAGGCTTGTGCTTCAGGTTGGCGGGGTTATTGTGCTTTTGGAGCGACATGTTGACTTGCATTGATTGTGATGGGAGTTCCCAAGTCTCTTGTAGAGAAGTGACTTAAGCTTCTGATCCGAAGCAGATGACTATGCCGTGGGAGTGGAGATGGTGTGAGCATATCACCATCCTGCATCTCATGCGGACGCAGGTGATAGCTGCGCCTTTGAACAGTAAAGGCGTTGGCTACGAAGGGAAGGGTATGACACCCTTGTGCGTTTAAGATTGGCACAGGCAGGTAGCTGCGTCTCTGGAGTGAAGACACTGGCTTCTGAAATAAAAGAAGGGGAGAGGGGCCTACCACCATCTTGTTTCTGAGGTTGGCACAGGCAGGTGGCTGCGCCTCTGGCTTGAAGGCTTCTGAAACAAAGAATAATAAATATTCGTTCTTTCAAGGAGCTTCTCTCTTAATTGCAACCGTAATATGGGGAATTCTAAGGGTCTAAGACCAACATTCATAGTACTGAGTCTTAGGTTTGTCCTATTAATACAGGAATTCTGACTGTCGGCCGTGCGGCGTGCGCTCTAGGCCACTCTCGGTCCTATAAAAGGGGAAGTTCTCCTCTGAAGAGTCGATGTCTTCTTCTTGACATCCTTCACTACCATGCTAGATCTAAACATAACTTCGAGTGGCGATCGGCCTTGTGTAGGTTGGCTGCTGGTTGAGTCTTCTCTCGTTTGTAGGAGTCAAATTCTTCTGGAGGAACTCTCTGTAGAAGGAGCCATCACTGCCCTTGAGAAGTATGCAAATGTCCTTCTTAGGGAGTTAGACTCTGAGCGACGTATGAGGGATGTGGGAGATCCAAGCCACGGGTTCGAGATCGTTTTCTCACCCGATGAATAGCAGGCTGTGCTCTACCTTGATCTTTGGGAGCAATGGGGCTTCGCCGTGGTGTGGTTCTGGGTCTTCCACTGCTTCAGTATATATTGAAGCTCTAGCTTCTCTTGGTGACAAGAGGGTTGGCTCTGATGATGCTGTAAGTCGATAGGGAAGAGACTTTGATGTAGACTGTACATCTCTCTTCTGTGCATGACGATTACACTGTGAAGGCTGTCCATCGAAGATGATCATTTCCTTATGTTCATAGAAATTCCTATTCTCACTTGTGTAACAAAGACTTTGTAATTGATCCTTGTAAATGAGTTTCAAGAAACTTATTTCATATGTACTTGTGATAAGCCTGTGTAATAGACCCTTGTAGCTACGATCAATAAGAAGAGTGCTTTTTTTTAAACTTTATCCTGAGAATGTCTTCGTCCTTGGTTGGTCTGCGCATCTTACTGTCTGCGCCTCTGTGATGTTTGGTCGATAGTGGAGACACTAACCTGTGCCATATGTTATCTGGACCATGGTAAGAAGTGGGTGGGCGACGAGAGCACCTTCCTGTGCCTTGTATTAGCTGTAATTTTTTATGCTTCTATAGTATGTGATAACAGAATTTGAAATCATAAAATAATTCCTTGTGGCAAAACGGAAAATAAATAAGAAATTCGGACTCACTAGATATAAGGATGATATTTAAAGAGGCAGAAAAGAAAATTTACACAAATGATCGATATTAAGAATTGAATCCAAGTCAGTCCTAAGTAACGGGCGAATAGTCTACCCATCTTGGGTCCTATCGTCATATCAAAATACAATAGTGTATCTATGGAAATTTTTTAAGTTATCTAAATTTAATAAATCCTTACCTAAATTACATAGCCTATTAGCAACCTTGACTACCCATGGTTAATTTGAATAAGGGAGTCCTAGTCCTAGTTATTCACATAAAATCAAAACAATCCTAATTGTAAATGAGCATTTCCTAGTCGTAGGCTTGCAGTAGTACGACTAATATAGGTACCACTACGAGTTCGCAATCTTTTATAAAAACTGACCTGCATGGGCCACCACAAAAACTTGTCATGACCCGCTAGCATTTTTTGGGGTGCGAGTTCGTGCGCAAGCCAGCCTACGCCGCAGTATCGGCGGTAGAACATTGTCAAGGACACAATGCTCAAAATCACATAAATTAAAAACTTTCTTTGCTCATTCACGATAACTAATTTAGATTACAAAATTCCAAAATTTATATGTAACCAATTACAATGTCTCGCCAACGCATAATGTAGCAGGCGACTAATCTGAAAAATAAGGTTTCTAGTCAGTAATGGAACAAGTACATTATAAGTAGTTCTAATAATCTAACAAAATCTACAAAACAGTAAATAATACCGAAATACATGATGAATGAATAAACCGAGAATTAGGGCATGAAACATGTGAGTAAAAGCAAGAGAGCATGGCATTCAAGACAATGAAGTAATTGTAATAAACGACTTAACATGAACTGTAATATAGCAAGACTACATCTAACTAGTGAGTTGAAATACACTTTCGACATGTAAACTACTAGAGGTAAATGAAGAACAGTTTGGCAACTCTAGAGGGGGGTGAATAGAGTTTATATAGAAAAAAAAAGCCAATTAAAAATTAACTCTTTCACCAACAATCAATAATCAGAGTAAAGTGCGGAAAATAAATAAAGAGCAAAAGAGCATACGCAAACACAGCGATTTTAACCTAGTTTCCCTCGTGGAGGACTAGTCCAGGCCTGAGAACTCTAGCTCAGGATTAAATCCACTATTTGTGAAATAGTAGTTTACAACCCGTGCCTTTTCTTCAGAAGAGCACGTCAACTTCTAACAGAGGATCGCAGTGGCGATTTGCTTGGAATTGTCCAAGCGACTTCTTCAACTCTTGCACAAGAATCCTAACTGAGAGATGCTGAGCACTCGAGACTTAGGAGGCTTGTGGCTAGTAGATGGGAAGGGTATGGCTTATTGAGCTTATAAGAGAGAAGAGAAGAGAAGATTGAGTGGTTTGAAATGAGAGAATTCATGCCCTATTTATAGTGTTTTTATAGGCAGAATTCGGCCAGAATTCGGGTAGGAAAATTCAAAAATTTGGCCGTTGGACAGCTAGCAACCAGCTATCCCTAAAATTAGGGTTCCTGATTTCTAGGGGACAGAGTTCGGCCCGAACTCTGTGTGGAGGCAGAGTTCGGCCCGAACTCTGTCTCCAGAGCACAGAGTGGTTCTAAGGGGACCAGTGGGCAGTTTTTGGTTCAGTGGAGCTTGGGATTTTGGGTAGGTTATAGACTAAGTTCCAAGAGCTCAGCAAGACTCAGAGTACATAAATCTAGACTCATTGAAATCATAAAATACAGACTCCAGAACACACTGAGAGCCGGAGACTGAGCAGTCATCCGTCTTGAACTGAATGCAGTCGTCGTGTGTCGTATTGAATTAATACAAATATTATTTGGTCAATGTAGTCAATATTTGGTTGACTGTGACTTTGTGTCAACAATCTCCCCCATATTGATAATTGACAAAATAATATATGTATATTTCAATATTCATACCTGGACACAGTTGATTGTAACATAGTTCCATAGCTCCCCCATACACGATGCCTGAGCTAAGAGAAAATAGCTCCCCCGTAAACCATGAACGGTGTCGAGCTAAAAGCTATAGCTCTCCCCCTTACAAAATGCATAGTACCTGTGATCTGATAGATAATATTTTCCAGAGCAAGAAGTACAGATATACACAGATATACGAATGCATAGAACCAGTATGATATCTAATATCTCCCTAATATCTCCCAAAAGCAAAACAATAAAAATATACATTATTTCTCCCCCTTTTGGCAGTTAGCAATATAAAGAAGCAATGAATATTAATGCAACCACACCAAGCAGAGAAGAAACAGTAAAATACTAAGCAAAATAAGTCACTGACATAGAATGATAATAAAGACAGATAATGTCATCCACCAAACCAAGTGGCCAACCATAAACAGAGTACATAAAACCAGCTACATAAATCCATAAGAAACTAAATAACTGAAATCAAAAGTAACTAAGATCATCATCAGTAGCAGCAGCAGCAGATAGTAGCCAATCTCCATCATGGAGCACGAGATGGTCCTGGAACATCTGATGGACCATGGAAGGAGCGACGAGGGTCCACAAAAGCATCATCCGGATCCATGTAACGCATAACCCACGGATCATCAATGCGATAACCCGCGCGCGCTGGATCCCTCTCCATGGGAATGTGCAAATGCTGAGACAGAGAGCACCGGATATCATGCAGAGAGTTGCCGAGAGCACTCATCTGCAGAGTGGTACGATAGTCCAGCTGTGTCCAGCGATCGTCCTCAAGAGTAAAACGATCCCGGAGCATGGTCTGAATGGACTCAAGAGTGGCAGGTGGAGGTGGTGCATCCTGACCAAAAGGAGGGGCGTCAGGCTCCTCATCAGCAGAATGCTCAGATGACTCAGAAGCAGCGACAGGCTGAAGGCGTCGTGCTTTGGATAGAAAGGCAGGTGCAGGCAGAGGAACGGACAATCATGGATAGGAATGATGAAGGCACGAAAAACGAAAGGAAGATAGAGAGGATAAACCAAAGCTCTTGGTTTCTTCCGACAGTTGATCATCCAATCCATCATAGTCCGTGGAAAGTTGAATGGAATACGATAGTGGAGATGATATAAGGCGGAGATCTCAAGATAAGTGACTTCATCTGTTGAGCCAGCCTTGGGTAAGATGGTGTTAAAAACCATTCGGTGAAGCTCATAGAAGTAGGGGTTGAGATGCTTGGCCATAAGTTTGCGAGGACTTATGTTAGGAGCACATAATTCCTCCTTGAATCCTTCAAGAGAAGTATCGCCAACAAATTGAAATTGACGTGCTTCCACAAGTTTATTCCAAGTATCAAGATTAACAAGATCAAGAAAATCCTCCAACTCAGAATCATTGAAGGCGATGTCAATACCGGCAACCCGGGAATAGATGTGTGTTGCATCAAAAGTTAAATTGCAATAGAACATTTGGATTGCACTACGGTAGATGACAGAATTTGAAGCAACTAAAGCATCCAAACAAAGATCATGGAATAAAGACTCATATTGAGAAAATATTGTGAAATTGATGGGATGGCCCCCAAACACCGGACGAGTCCTAAAATCGCTAAACCATTCATTAGAGGCGTCTAGCGATACAAATAGACGGTCGTCGTATGTGTTAGGGTCATCGGGACTCGGCAGATTGAACAACGGATGAATGGGGTGTTGTTCAACTACTTGTTCAATCGGAGGAGGAGGATTCGAAGAGGAAGCACCCTCGGTTCGGATCCTCTTCCCGCGATTGGGCAAGCGTGGAGCCATTTACAAGAAATTGGATAACTTGAAATGGAGAGAAATAGAGAGTTATACCTGAAAATAATGTCAAACAGTTGAAGAGAACGTTGAAAAACCCCTTTCCCTTGATTTTGAGAAGAAATAGAGCCCTCTAGATCAAGAACTAGGGTTAGGGTTTGGAAGGAAGAAGATGGAAGAGGTGGAGAAGAGGGAAATATGGGAGGAAAGAGAAGGAATCCCGACATAAAGTAGGGCTTTGTCTTTGGTCGGGTAGAATAGTGACCATTGGATTAGAAAAGATCCAACGGCGGAGCCAGATCCCGATTCTGGAACCTAGGGACCGAACTCGGCCCGAACTCTGTTAGGGGCAGAGTTCGGCCCGAGTTCTGGATCAGTGGTCCAGAACAAAAGTTAGGCTGAAAAAAGATTAAGTGTTGAACAAAAAGAGATACAATTTTGAGAAACCCAATAAAGTACATAGAAAGATTCACAAAGGTCAGAATGAACTTTAGGAAGATCAATTTGGCAATAATAAATCGTAACAAACCATATAATAAACAAGGAAATATATTGTAATTCAGTATTTCAAATTTGCCATGGGTTAGCTGCAGGGGCCGGATCCCAGCTAGCGGTAGTCCTGAGGACTAGTGCACCGTGTCGCTTAGGCTTTTACGCCTTTTTGTCAGAAGGACCCTTTCGGCTTGTACCCATAATAAATTTGTCATAAAAGAATCAAAATATACTCGATATTTACGCAGGTAAGTCTCAACTTATAACTGCTTCATCCAAAATTCCGAGTTCACGACACAGATAATTGAAGCGCTCTTCGGATAATGGCTTAGTAAAGAAATCTGCTAGCTGATGATCAGTGTCAATAAATTCTAAGTTTAATCGTGCCATTTTGCTGATGATCACGCAAAAAGTGGTGTCTGATCTCAATGTGTTTAGTGCGTGAGTGGCAGACAGGGTTCTTAGTCAAATTGATGGCACTAGTATTGTCACAGAATATAGGAATATGCATGAAAGATAACTTATAGTCTTCAAGGGTTTGCTTCATCCACAGAATTTGTGCACAACAACGCCCAGCTGCTATGTATTCAGCTTCTGTTGTGGATAGTGCGACAGAGTTCTGCTTCTTGCTAAACCATGAGACTAAAGCCTTTCCTAACAAATGACACGTGCCACTCGTACTTTTACGGTCGACCTTGCATCCAGCAAAGTCAGCATCAGAGTAACCGATGAGGTCAAATGATGTTGACTTGGGATACCATAGGCCCACTGTAACCGTACCCTTAAGGTATCGAAAGATACGCTTAACCGCGGTCATGTGAGATTCCTTAGGATTTGCTTGATATCTAGCACATAGGCAAACACTAAACATGATATCGGGGCGACTAGCAGTTAAATAAAGTAAGCTGCCTATCATACCTCGATACTTACGTTGATCAACGGGTTTGCTGCTCTCATCTGGTTCGAGTTTGGTTGAAGTAGCCATTGGCGTGCTAATTGGTTTGACGTTGTCAAGGTCGAACTTCTTCAGCATGTCCTTGGTATACTTCGATTGACAGATGAAAGTTCCATTTGCCAGTTGCTTTACTTGCAGGCCAAGAAAGTAGTTGAGCTCTCCCATCATGCTCATCTCAAATTCTGTCTGTATACACTTGGCAAATTCTTGACAAAGAGTTTCATCAGTAGACCCAAAAATAATATCATCAACATAAATTTGAATCAATAGAATAGTGTCTTTAAAAGATTTTATAAACAGTGTAGTGTCAATTTTCCCTTTTGAAAAACCTTTCTCAAGTAAGAAGCTACTTAGCCTTTCATACCAAGCTCTGGGGGCTTGTTTGAGGCCATAAAGTGCTTTCTTTAGCTTGAACACGTGGTCGGGAAATTTGTGATTTTCAAAGCCAGGAGGTTGTTTCACATAAACTTCCTCCTTAATAAAACCATTCAGAAAAGCACTTTTCACATCCATTTGAAATAATTTAAAGTTTTGAAAATTACCAAAAGCACAAAGCATCCGAATGGATTCTAGTCTAGCAACAGGAGCATACGTCTCATCGTAGTCGATACCTTCCTCTTGGTTGTATCCTTGAGCTACTAGACGAGCTTTGTTACGTGTGACTGAACCATCTTCATTTACTTTGTTTCTAAAAACCCATTTAGTACCAATTATAGAGTGATTAACCGGTCTAGGAACGAGTTCCCATACTTGGCTTCTCTCGAATTGGTTGAGTTCTTCTTGTATAGCAGAAATCCAAAATTCATCATTAAAAGCTTCAGAAATGTTTTTAGGCTCTACTTGTGAAATGAAGGCAGTGCTAGCAACAGAGTCTCTTAGTGATGATCTAGTAGTTACTCCACGTGAAACTTCTCCTATAACTAAATTTTCTGGATGAGAAGGTTTGAAAGAGAATTTCTTAGGCAAACCCTCCAGAGAATTAGTTTCGGTTGAAGTATTCATTGGAGTAGAAGTTGATGGCTCAACGTCATCATCAAGAGTACTTGCTGCACTGTTGTCTTCATCAAAAGTCACATTTGTTGACTCTTCCACAATAAGTGAGCGTTTATTGAAAACTCTATATCCCTTACTCTTGGCGGCATAACCAAGAAAGATACCATCGTCAGCTTTGGCATCAAATTTGCCTAAGTTGTCTTTGGTGTTAAGGATAAAACATCTACAACCAAAAACTTTAAAATAAGAAACATTGGGGGTTCTCCCAAACCAATGCTCATAGGGTGTTTTCTTCGTAATGGGACGAATCAGCACCCTATTCAAAATATGGCATGCTGTACTAACAGCTTCTGCCCAAAAGTATTTCGGAAGTGAAAATTTATTCAACATGACTCTGGCCATATCGCCGAGAGTTCTATTCTTCCGCTCCACAACACCATTTTGTTGAGGAGTTCTAGGACAAGAAAATTCATGATCAAAACCATTTGCATTACAAAAACTTTCAAAATCATAATTTACGAATTCGCCTCCATGATCACTTCGGATTCGAGTAATCATGTAGCCTTTTTCGTTTTGAACTTTCTTTACAAAAACTTTGAAAGCAGAAATAGCATCGCTCTTATTAGCGAGAAAGAAAACCCAAGTAAATCTCGAAAAATCATCAACAATAACAAATGCATACAGTTTGCCACCAAGGCTAGCTATTCTACTAGGACCAAATAAATCCATATGAAGTAGTTGCAAGGGTCTAGTAGTACTTACAGAGTTGATGGAATGAAACGAGGATTTTGTTGCCTTGTTTAGTTCACATTCGGCACATACCGTATCCTTTTTGAATGTGATGTCAGGCAATCCTCTCACTAGCTTCTTGGTAGAAAGCCTGGATATAGCATCCATGTTGGCGTGACCAAGACGCTGGTGCCAAAGTAGTCGTTCGTCTTTGTGGGCATATAAACATCTACCTGCATTGTTAGTATTTATAGAAAGATAGAAAATATAGATGTTATCCTCTCTTTTCCCTTCAAAAGCAATGTCTCCTGTTGACCTATCATAGATGTAGCAACTGTTTTGTCCAAAGTTAATGTCATATCCATGATCAGCAAGATGACTAATGCTGAGCAGGTTATGCTTTAACTCGGTCACTAGGCAGACATCCTTTATTACAGGAGAGGGAGGATGACCAATGATACCATTACCTATAATGTGCCCTTTGAGATTGTTACCGAAGGATACGTATCCTTCTCTCTTCATCGATAGTGATGCAAAAAGGTTTGCGTCTCCCGTCATATGTCGCGAGCATCCACTATCGAGAATCCACTTACTTTCAGTTGAGGAGGGAAGGTCCACCTACATCAAGAGTAGATGTGACCTTTGGTACCCGAGTTCTTGAGGGTCCTGAAAAGTTAGTCTTTGGGAACCAAGCATATATCCTTTTATCTACAAGTCTTCTAACTCTGCACTGTGGTGAGATGTGTCCATGTAATCCACAATAAGTACAGATAGCATTCTTGTTTATACTAGGAGTATGAGAATGATATTTATAAGCAACAGGATGATGTGAAGAGTTAGCATGGTGAGGATGATTATGCATGGAATAAGTGGCATGGTGATGGTGTCTTTGAGGCATAGAATGATGGTATTGTCTATGATGAGTGACATGCTGATATTGTCTAGATGGCATGGCATGATGATTTTGTCTATATGGCATGACATGACGATTTTGTCTATATGGTATATGAGGACCTTGTCTATATGGCATTGCATGATGATCTTGTCTATATGGCATGACATGATGATTTTTATGTGTGAAGTGCTGTTGATTGTGTCTTTGTGCATGATCCTTGTGTACTGAGTGAGAATTGTTCTTACGTACACGTGGTTTGTGAAAGTTTGTGTATATGAATGCATGGTTATGTGCTGCATGAGAATGACTTGGTTGACTAGCATGAGTGGTGTTGTGCCCATGTGATTGGGTTTGAGGTTGAATAACCTGTTTACCCAATTTGGTTTCTAATCTTTTAGTAACAGCTTGCAGTTCAGTAACCTTAATATTTAAGCCATATATCTTAGTCATGGAAATCTTGTGTCTACTCTTTTCTTCAGCAAGCAACGTGTTGAGTGTAGTGATTTCTTGAGTTTGTTGCTCAATACGTGCTTCAGCATCATGCAAGCTTAATTTGAGCTTGGATACTTCATCAGCGTCATTAGTGGGTGATGTGTCTCTAACATTATCAAGAAGTAAGGAAATTCTTTGTATCTCATCTTCTAGACTTTTGATTTTATCCTTGGCATGTTTATATTTACCGATGACCTTTTTATGATCATCGAGTAAATCAGTGAAAGCATCGCCAAGTTCATCAAAAGAGAAGTCATCCAGAGTTTCGTTAGATACCTTGTTAGAAGTTGCCATCAGGCACACATTTGCTGTATCTTGAGGAGAGTCCTTTTCTTCCTCAGAGTCACTTGCTTCACTTTCATGCCAGATGCCTGTGTTGGCATATTTCTTTGATGAGTTCTTTTTGTATGGCTTCTCATAGCGGTTGCTCTTCTTCAGGAATGGGCAGTCTTTTCGGACATGTCCAGTTTTCTTGCAACCGTAACAAGTTGGTTCTTCTTCATCGTCTTCTTGAGATTTCTTCTTCCTTCGATTGAAGCGAAGGAATTTCTTGAAGTTGCGAACCATGAGAGCTTGTTCTTCATCATCCGAATTATCTTCTTCGGTCTCATCATGATTAGCTCTTCGTTGATGAGCTTTGAGTGCGATCTCCCTGGTCTTCGGAGCAGGCTCTTCGAAGTCCTTGAGGTCAAGCTCGTGAGTCATAAGCTTACCCATCAAGGTCTCCATTGACATTGTTGTGAGATCGTTTCCTTCTATGATGGCTGTCACCTTAGGGTTCCAAATCTTTGGTAGCCCTCTGAGCAGCTTACGAATCTTCTCGTGGTTTGAGTACTGCTTTCCGAGCGAAGATAGAGGATTGATGATGTCGAGGAATCTTGTGATCATTTGAGTGATCGTCTCACTTGGCTTCATCTTGAAGGCTTCGTATTCTTGAGTGAGACGGCTTATTTTAGATTCCTTGACCTGTGTGGTTCCTTCATGCGTCACTTCTAGAAGTCTCCATACTTCATGAGCAGTGGTGCAAGTAGAAACCCTGTTGAACTCATTCCTGTCTATAGCACAGAATAAAGCATTAATAGCCCTAGCGTCTAGACTTGCCTGTTTCTTCTCCTCGACAGAATATTTGTCGTGTGGTTTCTCAATGAGGTCACCATCGACAACTATCCTGGCGGGCTTTTTGTAACCGTCAGTGACGACAGTCCACAGGTCAAAGTCTAGAGACTTAAGATAGAAGCTCATCCTTGTTTTCCAATATGTGTAGTTAGTTCCATCAAATAGGGGAGGCCTATGAGTGGACTGACCTTCACCATGATTGGAAATCAAGGATTGTGTGGTTGCCATGGATCAGCTCTTAGGATGTTAATCCTTGTAAAGAGAACAGAGCTTTGATACCAATTGAAGAACAGTTTGGCAACTCTAGAGGGGGGTGAATAGAGTTTATATAGAAAAAAAAAGCCAATTAAAAATTAACTCTTTCACCAACAATCAATAATCAGAGTAAAGTGCGGAAAATAAATAAAGAGCAAAAGAGCATACGCAAACACAGCGATTTTAACCTGGTTTCCCTCGTGGAGGACTAGTCCAGGCCTGAGAACTCTAGCTCAGGATTAAATCCACTATTTGTGAAATAGTAGTTTACAACCCGTACCTTTTCTTCAGAAGAGCACATCAACTTCTAACAGAGGATCGCAGTGGCGATTTGCTTGGAATTGTCCAAGCGACTTCTTCAACTCTTGCACAAGAATCCTAACTGAGAGATGCTGAGCACTCGAGACTTAGGAGGCTTGTGGCTAGTAGATGGGAAGGGTATGGCTTATTGAGCTTATAAGAGAGAAGAGAAGAGAAGATTGAGTGGTTTGAAATGAGAGAATTCATGCCCTATTTATAGTGTTTTTATAGACAGAATTCGGCCAGAATTCGGGTAGGAAAATTCAAAAATTTGGCCGTTGGACAGCTAGCAACCAGCTATCCCTAAAATTAGGGTTCCTGATTTCTAGGGGACAGAGTTCGGCCCGAACTCTGTGTGGAGGCAGAGTTCGGCCTGAACTCTGTCTCCAGAGCACAGAGTGGTTCTAAGGGGACCAGTGGGCAGTTTTTGGTTCAGTGGAGCTTGGGATTTTGGGTAGGTTATAGACTAAGTTCCAAGAGCTCAGCAAGACTCAGAGTACATAAATCTAGACTCAATGAAATCATAAAATACAGACTCCAGAACACACTGAGAGCCGGAGACTGAGCTGTCATCCGTCTTGAACTGAATGCAGTCGTCGTGTGTCGTATTGAATTAATACAAATATTATTTGGTCAATGTAGTCAATATTTGGTTGACTGTGACTTTGTGTCAACAGTAAATTCGGCACCCCGCACGTGAAATATGCGACTGCTATCAGACACGAATAGACAAATAGAATATTTTTTGTCTATATTTACATGTCTACTAATGAATTTTTCTGCCAAACTAGTACTCATGGATCCAAACATGTCACAAACACGCTAAAACATTGCTCACAAACAACATGTAAAGTATCTATGACTACCAAATCGTGTATCAATCGTGTCGAGAATCAACAGAATATTAATATAGAACACTACTAAATACATAAATCATAGAGATGATCAAATATAAAAACTATCAGAAATGTACTCGCCTGGGGTCATTGCTGGTGAAATCGATAATCCCGTTGGGTCGAGAACAATCCAATTGGCTAGGTACGGTATAAAGAAATCCAAATTCGCAAGAAAGTGGAAAGTATGATTAGCTATGCTCGGAAACGAATTAATCGAAAAGGGGATCATTTAGGAAAAGAATTTTAGAAAGTATTTATATATAAAAACTATTTGAAAATCATTTTACTAATAAATTATAAGCTTATATAAATTTTATTTAAGAAGACCTATTAATCGGTTACTCACTAGAAATACATTAAGAGGTTAATAGGTATTTTGGAAACTAAATTTTACTAGTCGAGACAATTTAGTTAAATACTTAAAAAACATAGAAAACTTATTTATAATTTTTTAAAACTATATTTATAAATCCTTAAAATTATATACACATAATTAAAGTCAAGAAACATATGTACTTAAATTACAAATAATAAACATTTTATAAAATATGTATAAATCAAAAACAATATATTTGTTATAAAACTAATTAATATTGACGGCCAAAAATTCAATTTGAAAATCAGTGTCGGGCTCAAGCCCAAAACCATCTATTTTTGTTACTAAATAATTTTTGGAAAAATAGTATAGGTATATTTTGTCAAAACAATAAAAATAATATAATAATACTAATATCGAAATCTACTCTTGATTCCAAAATATACATCATCTTTAATTAATAATACTAATAATAATAAAACATAATAATTTAACAAAACATTCAATTGTTATATATATGACATAAAATATTAATAACCCAAAGTATACATTAACAGTAATAAAGCAAACTAAATCTTTCTTTCCTCGATTTGTATAATGTACTAATATAATAATAATGTTAGTAAACATACCATTAACTCTCTTTCCACCACTGTTTACTGTTTACTGTCTTCTACTATAATATAATAATAATTAAAATAACTATAAGTTTAAAGATCCAGAACCTGGACTTTAGAATAAAAATTGGGAAAGGGGAGGAAAGAGAGAAACCTGTACGAGAGAGAGGAAGGGTCTGGGGTCGGATCCGTGTGCGTCGGGCTCTGTTCGGATGCCGGAGACGCGCGGGAACGTCACGGCGGCGGTATTTCGCTGGGCTCGCCATCCATAGGCGACGGGATCGCCGGCTCGACTCGCCAGCGATGATAGATTCCGGCTGGAGTCCTGCAGCGGATGGCAAGGGTTCCTCGGCGAAGCGCCATTCGGGTTTGCCGATATGGGAAGGCAGCGCGTTCGGAGCACGGGGTTGGCTGGCTTGGTGTGCACTGCGTCGAAGACAACGTGAGGTGCACGGCGGACCATGGCAACAAAGGGCGGTGGTTTCCCATCCAGCAGTAGTCGGCTCCCGCGGTTAGCGGAGGCCATACGGGTCAGGCGGCTTCAGTGGAGGCCATACGCTAGCGGTAGCGCGGGCCCAGCAGAAGCGACGGCATTCCCCGGGATGGTTCGATCATTGGGAAGGCGGGGAGGTCACCGACGTGGTCTGGAGGTGCGGAACGTTGTCGTAGGGCACGGCCGGAGGCAGTGGCTTCAGGAGAGGTTAGATTAGGACACAGGAACATAAATCATTGTAATGGTTGCTTTGTCTGGTATTCTGGACACAGGGTGAAAGGAATGGATGGATTGTCAGTCCCGGGGCTTGATCACAGATGGTAAAACTGATGCAATCGAGATCTACGATGATACAAAAAATCTAGTAGCCAGATTACAGTATGAACGAGGAAAATAGTGAAGAGAAAATCTTTGTTCTTCCTTGCAAACGTGTTGCAATTGGGACAGAACGAGTTACAAAGGACTAGAGAAAGATGAGATGAAGAACAGTTGCTGGGATGTCAAAACACCGTTGCTCAAAGCAAGATTCGCCCCACACGAATTGCTTCCAGGAACCAGCAAGTTGAAAAACTTGTGGAACGCTCGAAGTCACTATGCTCTGACTCCTCAGATGGACGTGCAATGGTGGCAGCAGCTCCCTCTCTCTCTTTTTCTGACTTATAAAATTCGTAGTTGCTCTCGAAGGAGGCTAGAAGAGAGTATTAATAGAGAGAGGATGGAAACCCTAGCCGCCTCTTCAGTTATGGAAAGATTGAATCAAATCCCAAAAGATAGCAACGAGATTAATTCAAATTCCACAAAGATAGCAACAAAATTAATTCAAATCCCACAAAAAAATGTATCTGAATTAATCGCATTGAATCAGTCTGCAAAGTGCACTAACAAAATGCCACATTACGTCTCATAAGCCCATGTGCCCGAGTCCGAGTCCGAGTCGCTAAGCCCCTTTGGGGATTAGCTCCAAATGGAATTAATCCAAGAGAATGACAAAAGCATTAATGCTTAATCCTTGGAGCCTTATTCTTACCTCCTAGTAAAATCACCCACATGGTTTTCTCCTTAGGGTCACCACCCCACGTGCATCTCTCAACAACACAAACAAGTATATATGTTGAGATAACTCATGGTGCATTTTCGATGTGGGACTAAACTTTTACAAGGCATGTTGAGAGCAAGCTCTCTCCATGTAAAGAAAGCACCAACAATCCCCCACATATCACAACATATATATGTGTCCAGGGTTGAGCGTTCCCCACAGTAACTATCTATTTTGCATTAGGATAGATGTCGCTGACGACTTGAATCTTCCCGCATGGGTTAAATAACAATGTGATACAAGAATGGACTACGCCTTGAATTCTGTACCACAATTTTAATTCTTCCCCCTCATAAAGTATAGTTACGTGTACTTCTGGTTGCACATTAAAGGCCCTGTGCCAGCCTGGTTTCAGTGTATAATTTTGGGCGTCTACAAGTTTACCCTCAAGAGACGGCCTGATATCTCTTTCCATACACTATAGGTGAGTTCTTTATTAAAGAGACATGGCATGAAGCCTTACGCTTCCTTGTGGTGCTACGCCACTATGACATGGCCTGAAGCCGAGGCATTACCCCTACCTGAGAACCTCATCGTAGTGTCATACTACTGTAGCACGAGGTCTCAGCCTCTTTGTAGTGCCAATCTACTCAGCATAAAGCCTAAGACTTCCTTGCGGTGTTACGCTGTAATGGCATGGCTTGCAAGGCCGAGGCTTTACCCCTACCTGGGTACCTCATCGTGGTGTCGTGCCACTGTAACATGGGGCCATCCTCCCCTTTGTAGTACTGTCTACAACTCTTTAATTACGTCATACAGCATTAGGCTACCTGCCTATTTGCGGTGCTACGCCGCTATGACTTGGCTTGCAAAGCCGAGGCATTACCCCAGACCTGGGAACCTCATGGTGGAGTCACCCCACTGTAGCATGGAGTTTCACTCCTTGTAGTGCTGCTCTACCGTGCTTCCTGTAAAGCACACAAGGCATTCACTCTGCCTGAGAACTCATTAAGGCGTTTAAGCCAACCTTCCACCGGATCTGTTTTTTCTGCAAAAAAATACATAGTAGACAACAATGGTTATGGGTCCGTATCCCTTCCATGTTCCAGAGAACAAGTACCCACTGTTACCTGATAGTTTTCCAGTCAGTGATCCTCCTTTGAACCAAAAGTTAGATGCCTAGTAGATTTCTCTTTGAACTAATAGCATAAAACTTTATGGTAGGATTAGAAAGACACACTATCAGAATGCCTTCAAGTCCATTTTACAAGCCGTATCATCGACCAACTGGCGCTTGCGGCCCTTTGTGAACGGATCTGCCAGGTTCTCCTGACTCCGAACATCAATCACTGCAATTACACCTCTTTTGATAAGATCGTGTACTGTCCTGTGCTTCAACCACACAGTCCTCTTCTTTCCATTGAAGAGGTCATTTCATGCCACCGCCGCAGTCGCCTGGTTGTCACAGTATATCGGTATCGCCGGTATCTGAGCCCCAACCACTGGAAGATCATACATGAGCTCCCGAAGCCATTCTGCTTCATCTGCTGCAGTTTCCAGTGCATAGAATTCAGATTCCATGGAGGAACGAGAGAGTATAGTCTGCTTCTTCGACTTCCATGATATAGCAGCTCCACCCAAGGAAAAGACATATCCACCTGTGGATCTCTCGCTTTCCACCTCTAAATACCAGCTAGCATCACTGAAGCCTTCCACTACTGTCGGATACCCGTTGTAGTGCAGTGCATATGTCTGAGTCTTCTTGAGATATCTCATCACCCGCTTCACAGCTTTCCAGTGCTCAATCCCTGGGTTGCTTGTGAACCTACTCAGCATTTCTACGACGAAAGCTATGTCAGGCCTTGTGGCAGTGGTTACGTACATAAAACTTCTGATAATGCTAGAATACTCCAACTTCTTGACGCTTTCCCTCGAATTTGGCTTCAGCTTCTGATCACCCCTGTATAGCGTATCGATCCCTGGAAGATCCTTATACCCATAACATGTGAGCATCTTCTCAATGTAGTGAGATTGTGACAGCGCTACTCCAGTGTCTGTTCGAATGATCTTAATGCCCAAGATGACATCTGCATCACTCAAGTCCTTCATACTGAACTTGGTTGAGAGAAACTTCTTTGTCTCTGTAACACAGCCTAAATCCGTCCCTAGGATTAGCATGTTGTCCACGTACAGACAAACGATGACTCCTCTTCCATCAGAGAACTTTGTGTAAACACATTTGTCCGTCTCGCTGACTCGGTAGCCGTTTGACCTAATAACTTTGTCAAACTTCTCATGCCACATCTTGGGCGCTTGCTTCAAACCATACAATGATTTCACCAACTTGCAGACTTTTTTTTCAAGGTCTTTGACGACAAATCCATCTGGCTATAGCATGTAAATCTCTTCGGTCAGCTTCCCATTCAGGAATGCTGTTTTTACATCCATCTGATGTATCACCAACTTATGAATAGCTGCAAAAGTGATTAACATTCTGATGGTAGTCATCCGAGCTACTGGAGCGTACGTGTCAAAGTAGTCTATCCCCTGTTTCTAAGAAAATCCCTTGGCTACCAGTCTGGCCTTGAACTTGTCAATAGTTTCATCTGCCTTCATCTTCTTCTTGAAGATCCATTTATATCCTATGGGCTTTTCTCCTTCAGGTAGATCTACCAACACCCATGTGTTATTGGAGGTGATAGAGTCAAACTCGTCATTCACTGCCTCCTTCCAGAAGATAGCATCTCTGGTCTTCATCGCCTCATCATAGGTAAGCGGATCTGCTTCCACATGATAGGTGACAAAGTCATCTCCGAAGTCTTTAGGTCTCCTCGCTCGCTTTGCTGACGGCTCTGCGAGTTCTGGTACAAGAGTTGTTTCATCAACAATAGCTTCTTCTTGGACTACTTGTCCATATGAGATTTTAGTCTCATTTGTACCTACATCATTTTTTGCAATGTTCGAAAGAATAATGTTTTTGTCTTTTGCAAACTTGTCTTCAAATATTCAGCATCGCGAGATTCGATGATTTGATTTGACTCAATATCAAGAAATCTCCGAGCATCACTCTTCTCGGCATATCCCAAGAAGATCGCCTTCGTAGTCCTTTGTCCCTAGCTTCTGAATCTTCAGATCTGGGAGCTTTACATACGCCAGACACCCCCACACTCGAATGACATTCAAGTTTGGTCTGACTTTGAACCAGAGTTCATGAGGAGTTACGTCCGAAGTTGCATATGGCACTCTATTCAGAATGAAAGTGGCCGTTAATGCAGCTTCTCCCCAGTAGCATTTTGGAAGACATGTAGTAAGCAGCATTGAATTCATCATTTCTGTTAATGTTCGGTTCTTTCTCTCTGCTACTCCGTTGGATTGAGGAGAATATAGAGCAGTAGTCTCGCATATGATTCCATGTTCTTTGCAGAACGATGCGCAGTCATAAGATATGTTCTCCCCATCTCGATCACTTCTCAACCACTTGAGTTATTGTCCAGTCTGTCGTTCAGCTTCGGTCCTGAACTCTCTGAACTTCTTGAAAGCTTCGTCTTTAGACTTGAGCAAGTAGACGAACGCATATTTAGAGAATTCGTCGATGAAGGTTATGAAATACTTCATCCCGGCCTTCGTGGAGAAATGTTTGAAGTCACAGATATCGGAGTGTACCAACTCCAGAAGATCTGTGCTACGATTGACCCGATGAAAGGGTTTCCTGGTGATCTTCTTCTGAGCACACACTTCACACTTCTCCACCTTACCCCCACATTTCGAGATAAGACCTAGACTAGACATTTTGTTAATTCTTTTACAATGAACATGTCCTAGTCTATTATGCCACAACTCAAGAGAATAATCAGAAAATGTAACTGTATTAATGTCGTTAAACTAGTTGACAAGCTGAATTTTAAACATTCCTTCAGTTTGATAAGCATTCCCGAAGTATGTTCCTTTCTTGGACATCACCATCTGACCAGCATTGATGTCCATCCTCAAGCCTGCATTGCAGAGCAGGCTCCCAGAGATCAGGTTCTTGACAATCACCGGAACATGCTTCAAACCTTGAAGCGTCAGAGTGTTCCCAGAAGTGAGTTTCAGTTCCACGGTCCCGATCCCCAGAACTTCAGCTTGGTTCGCCATGACAACCTTCTTAGATATCGGCTGGTACGTGATGAACCATTCCTTGCCAGAACAGACATGGCAAGTCGCACTAGTGTCTATCCACTAGTCAGAGTCAACCCCCACAGTTGTGACCTGTGCGATCATAGCAACAATGTTAGAAACCAATGAAACCTTATTAGGCTCACCTTTCTCTGATTGTTTAGGCTTAGATCTGCATTCACTCTTTTAGTGGCCTTTCTTGCCACAATTGAAACAAGTCACGTGGGACTTGGACTTCTGTTGTTTGAATGAAGGACCCTTCACTTTTAGATTGGTGAGGTCCTTCTTCTTGTGATGAAAAGCTGCCTGCTTCCCCTTGGGATCTCTTGTCTGCACTAGATTGGTCTTAGCCAACTGTTTGGACAGAGTGTCCATTTTCTGTTGGGAACGCATCTCGTCCTCAACATGGATCTCTTAAAGTAGATCTCCCAAGCTAATGTCTAGCTTCTTTCTGAGCATCCTTGCATAGAAGGTACTCCATTCAGCAGGAAGTTTTGAGATGATCCCTCCAACGACAAACTTGTCGGGAAGGGGCATCTCTTCGTCTTCCAGTTTCTGACGTAGCTTCAGAAATTCCTTCACATGTGGCAACATGGACTTCTAGTCCTCAAAGAGCAATTTGTGATATTTTTCAACCACAAATATCTTGCTCCCGTTCTTGTCTTCTTCATACAGTTTTCCACAGACTCCCATATGTCTCTGGCAAATTTCTTCTTCGAGTAGGATTCTGCCAGGGAATCGTCCATAGCATTCAGGATGAGAAGCCTACAGATGCTATTTTTCCTTCTCCATTTGGCTTGGAGTTTGGTAGCCGCATTGATTGCGACAGTAGATCCAGTGTCTGGAACAGTAGGTTCTTCCTCCAACAGAACATGATCAACGTCTTTTAGTTGAAGAGATAGATACACCTTTTTCTTCTAGACTTGATAATGCTCTCTATCGAACTTTTCCAACTTACAGTAGTCCGATTGGACGAGCGAAGCATTAATGTTTTCCATCTACAAGGATCTTGCTTTGAGATTGTTAGTCCCGGGGCTTGATCACAGATGGTAAAACTGATGCAATCGAGATCTACGATGATACAAAAAACCCAATAGCTAGATTATAGTATGAACGAGGGAAATAGAGAAGAGAAGATCTCTGTTCTTCCTTGCAAACGTGTTGCAATTGGGACAGAACGAGTTACAAAGGACTAGAGAAAGATGAGATGAAGAACAGTTGCTGGGGTGTCAAAACACCGTTGCTCAAAGCAAGATTCGCCCCACACGAATTGCTTCAAGGAACCAGCAAATTGAAGAAATTATGGAACGCTCGAAGTCACCTCTGTTCTGACTCCTCGGATGGACGTGCAATGGTGGCAGCAGCTCCCTCTCTCTCTTTTTCTGACTTATAAAATTCGTAGTTGCTCTCAAAGGAGGCCAGAACAGAGTATAAATAGAGATAGGGTGGAAACCCTAGCCGCCTCTTCAGTTATGGAAAGATTGAATCAAATCCCAAAAGATAGCAACGAGATTAATTCAAATCCCACAAAGATAGCAACGAAATTAATTCAAATCCCACAAAAAGTGGATCTGAATTAATCGTATTGAATCAGACTTTCTGTAACTGACTTGTAGTCTGCACAGTCAGCGGAGCCCTCCATGCGACAGCAGCAGCAGCAGCAGCCTAGCCGCATGAGCCTCATGGCCGTATGAGCCGCATGGACCGCATGAACCGCATGGGCCGCTTGAACCGCATGAGCCGCATGGACCGCATGAGCCGCATGGACCGCATGGGCGTATGGACCACATGAGCCGCATTGACCACATGAGCCGCATAAGACCGGATGGCCGCATTTGAGCCGCATGACTGCTGACGTACGCCAACAAAATGCCACATTACGTCTCATGAGCCCATGAGCCCGAGTCCGAGTCCGAGTCGCTAAGCCCCTTTGGGACTTATCTCCAAATGGAATTAATCCAAGAGAATGACAAAAGCATTAATGCTTAATCCTTGGAACCTTATTCTTAACTCCTAGTAAAATCACCCACATGGTTTCCTCCTTAGGGTCACCACCCCATGTGCATCTCTCAACAACACAAACAAGTATATATGTTGAGATAACTCATGGTGCATTTCCGATGTGGGACTAAACTTTTACAAGGCATGTTGAGAGAAAGCTCTCTCCATGTAAAGAAAGCACCAACATACGACACTCGGGTCGGACCCGAGGTCGGACACACGACGAACACGAATATGGTATTGACTCACGACACGATAAAGTTATTTTTGTGATGGCAGTTGATTGTTGGTGGTAGCGTCTAGGTAACGGTGGTGTGGAGTCGGGTTATGGTAGATGGGGGTGACGACGATGTGGTGGTTGTGTGCTGGATATTGGCCGGGAGGGAAAGACGACAACGGCGGTACGGATGGCTGTGGCCGGGCCTCGCGCAGGAGGCCGCAAGGTTCTGGAGGCACGGCGTTCGAGAGGAATGGATGGGGATGGGTACGATAGCGGGTGTTTGTGTCATGTGGAGGAAGGAGGAAAGATGGAGAGGGCCAGGTTTATATTGTTTATATGGAGAATAAGGGAATTGACATATAGGTATATATAGAGGAAGAAGGGAAACGGAAGCAGGTCGGCCTGTACTATGATAAGGGTATTTATTTGGAAGCGGTTAATGCGATATGTACAACATATCTCATATGATTTGAGATCTATTTAAATGGAGAAATTCAAATACACAAATAGGTATCCAGAATGCTAAAAGTTCAATCGATAAAACTTTCAAATAATTTGAATCAACAAAAATGTTTAAAATCTAGTTTTAATTTAACCTTAATCCAATAACATACCAATAATAATTATAATATAAAATAGTTTTAGTATTTATCAAATAATTCAAATCTTAATCAAATGATTTATCATAATGTTCCTTATATATTTTTTATATATCCAAATCTCTATATGGCAAAACCTTTTACTCAAAACTAATTATAATTTCTAAAACTATTTTAGAAACAAACCTTGAAAGACTAAAACAATAGCAACCTATTTTATAACTTCAAATAACAAGATTCAAGAACAAATATTTTTATGAAAGTAAATAGTATTTTCGAAACATAATTTTAAATTAGTTTTGAAATACAAACTTAATCACAAAATACTTCTAATGAAGTTTTGACGAACAATTTCTTTTGAAAATAATAATAATATTTTATTTATTTATTATTATTTTTTTAAACCGGGAAGAGGAATTACAGCATACGACTTGATTAGCAGCTGCGACTCAAGGTTCAGCTCTTCACTAATACATGCACATACCAGCAGTTGTGACTCACAGTTCAGTTCTTCACTAGTATTCACTTATGCTAGCACTTGTGGCTCACGATTTAACTCTTCACTCATATACACTCATATTAGTAGTTGTGACTCAAGATTCATCTCTTCACTAATCGATATCTATCTATATGATGGTCCACGGATCACTCCCCTTGATTAGTAGTTGGGACATACAAGCCCATCTCTCTAATAGACTAACACACCCTGGACGCGAGGACTTATAGTCTCATGGTGTCATGTTCCATCCTAAGCAGAGCGATCCCGGTTCCCCAAAATTGGTCTAGAGATTACATCATTGTGCATAAGTTGTATAGATCAATACATGAATGCAACTTCTATCCGACAAAAACTCTATGACGAAACAGTTTATCGATAAGCAAACATTCCATCTTGTTATCTTCTTTTCATATCACAGAGCCAATAACTCTTCTCTTCTTTTCTCTATTCGGACAAGCCATATCATCTCTTTTATCAGCACAAGTGTCTTCCATACAGTTCTATCATTTCAGCATACCACAAAGGAATATGAAATTATTCTAGTTTACTCAAGCATGGCAACTGTTCTATAACATTAAGCATAGAATTCTACTCTTGATAGTATACGATTTAGGGACATGTAGACATTATCTTTACCTTTTTATTAAGCATGTCAATGGTTCTTTTTATTGTAATGACAGTCTACTTTGCATGCAATCATCTTAACTTGACTTTAGCATAGTATGGTTTTTTCATTATGCAAGCATAATTCAATCTTATGGATTCATTATTAGGCATGAAAGAATCAGAAAGTGAAGTCATTGTCCACTCACTCAGATCAATCGTCTTCGTAAATTCTTCCTTCCGAGGCAGCGCCGATTTCTCTGTCTATAGAGTGCCTTCGCGGAGTGGGGCACTATTTTATTATACACTGAGAAAAAGTTTCGTTCTCGAAACTTAAGGAGAAAATTATAATTTTCATGGCAGCGATAGTCCTCCTCTCTCGCCATTATCAATCAATAAAACTCATGGTCAATAACACATCTTTATCAGTTAATAATATATGCCAGCATCATAATAATATTTACGGACTTATTGCATGGAGCGTTCACCTCATCAACGATATCAAGTGGGCAAAAAAAATCGATCAAGGAGACATGCATCTTCAAATTGAAATGAATCAACAAATGGCCTATAATATTGAACTACTCTGATACAATTATGTCATGCACGGATATCGGAAAACCATAAAGTCGCCACTGGACGTGATGTTGTGCAAGTCTTAGTTGCAATTGCACAAGGTCAAAACTTGTACAATAACAAAATAGCGACTGAATCAACAACAACGATGAGGAACTTTTAATGCGGAGTTAGAAGCAGCGGACAATATTGTATAAAACAAAATTGAACACAATAATATAACAATCCGCGGAATCAGTTGGCCGAAACTTGCACTTTGTTTTACGTAAACAAACATCATTGTAAGTAGTTAACTAATCCAAAGACTATGCTATGAAACCAGGCATCCACGTAGGTTGCATATGACAATCAAGCTTTTGACTCAATAATAGTTTCTTTTTCGCTAAAGAACAAATTTTATTGAACTGCAAGTGATAAGTTGGCTAAATCAGAGTGATTTGCCAACAGACAAGAAGGAAATACATCATACAAATGACTAATAGGAAACTGATTAGCTATCAGTGAATTTGATGCTAATGAGTGAGCAACAATGTTTACATATCTTGGAATATAGTTAAGTGAAAGTCCTTGACTAGAGCTAAGTATTTGTAGAGCTTCTTCATTGACATGCCAAGCCTGCCAAAGGATAAGTGAATCTCTATGAATCATGGCATCTAGTAGACATTTACATTCATCTCCTATGATGAGACCAAATATCTTCATTCTCTTGCGTAACTCAATAATAGATTTATCGCGAGTTTAAATAGTATTACTATAGTGGCAGCATCATCTCTCAATAAAGTAATTTTGGACCTCAGTTTTCCTCACTTCTTCTCGATACTAATATTGTTTCCGATACGGCAGGACAATTTGGAAATCATGCTGCTTTTTAGCCACCATAGTCTATATAGAATCGGTCCATCTGTAGACCAAGACTGGATCCCATACCTGCTGGGGGCAGGTCCACACCCTGACTATTTCATCCTTTTCTGCTTCTGAGAAGCTCCAGCTATCGCAAACGAAAAGGCAATCCAGATGAAGCTACAACACAGAACAAAGAACTAGATACCTCCTGCTAATTAAAGCTTCCATCTACTGATTAAAGCAACAACTTGGATGTTTGATCTTTTGAAGAATAACAAGTACAAATTCTGTGACTTAATTTTAGTAAAGTTAAAAAAAACAAAGATGTTATAAAACAGTTTAAACCGACATTACATATATATCCAACCACAAAATATATAGAAAGATGCACGAGAGAAAAATATATATAGGTGATGGAAAGCAGTGCTATAAATTTCGGTAGGCGGATTCGGTGCGGCAAAGGGGCACCTAGCGCCTTGGCCGCCTAGGCGGCCGCACAGATTTTTTTTTTTTTTTTTTTTTTTTAAGTTTTCAGTTTTGACTTATGAAAAATTTTGATATTTTTTTGAAACTTTTTGAAATTTGAAATTTTATTTATTTATTATTAAATTTAATGATTTTTATTATTATTTTTTTAGAATCTGAATTTTTTTTGAATTTTCAAAACTGAAATTTCAAATTTCTAAAATTTAAAAATTATGAAATTTCAAAATTCAAAATTTTTAATTTCCCGCTTTGGCCGAACAGGGGCCGACCTGGCCGAATAGGCCCGCCTAGGCGCCGAACAGGTCCGCCTAGGGCCGAACAGGCGCCTAGGAGGCCGATTTGGGGGTTTTCGGTGCGGCAGGCGACCGCCTAGCGCCTAGGCGGCCGCCTAGGCCGATTTTTAGAACACTGAAGGAAAGGATGAATTGTTGAAACAGCTTGGATGTTCCCTTTTTCTACATTATTTTCACACTAATAGTATGCTCTTGTGGTCAGCAAGGAGAGATATAACCTCCTTGGCTATACAGACGGTCTCAGTATCGAACCGTGGTAAAGGTGTGGGGGTGTGTGTGAATATTGGGAGCAGTACTGGGTCCAAAATGGCATGCAATGTAACATGCCACAAAATCTCGTATATTATGCCAGGCGTCACAATATATATATATATATATATATATATATATATATATATATATATATATATATATATATATATATATATATATATCAAGCCTAATGATCTCTCCCTCTCTACATTCTTCTGACTTTTATTTCTCTGACTTCCAGAAATTATATATTAAGCCTAACCGTAAAAGAAGCATCGACATTTGGAGTCTAATGTACCCCTACAAATTTTGATTGGAGACATCAAAGGAAGATGAAAAATCTAGTAAGAAAGAGAGAAAAATCTGGCGGAACGATGAAAATGTCACCTTCACGCAGATGGCTTATTATTTACCACATACAACCATGGGAGAAGAGGAGGAAGAAACAATCCTAGTAAACTACAAGGGACCATACTAGAAACCCTTAACTTCGCCGCCACGTACAAGAAGGTCTTGATTCGCTCTCTGCAACGTCTTCTAATTAAAAGCATAAAGAACAACTAGACTGGTTACTTAAGTACTAGAAGAAGTCTAACCAGAAAATGACAGAACAAACAATTTTCACATGCTTCTAGCAAGCATCTCCTGGTACCTCCTGTATGATTCTTGCTTCTCCAATCTGAACTTCTCGTGGCAGGTCTCTATGAACTTCTCCGCAAGCCGGTCAATGTCTACTATTCCACCGTCGTCTGTGACCATTGCACCATCAGGGTCCTTCTCCTCGAGCCACCGCAGGTATCCGGAGAGCGGAGGCTCCGCGTCCTCAATCCTCTCCTCCGTAAGGACTATCGAATTCCACGACGAGTCGTAGTACTCGTGAGCAGTATCATCGATCCCTTCCATGCTGTGAGGCTCCGAAACGGGTATCACATACGAAGACGGCCAAGTGAAGCACAATTTGATGGAGCTAAGTACCTTCTTTTTCTTCTTCCCTCTTAGCTTGATGCTGTAACTGCCATTGGTACTGTCCCTCTTCTTCTTGTAGAAGAACTCCATGGCCGTGGTCTTGGCATATGCTATGGCTCGAACAACATGGCACACGCGTCGCAAGATGTAGGCTTGCACTGTGGCTTTCATCTTTGGAGAGGTTGAGCCAATTCGACATAGAGCTTTCACAGAGAAAGCATGGAGGGAGTGCAGGGAATTTGTGTTGTGCTGGTGAGCCATGAAGTTGAGCCCCGTTGGCGTTGTGTGGTGAGAGACTCGAGAGCTATATAAACATGTAGGGCCATTCAATTGCCAAAGGAATTGGTGTCTAATAACAAGACTGCCCTTTTGTTCTCAAAAAAATGATCATTGTTTTTGGCTGAAATTGTGTCGTGCCTTTTTCGCTCCACCCTTCTTTTTCATCTTTTCCTTTCTTTGATCTTTTCTTTTCTTTTCTTTTATGAAATTCTTTTGATGCATGTTTGTTCATTCAGGCTAGGGTATATAAACCAGGCACAATGAGATAGGAACATCTATATGCATTCTTAGCTAATCCTTTGTAGTGGCATTCTTGGGTAGTTATTTAATATGCATCTTTTTTTTTCTTTTTTCTTTTTTTTTTTTTTTGAGGGTGTCCACTTTTTAATGGTGCTTGGAGGCATGCCTCCAAGGGGGCTCGAACCCGCGCCACTGTGCCGGGGTGCTCCACCGTTCCCAACGGGCTTCGGCCACGGGGACATATGCATCTTAAAATTGAGTTAGATATCCTAATTACGTTGGAGGGTGTTCACAACCAAAATGTAGGTCAATTGTCTGCTATTTATCTATCAAAGTTTACGATATTATCCTCTCATGCTCATAGCTATCTTGGTTAGAAATTTTATGTCGGATGCTGGCGTGTGTTCAAAAATAGTCGAAGACACCAAAAGGGGCTAAAATGAGCCAAAACAACAACTATAGTAGGCAGCATTGGGATTGGCCGAACAAAAGACTATTTTCGCAAAGTGCACACTAACAACCGACATGCTTGTTCTCCGGCATGTATACATGTGACATACCAATTTTCTAGTGCACCGTGTGCACAAGTGAGAACTTTAACCGTATTAACGACATACCGATTGTCTATCAAAAATATGGTTCAGAATGATTTCAACATGCTGATCAGATTTAAAGTGTGTTTTTCGATAATTCAGATGGCTCGTGACTTGGGGATGTTTATGAGAATCTACATAAGGGTTTGCAAGGTTCGTGTATTTACTTGTTAGTCTTCTGCTTTAGAAACTAGAAAGATAGTCCCACATTGGAAAAACCAAATGGATGGCATCTCTATATAAAGCTTTGCTTGTGTTGGAAGATCACATGAAGTGTGGAGAGGCACATGAGTGCCATATGGGGGCATTTTTCTAGTGGAAAGAAGGCTAAACCAACAAAGAAAAATTAAAACTTTTTGTCATGCTCATGGGATAATTCCCTTATGGAGGTAAGCCCCGCGACTCGGACTCGGGCTCAAGAGCATAAAGTAGCATTTTGTTGGCGCTCTTTGCACTTAGCACGTCAGCATCAGCGTATTGTGTGCAGTTTATGCGCTCGTCTCTGCGCAGGTGCAGCGAGGCTACGACGCACAGGTATCGCAGGCTACTGCAGGCTTCATAGCTACGCGCGCAGGATGACGGGCTGAGTAGCTATGGGGCGCAGGTGGTGGATGTTGCGGCTGATTGGAAGTTTTGAGTAGTTATGGAAAGATTGAGTTAATTGATCAGATCCGATCTTTGTGGGATTTGAATTTAATTCATTCATATCTTTCCATTATTCGTTCCTAGCTGTTCGCAATCAGTTAAGGCCAGGATTAGGATTAGGGTTTCGGTCCTTTTTTATAAATACTCTCTTCATGCCTTCATTAAGAATTTACGCCAAAAATAAAGAGACGAAGAGAGAAATTGTGCCGCCGCCATTGAAGTCCAATAGGAGTTCTTCGAGTTCAAGAAAAGAGGTGACAGCGAGCATTCCAGAAGTTCGTTAGAACTTGCTGGTTCTTGGGAGAAGATCGCAATCGGACGAATCTTTCTTTGAGCAACGGTGATCTTCATCACCCTAGCAAAGTCGTTGCATCAACTTCGGTTGAGGGCGATTCTTCATATCGTTACATCAACTCCGGTTGAGAGCGATCATTCATCTCGTTGCATCAACTTCGCTTGAGAACGAGTATTCATCTCTCTTAGGAGAACAAATTTTTTGTCTCTCTGGAAATAAGAGTTTGAGATCTCCATCTTCCATCAAACGATCTGTTTCGGGAATAACAATCTCAAAGCAAGATTTGGATCTGATGGAAAACAACCGTGCAGAACTTCTCGATAAAAGTTTTAAACTTGAGAAGTTTGATGGGGAGCATTTTAACGTCTGGAAGAGAAAGGTCAGCCTTAATCTTCAACTCATGAGCATCGAATATGTGTTGACAGATCCTGAGCCTTTGATTCCAGAAGGTAAAAATACTCGAAGGTTTGTTGAAGCCACGACTTTATAGTCGAAGTGGAGGTGGAATAACAACCTTTGCAAGTTGTTGATCCAGAACTCCATGGAGGACTCTCTGGCAGAGTCATACAGCAAGACGTTCAATGCAAAGGACGTCTGAGAGTCTGTAGAGAATCTCTATAAGGCAGATAAGAACAGGAACAAGATCCACGTGATCGAAAAGGTCTAGAGGATGCAGTTTGAGGACGACAAAACCATGTTGCCTCAAGTCAAGGAATTTCTCAAGTTACGTAAGAAGCTAGCGAATGGCGGCATGTCCTTGGTCGATGCTTTTATCGTTGGAGGTATTGTCGCCAAGCTTCCACCTGGGTGGAGCAACTTCATCGCAGACATGCACCGCAAGAAGATGGAGGTGGATCTGGAACGCCTATTGTACTGGATACATGTTGAAGACGAGTTGAGGGCTCAACTCAAAGTGGACGCCTTGTTCAAGCAGATAGCTAAGGCAAACATGGTGAAAGTAGGAAGTTATAAAGGGAAGCAGAAGGCTCCTTACCAAAAGAAGAAAGACGTTCACCATCTGAAGGTGAAGTCGGCTTAGTTCAAGGCCAAGGCCAAAGAACCTGGAACTTGTTTCAACTGTGGCAAGAAAGGCCACTGGAAGAGGGACTGTAAAGAAAAACCAAAATAAAAGGAGCAAGGTGAGACTAACTTTGTTGCTATGATTACGCAGGTTGACTTAGCCAGGATTTACACAGACTGGTGGATAGACACTGGGGCCTCGTGTCATGTTTGCTCAAGGACGGAGTGGTTTACCACGTACCAACCTGTCTCTCAGAAGGTTATGGTGGAGAATCAGACACAAGCTGAAGTACTCAGGATCGGAATGGTGGTATTGCAACTGACGTCAAGAAAGTCGTTGACGCTTTAAAATGTGAAGCATGTACCGGCCATAGCCAAGAACCTGGTCTCGGGAAGTCTACTCTGCAACGCAGGCTTGAGAATGGATATTAACGCCGGTCAAGTCGTTAGGAACATACTTTGAGAAGGCTTTTTGCACCGAAGGGATGTTCAAACTTAAACTTGTAACTCCTATGGAGATAGTGAATGCAGTTTCTTCTTCTGGTTATTCTCTTGAGTTGTGGCATAGTATACTAGGACATGTTCATTGTAAAAGAATAAACAAGAT
This sequence comes from Iris pallida, assembly GCA_029216955.1. Classification (NCBI taxonomy): domain Eukaryota; kingdom Viridiplantae; phylum Streptophyta; class Magnoliopsida; order Asparagales; family Iridaceae; genus Iris; species Iris pallida. The sequence continues at coordinate 13,794,856 of JANAVB010009399.1, forward strand.
GTCTAGTCTAGGGTTTATCTCCAAATTTGAGGGTAAGGAGTTGGAGAAGTGTGAGGTCTGTGCGTAGATGAAGATCGCAAGAAAACCGTTCAAGCGGGTAAACCGAAGTACAGATTTTCTGGAGTTGGTGCACTCAGATGTCTGTGACTTCAAACAGTTCTCCACAAAGGCTAGGATAAATTATTTTATTACTTTCATCAACGACTTCTCACAGTATGTGTTCGTTTATCTGCTCAAGTCTAAAGATGAAGTGTTTGAGAAGTTTAAGGACTTTAAGGCTGAAGCTGAGCGTCAAACCGGACAACAACTCAAGAGACTCAGAAGTGATCAAGGTGGAGAGTATAGGTCTCATGAATTCACATCGTTCTACAGAGAAGATGGAATCATCAACGAGATAATTGCTCTGTACTCCTCTCAATCAAATGGTGTTATAGAAAGGAAGAATAAAATGTTAACAGAGATGATAAATTCAATACTGTTGTGGGTCTTCCAAATTGCTTCTGGGGTGAAGCAGTGCTTACGGCTACGTTTATATTGAACAGAGTGCTGCATGATACTTCAAAAGTTACTCCTCATAAACTCTGGTTCAAGGTTAGACCCAACTTGAATGTTATTCGAGTGTGGGGGCGTCTGGCGTACGTGAAACTTCCGGATTTGAAGATTCAAAAACTGGGAACAAGGACAACGAATACTATATTTCTGGGTTATGCTGATAAGAGTGATGCTCGAAGGTTCCTTGATATTGAGTCAAATTATATCGTTGAATCTCGCGACGCAGAATTCTTTGAAGATAAGTATGCAAGGTACAAGATCATTTTCTCGTGTACATTCCGGAGAACAATGTGAGTGCATAGGAGGCGCAAGTTCCTTACGAAGAGATAGTCCAAGAAGATGTTGTTGTTGTAAAAACAACCATTGAACCAAAACTTGCAGAACCTGTATCTAAGCGATTGAGGAGACAGAAGGACTTCGGGAGGATTTTGTCACCTATCATGTGGAAGCAGATCCGCTTACCTATGATGAGGTAATGAAGACCAGAGATGCCATCTTCAGGAAGGAGGCTATTAATGATGAGTACGACTAGATAACCTCCAACAACACGTGGGTGTTGGTCGATCTTCCTGAAGGAGCAAAACCAATCGGATGTAAGTGGATCTTCAAGAAGAAGATGAAGCCCGATGGAACTGTTGACAAGTTCAAGGCAAGGTTAGTTGCCAAGGGGTTTTCTTAGAAGCAGGAGATCAATTATTTCGACACTTATGCTCCAGTGGCTTGGATGATGACCATCAGAATGTTGATTGCTCTGAGCATAATTACAAGCGGGTAATCCATCAGATGGATGTTAAGACCGCTTTTCTGAATGGTAAATTGACCGAAGAGATCTACATGCAACGGCCAGAAGGATTCATCGTCAAGGGCATCGAAGAAAAAGTCTGCAAGTTGGTGAAATCTCTGTATGGTCTGAAGCAAGCTCCCAAGATGTTGCATGAGAAGTTTGATAAAGTCATAAAATCAAATGGCTACAGGATCAGTAAGACACACAAGTGTGTGTACACAAAGTTCACTGACGGAAGAGGAGTTGTCGTTTGTCTCTACGTGGACGACATGCTGATCTTGGGTACAGATCCAGTAAGTATCACAGAGACAAAGAAGTTCTTCTCATCTAAGTTCAGCATGAAGGACTTAGGGGAAGCTGATGTTATCCCGGGGATAAAGATCATCCGGACGGAAACTAGAGTGGCATTTTCATAGTCTCATTATATTGAGATGATGCTCAAACACTATAGGTATTAGGATCTTCCGGGGATTGATACGTCTTATAGGGATGACAAGAAACTAAAGCCAAATCTAAGGGAAAGGGTCAGACAGCAGGAGTACTCAAGCATCATCGGGAGTTTGATGTATGCAACTACTGCCACAAGTCCTGACACAGCTTTTACCATAGGGATGTTGAGTCGATTCACGAGTAATCCAGGTGTAGGGCATTGGAAAGCTGTAAAGAGCGTTTTGAGATACCTCAAAAGGATTTAGAAGCATGCACTACACTACTGTAAAGATCCAAAAGTAGTGGAAGGATTCAACGATGTAAGCTGGTATTCAGAAGTAAAGAGTGAGAGATCCATAAGAGGATATATTTTCTCCATAGGTGGAGCTGCTATATCGTGGAAGTCAAAGAAGCATACTATGTTGTCTCGCTCTTCTATGGAGTCTGAGTTGTACGCACTGGCGGCTGTAGTAGATGAAGCAGAATATCTTCGGGAGCTCATGTATGATCTTTCAATGGTTGGTGTGCAGATACCGGCGACACCGATATATTGTGACAACCAGGCGACTGCAGTGGTGGCATCGAATGACCTCTTCAATGGCAAGAAGATGGCTGTGCTTCTAAGGCACGCGGCTGTGAATGATCTTATTAAAAGATGAATCATTACCGTAGTAGATGTTTCGAGTCAGGAGAATCTGGCAGATCCGTTTACCAAAGGTCTCAAGTGCTAGCTAGTTGAATACGCAGCAGGTAAGATGGGCTTGAAGACACTCTGATATTATGTCTTTGTAATTCTACTATAAAGTTTTATGCTATTAGTTTAAAGAGAAATCTACTAGGCATCTAACTTTTAGTTCAAGGAAGGACCATTGGCTGGAAGAATATCAGGAACAGTGGGCAAATCCTTTAGGATATTGCAGGGTTATGAACCCATAACCACCGTTGTCTACTAATTGTTCTTTACAAAGAACAAAGTCATGTGGGAGGATGTCTTGGAAGCCTTAATGAGTTCTCAGGCATCTGGGATGTCTGGCATGCTTTACAGGAAGCACTTGTAGCACAATACTACAAAGGAGCATAGTACTCCATGCTATAGTGGGGTGACACCACATGAGGTACCTTGTGAGGGTAAAGCCTCGACTTCGGGCCAAGTCACAGCTACGTAGCATCGCACATAGACAAGAGGGCCTAATGCTGCATAATGAAGAGTTGTAGGCAGCACTACAAAGAGGATGGGCCTCATGATACAGTGGGTGACACCACATGAGGCATTGTCTTGGCTTTGCAAGCCATGTCACGACGGCATAACACCGCAAGGAAGCGAAAGGCTTCATGCTGGATGGTTTGGTACTACGAAGAGGCTAGGCCTCATGCTACAGGTGGTATGACACCACATGAGACATGGTCTCGGCTTCAGGCCATGTCATAGCAGTGTAGCACCGCAAGGAAGCAAAAGGCTTCATGCCAAAGACACTTTAAAAGAACTCACCTAGAGTGTATGGAAAGAGAAATATGCCATCTCTTGAGGGAAATCTTGTAGACACCCAAGATATATACACCAAAACCAGACTGCCACAAGGCCTTTAATATGCAGCCAGAAGCGCAGTTAATGTCATTATGTGAGTGGAAAGAATTGCAGTTATGGTGCAGAATTCAAGGCTTAGTCCATTCTTGTATCATGTTGTCATTTAATCCATGCGAAAAGATTCAAATCGTAGTGACATCTATCCTAATGCATGATGGACAGTCATTGTAGGGAATGTACAACCCATATATAGAGATATATGGGGGACTGTTAGTATTTTTTTGTTGGTCTTTTGCTTTAGAAACTAGAAAGATAGTCCCACATTAGAAAAACCAAATGGATGGTATCTCTATATAAAGCTTTGCTTGGGTTGAGAGATCACATGAATTGTGGAGAGGCACATGGGTGCCATGTGGGGGCATTTTTCTAGTAAAAAGTAGGCTAAACCAATAAAGAAGCATTAATGCTTTTTGTCATGCTCATGGGATAATTTCCTTATGGAGTTAAGCCCCGAAGGGGCTTAGCGACTCGGACTCAGACTCGGACTCAGACTCATGGGCGTAAAGTGGCATTTTGTTGGCATACTTTGCACTTAGCACGTCAGCATCGGCACAAGGCACCTTGTGCGCAGTTGATGCGCTCGTCTCTACGGGAGTCGTAGCGTAGGTGCTGTGGGGCGACGCGCAGGTGCTGCGAGGTTGCGGTGCGCAGGTGTTGCGGCACTGGGTGCGCAGGTGCTGCGGGGCTGCGACGCGCAGGTGCTATGGGGCTACGGCGCACAGGTGCTGGGCACTGAGCACGCAGGTGCTCGGCACTAAGCGCGCAAGTGCCGCAGGCTGCTACGGGCTTCGCAGCTACGCACACAGGTGCCACGGGCTGTTGTTGGCTTCACATCTACATAGACAAAATGACAGGCTGAGTGGCTATAGGGCGCATGTGGCGGATGATGTGGCTGATTGGAAGATTTGACCGGTTATAGAAAGATTGAGTTAATTAATCAGATTCGATCTTTGTGGGATTTGAATTTAATTCATTCAAATCTTTTCATTATTCGCTTCTATCTTTTTGCAATTAGTTACGGCCAAAATTAGGAATAGGGTTTCTGTCCTTCTCCATAAATACTCTCTTCATGCCTTCATTAAGGATTTACGCCAAAAATAAAGAGACGAAGAAAGAAGTGTTGCCGCCGCCATTGAAGTCCAAAAGGAGTTCTTCGAGTTCGTGAAAGGAGGGGACAACGAGCATTCCGGAAGTTCTTTAGAACTTGTTGGTTCCTGGGAGCAGATCGCAATCGAGCGAATCTTGTTTTGAGCAACGGTGATCTTTATCACCCCAGCAAAGTTGTTGCATCAACTCCGGTTGAGAGTGATTCTTCATATCATTGCATCAACTCCGGTTGAGAGAGATCATTCATCTCGTTGCATCAACTTCTGTTGAGAACGAGTATTCATCTCTCTCTTAGGAGAACAAATTTTTCGTCTATCTAGAAATAAGAGTTCAAGATGTCCATCTTCCATCAAAAGATATGTTTCAGGAATAACATGCAACACCATAAATATGTGTGCTTGGAAAAAGAAAGAAAGGGAGACTTGTTCGTTGGAGGAAGCAGGAGAGGCTTGTTTGTTGAAGGAATCCTTAGGAAAACTAAGGGAATCGTAACCAGAAGTAGGAAAATTGTTCATTGATGAAATGCGTATCATGAATAACAAACTAAATAACACCAAGTAATAGGTGGAGAAGTTAAATGGTAAAGGCATGTGGCAGACAAGGGTTGAGATGATCCTTTTAAAGAAAGAATTTTTAAAGGTCATTGCAGGTAAGAACAAAAAACGTGTCGACCTGACGGATAAAGCATGGGAGTATATAGATCAGGTCATAATGCATATTTGACTTTGTTTGGGAGATGAGTTGATATACAATGTCATGATAACAACCTATACATTAGGATTGTAGTTGTAGCTAGAGAACTTGTATGCAAGTTCTTATCAAATAAGTTGTACTTGAAGCAACCTACAATTTACACAAGAAGGAAGAGATCCAAATTCTACACCATCTGAACAACTATATTAAGGAGGTAAGCGATCTTCTATGTCTTGAAGTAAAGATAGAGGAGGATAAAATGCTTTTGCTCCTATATTCGCTTCCCGTGTCATATAAGCACTTGGTGACATTGATCCTTATGGGATGGAGACTCTTAAGATGGAGGAGGTTATGTCATTACCACTTTCTAGAATAAGGATATTTTGGTAAATTATAATTTTTTTTATTGTTCTAATATTAATTAATTAATGCATTGTGTTAGTATTATTAATTAGTGAAACCTTAGAACCACATTGACTAGATGTTAATCATGACCATTGAAACTTAATTAGTGAGATTAGACATGTTAGTTGGACTCTAATTTATCTAGAATATCATGTAGAGACCACTAATTGATTTAAACCATAAGCTACATTGGGCCTTTTTCCTAATGGGCTTTAAATGACAAGTAGGAAGGCCTTAGGTCAATTCCACCAACCTAAACCCTAGCTAGCACATCATGGCCAGCCATATTGGTCATATCCCTTGCTATTAATAGCAATACGTTCCCCTTTTCTTCCCCCTTTCATTAGAAACCCAAACCCTAATTTGTGTTCTTACCCAAATTGAGTCCAAATTTACTCAAACTAATTGCAATCCCTTGCCCTTGAAGAGAGGAAGCCTCTATTGACTAGTTAGGAGGATATAGGAGCAATTTGGCTATTGGAAGTTGAAGGAGATCTAATCTTGGATTTGTTCCTTGAGAATCCATCTCTCAAGTGCTAAGAACCCTCTAAACACTCAAATGTCCCATTCCTTAATGTAGATGCATTCATTTAGGGACCCCTTGGCATTAGGAATGATTTGGGTCAATTTTGGATTCACTTGGAGTGTGTATCACGAGAGTATCGGATACGCACCTCAAGTGTTTGGTGAAATGACTTTTAGGGCTATTGATGTTTAATTTTTAGTTATAACTTAGTTTTCTTACTGTTTGTGGGTGAGTTATCACTGTGGGTTATTGTCTAGGAATTTAGAGATGATGTTGATAAGTTATTGCATGTGGGGGAGGGGGCTCGGATTCATAATGTTGCTCATAGTTGCTCACTATTTTGTTCATTGTTCTGTGCAGTCAAATTGGTTTAATTTGTGTCTATTGTCTTGTTGTCCAAGTCTGTCACCCAAGACTTAGCCTCCTTTACATTTGGTTCAGTATTCATCTGTTTATTTTATTATTTACGACAGTTAACATGTCCTGCATTCTCATTTAACCATTGCATATGTCAATGTCCTTCATTCTCATTTAGCTATTGTACTATGGTTCAGATGACATGTCCTGCATTCCTATCTTGTATTGCATTCTCTATATCGCATCGCAAGTTCCGAATTTCTCTGATACTAAACCAAATCATCATAAATCCTTCATCCACTGTACTCCTAATTATATTGCCATCATGTTCAGACATGTCCTGCACATTTGGCACATTGTCCTGCCCAGCTATAGGTAGAGTTGTCCTGCATACACTTAGTGCCGCACATATTTAGTTATCATGCATCCCTTTGTTCCATGCATTGATTTGAGTCTTCAAATCCTTCTTGGTTCACTGCCTACATATTCAACACTACATATAGATACATGTCCTGTATACATGTCTAACCATTGCCTTACTTATCCACATAATGTTAATCACTGTATTTCTAGTATCTTGTACTCTAATTGGTCATGTCCAATTTTCAGATACACTAATATACGATCAGTATCAGTAGTATGTGTCGAGATGATCACTTTGGCTCGACCACCCTCTGCCATAGAGCATGGCCCCCATTACATATGCATCTATTCACCCTCCCTTCGATATAGTTACATGTCCTGCATCACCTATATACCTGTTCTACCAGTAGGCAAGCTCAGACTTGAACTTCCAAGTTCAAATTTGGACACTCAAGCTCAGGCATTACATTAAGTATCAATTAATGAGTTTAACCATTTCCTTGATAACCCATTTTCTTTTGTACATACCATTTGTTTTAGAAATAGGCTTTTAGCTACATCCTTTTTGTTTTGCATATCTATATTGGTTCATTCCTTGTTTAGCTTGGCAATAATCCATTTGTATACTTAATGTGCAGCCCCATCTTGAGTGTTCAGTCCAGTTTTTAGGGAGAATATTAATGTTTTAAACCTTGTTATACTGTTCAGTATCTTAAATGTCTAGTTACTTTGTTTAGGTATCAGAAATAGGATGCCTATATTCATTCCCATTGTACAGACTAAACCCCTAGGTTAACACCCAAATCGAAGTCCTTTAGCCTTAGACACCAGTCCAGTACATCTGTTGGGTTCAGTTATTACTGAACATAGGGTAGCTCATATCCATTGTTGTTAGAGTCCCATTTCCTATTGGGTTAGTGTGTGTTCATATACATATATATTATATAAGGACAATTTAGAGGTGGGTTATATATATATATATATATATATATATATATATATATATATATATATATATATATATATATATATATGACTTTGAGACATGCTCATATATAGATATAAATATGCATTAGTTGAGTTACCTTTTCGTATGTGCTACTGGTATATGTTAGAGAGATAGGTATTTTGTTGGGTTGGACTTGAGGGATAACCCCAATATAGGCAATGCATTTTAGAGATAAGGTGAGTTGTGGCCTATACTTGTATAGGCAGAGGTCATTTATGCCTACCCTATGCATATGTATATGTATACATATATTAGATAACCTATATGATGTATATTTATATATAGTATGTATATGTGAGGTATGAGTAGCTTGATATTGGGTTCGTATCATGATGTATATACAATAGAGTATATGGCATATTTAGGTGGTTTAGAAGTTAAGTCATGATTGATACCTTTAGCCTAGAACAATGGCCCAAATTGGCAACCCTAGACTAGGCAGTTGACCAAGGTTTGACTAATTGACTTAGTTTGACTAGAAGTTGACCAATAGTTGACTTTTGACCTAGAGGTAGCCTAGCAGCATGTAGATATCATTATTTTAATCAATTGTCTATCTAGAACACTTTGTAACTTGTAACTCATATAATAGGACTCTGTGGCTTCAGTTCACACACCAATACACATCAGTTGCTCAGGATATCAGGTGAGTATATTCTCTATTAGTTTTCATTCATGATAGTATCTATATTGCTTGCTCTAGACTACTCTACTTAATGCTAACACATTGATATCACAGACTAGTACTCTATGGATCTTGTCATGAGATGTTATCCCCTTATCGGGTGCATCGGATATTTTATGTTCATGTATTCTATCATGTACATCATGTACTCCTTGTATTGATATTATTCATGTATACGCATGTGCTCTCATGTACTCTCATCTTCTCACATATAATTCATGTATAACAAACAATCATGTACGTAACATAACTTGATCGAATCCTTATGTATTGATTGGGGCAGGAGAGTAGAAGTGGTTATGTGATTAAATCCCATTAGTATAATCATGTACATGCCGATTATGCCTTCATGTATAATCGAGTTACCGTAGAATATTTATGTACAACCTAAACCGATCACATAACTATCTTGTGCTCTGAAACACTTATATTATTTATAGTTCATAGATTCTATATCTTATTCATGTACTCAGATTTCTTGTATATATTTCCTATATTCCTGTACTTTTATTTACAATACTTTATGTATTCTATGCTATTGCTAGTTCTATATTTACTACCATATTTTGGAACTTCTTTCAAAGTTATGTATTCGCTCCTATCTTGACTGGATATATTGATAAATTTTACAGAGAACTTGGAGGATTTCTACACCACATATTATGGCACGGATATAGATGACACATGCGATCTGGATCAGCAGGAGGATCAAGTTAGCTTAGAGGAGACTCTTATAGTTCCTAGGCTAGATTGCTAGGACTGTTATTCTGGATATGTTTTTTTAGCTACCTTAATTTGTATTTATGTAGTACTCTATGTGTTGTGTTGATAACACTTAAACTCATTTCAATTCTGAATTGTATCTTACTTTGATTATTTATATCTATCCTATATCGTGTTGATTATCCATCTCTAGATTTCGTGATTGAGTTGTATCTTCCGAAATTGTCCTCCGATTAGAGTGTATATTATGTACAAGTACATTTATATTGTTTTAGATATTGTTGAGCCCTAGGACAACATTCTACCGCCGATACTGCGGGGTAGGCTGGACGTACCCACGATCTCGTGCCCTTTTACTGGGTACAGGTCGTGACAGGTTGTAACAACACTTCTCAATATTAAGATTATGATAATGCTAAATTAATCAAAGGAGTTATCAGGGTTGATTGACCGTAGGAAAAAAAGGTTAAAAGATGAAGATGGAGGCAAGAGTAAAAGAGCAAATACAAATCATTAAGGAAGGATGACGATGAGTTATATTTATGCAAATAGTCAATCATATGAAAAAGCAATGTCCAAAATATAAGTAGTTGTTAGAAAAGAAGGTTACAAGTGCTAATATAAACAATTGGAGTGAAGCAAGTATTGCAAAGGAAGCTAAGGAGGAGTTACCTTCAGATGTACTCACTGTACATAGCAGAAAAGATGTATCTATAACCAAAGCTTGCATTTTTTTACTCATGATATTCCCATCATATGTGTCCTAATAGGTAGTGATTCAATACCTATATGGAGTTCAGTGGTGGCACTATCCTAATGGGGAACAAGACATCATGCAAGACAATTTGTATTGGGAATATCAAATCGCATGTTTGACGATGTACTGTAGATTCTAAAAAATGTGAGGAAAGTTCCATAACTAAAGAAGAACATAATTTCATTTGGTGCATATGATGTGGCAGAATTTAAATTTGTTGGCCATAATTTGATTGTTAAGATAGTTAAAGGTAACTTGATGGTCATGAAGGGACGATGAATTTCGTAGAACTTGTGGATGGATGAAGGCATAATTACTAGTGGTGAAACCTTCATTATAGAGAAATAATTGTTGGATATATCAAAGCTATGGCATAAGCACCTTTGGCTATATATGTGATGCTAAATTTAGGAATTAGCGATATAAGGAACAAGATGTCGCCAAACGTCATTGATCAGCGACATTCAGCGACGTAACTTAAATTCTGTCACTAGATTACTGAAACTAGTGACATTGGAGCGACGTTACATAACTTACGTCACTGATTAGCGACAGTCAGTGATGTCAGATAATGATGTCATTAATATTTCAATATACCCATTCGACTTTTTTGTTTCCCTCCATTCGGTCAAGTTTTTCATCTCTTATAAATTTTTCCCTCCTTCCGACGAAGCTTTCCTCACTGCCCCCTCCTTCCGACGAAGCTCTCGTCGTGCGTCGCCCTCCTCGACGAAGGTAGTATACCTGCTACTCCATCGTCGGACGAGATCTTGATGACCGTCGTTGGTGGTCTTTAGCGGGATACGTACTACGGTACGAGATCCTACGATGCCTATTTGGAGACAGAGTCATCTAGGGCTCCCTCTGTCATTGTGCACTCCTCTTCGTAGGCTTCACAAGCATCGGCACGAGTCTAGAAGATCATGGAGCAGGTCATCGAGTTACGTCAGGAGATGTAGTAGAGGTCGGAGCTGCCCCATGCTGTGCAGAGAGACGATACAACGCTCACTGCATGTTTCGATGCGCTCGAGCGTAGCATTTTGGAGCTCCGGAGTATGAGCACGAATGTGCTGCAGAGCAACCGGAGGGTGATATCTGCCATGGATGCTTGACTGCGAGCAATAGAGCATGGAGTTCCGTTTGGTCTACCGCTAACATCCACTGCTCCAACCAATTCTATTCCAAAGTTGATGACTCAGTTGTTGCCATTATCGTCAGATCCAATGACTTTAACGCCGGAGATGTATGAGAACCTGTTGGCCATAGACGGTCTTCCTTCTCCTCCTCCTTCTGATGATCATCAGTAGTTTTTTTTCATGACTGTGTGGTGGCCCATTGTTTGGTGTTTATGTAGACTTTTTTACCGGTGTGTCTAAACCTATTGGCGTCGAGTTTTACAGGTGTTTATACAAACAATTAGGGGTACTGAATTAGTTTTTTCATTTTGGATGCTCAATGATTCATTTTTCTATTTTTTTATTTGTTTGTATAAAATATTTGTGTTAGATGATTGATTCTTATTTATGCTATTGCTGGATTGTTCTTATTTATGCTGTTGGATCTCATATATGAAGGGTTGAATTTTTTTTTGGTTCTGTTTTATTTTTTATTTTTTCCCAGATTAGCGACGATAATAAATGTCGCTAATCAGTATCGGAACATCGCTAACTTCAGTATCGAAACGTCACTACTACGTAACGGAACATTGCTAAACATCGTAAAAGTGCTGACAGGGCGGTCACTACCAAGCGTAGCAGAACGTCGCTGATGCATCGCAATTTGGTGACGTCTTTCTTCTTTGTCGGTATAAGTTATTGTTTCAGCGACTTAGAGCACGTCGCTAAGAACGCCGCCATTGTAACGTTTTACGATGTGATAACCATTTGCGACTATGCAAACAATGATGCCATATAATCGTCGCTAATTTCGTCGGTAATTTTTATTAGCGACATTTGGGACGTCGCTAAACCACTTATTCCAGTAGTATGAGTTAGGTATTTGTCATGAATTGAATATAACGATTTGTTAAAGGAATTGAAGAAGTGCAAGCTGGATATTTCCATATATTGCATGATGGAAAAGAAACATAAATCGGACTTAAAGAACTTAGGGCAGAAGATCGAATTATTTCTCGACTATGTCCATTAAAAGCTTTGGGGGCAATTGTCATGCCCCAATTCCGAAGAATCGATGGTCGTCCCTCGGATGTGATGTCGTACGAGCCTAAGTTGCACTCACACAAGAAAATTTTAGAATGTTATTCGAAACACAACAACAAAGAGTACAGAGAAATTGAACAACATATTAGATATAGAGAAAAACTTTACTTCATTGATAATGAACATCATTTACAAGACTCTAGTACACTAGTTGTCTCACGGACTTACAACTTGACTCAAATACAAAATGAACACTGATGATATAGTCGTCCCATACATAACTTCCTGCTATCGAAGGAAGTTGAGCTATTTTTATTGGAATGATATAGAGTCTTCAAAATGGAATGAGTCGCCGTTGCACGCTAGCAAGGCTTCAAAATGTTCCAAGCGTCGTCTTCAGTTTCTTGGCATGCTTTCTCGATTAGCGATACCTGTGGAGAGCGAGGATCATTACATTATTGTATACTGGTGGGTAGCTAATTAAATTCCATGCTCTCAATTGTTCAAGAAGATTATATGAAACATGTAATAGAATTTTTGATCTTTCTAACCATCCTAATGGATTTTATGTGAGCATTATATAAGGTATAGCATGTGGAAAACTACGTTGCCTTTTATGTACGATATAGTCTTTGCGCCTAAACAAACCAAAATATATTTATCCTATGTCGACATATATCAATAGATAAAGCGGTGTATAGGTGTGAAGGTCATTGGCAATGTCAAGCCATCTTGGACTATAACTGGGTTAGACGACGATCCTTTCAAGACGGGTAGCTAGCCCTGTCTAAATGCTTCTGAATCACCTGTGCTATTTAGGCTAGCAATGCTATCCCCGTTTATTCTAATTCAAATTGATTCCTTGGCCTAGGACACCATTCGAGGAATTAACTCTCTTATGCACAAGTTGTATAATAACCATACTACTCACTAAGTTGTTCAACATGGTCTATGAATTCTTATAAACTTTGCCAAATTCAGCATGTTTCGCCTTATCGTTGCATCATTCGTTAATCGATTTCATCTATTTTTAACACAATTTTATAACAAGTATGACATAAGTAAGCATGCAACAGTTTTATATGACAACAGTTCAATAGCACATGCCTGTGAGAAGTCGTGCAATAATTTATTGTTTCAATTCTATAAAAACAAGTATTTTTACTTGGTGTCGAGTATATCTACTTCTAACATTTCTATTATATTATCTCAATCGATTGATTTAGATAATAAGAGGGTCAAGGGAGAGAAGGGTAGCTACTCATCTTCATTGATTTGGGTGAGAGAAAAATGTTTATTACGTTAGTTGACGCCTACGCGATCTCCTGAAATCGTATAAGCAACTAATCAACACTCTACCTTTTTATTCCGAGTTCAATATGAAATGCGAAGTTCAAATTATGCAAACAATAAAATCTATTGAAAATATTCACGAAAACGTACTCATAAAACCAAAGCCAAAGAAGCAAATATGGCATAAAAAACTAGAGCAACAGGAGGTCTCTTCCGACTCAGCCGTAGAGTCTTTTCTCGAGGCGCAACCCACTGAATATGGGACTTGATTCCGAAGAACACGATCCATAATAAGAAAAGGATCTTAATTCAATCTGTCCTAATCAATAGATAACAACATTGTTTCTAGATCGCGCTCCTCGCGATCAAGGAACGGGGTACGATGTTGGGACGGGGAACTACATCTTAACCAACTGAAAAATGTTTCATTCTCGAAACTTAAGTATATAACCTACCTCTAAGAAAATTATAAAGGAAAATTTTCCTTTATCTCTAACTCGAGTTCCTAGGTCGACTCTTTGACCAAATTATTCCTCCAGAGCACGCGAACAAGAAGGATCATACGATTTCGAAGCAACTTATCCTTGTGCTTCAAGACTTGGAATGGTTCCTCCACATACGATAAGTCCGCCTTCACATCCAGCTGGTCAAAATCTACCACATAGCTTTTACTGTGCACAGGTTTTTGTAGTTGTTAGACATAGGACATATCTTGCACATTCGACAGTGCTGGCGACAATGCGATCTGGTAAGCTGTAACCTCCTTTTTTTAAATTTTAATAAAAGTTTCCTTTGACCCATTTTATTTAGCCATTTCTCTTAATTATCTATGATTAACTATTTATTACTAAATAAGAGTTAGCTATCCTTTTATCCTAGATTATTATCTGTTATAGTTTCCTAATTATTTTGAAATCTTATAAGCTTCGAATCAACTGGACTGATAAATACTAAGTTTATTTGGGGCAAGCCACAACCTAATTCTTAATATAGCCCAAAGCTATATCAGCCAAATTTTTAATTTCTTACTTGCTACTCCCTTTACCCATTCTTAATTGGTCCATTAGATCCAAAACTATTTCATAAATCAAATCCACAGACCAAGCCCATCAACCAATTATTCCTCCACTTTAAAAGACCCATAGCACAAATTGAGTAGGCCTAATCCTGTTTATCCTAGGCCAACTAGCAATTAGTTGGTTAAGTCGAGCAAACACAAATCAATGAGCTTCCTTCTTCTATTCTTTCCTCTTTGATTTCAGTTGCAGGTGACGACCACTTGATTTTCGGCGGAGCGATGGCTGACCGGCACAGCGAGTGTGGCCACGATCTCTCCGAAGAATTCTCGAAGCTTCCTCCACCGACAACATCCGCTCATCCTAGTCGTCTAAACCACCGACCTATCTCTGACGCGCCACCACTGTCCGAACGTAACGGCTGCCACCGTCTCTTTTCTCTATAAATAGGATCTAGATCTTTCTCATTCTGCATCACTACAACCTCGACGAAGGCCTATCAAAATAGAGACCTCCCTCTCCATTCTTCGTTCTTTTTCTCCGACGATCCTCCCCACCGACGACGAAGTTCTATTGGACATGGCGATGATGAACTTTCCAATCACCGAATAGGTGCAGCATCGGTTCTTTGAAGCTTGGCAGTTTGTCGAACTGATCATCGTAGCGTCGATAAGATGACACTTTGTGGCGGTTCCAACGAACTCATGGTGACATTTACCTGGCGATCAACTTTGGCACCTTCCTTTTAGAAGATCAACTAATTCAACTCCGATCGTCCCTTGAGTCTTTCTCCACCTCGAGCAAGCTCTGCCAGCGAAGGTTCTCCGACCAATAGATCTCGACGATCGACAAGAATCTCTATAATTGATTGTTCCTCCATCAAGTTTACTAATCAACAAGTTAATCGGTGAGTTGCCCTTGGTTTTATTTTCATGAATTTGATTTTCCATTGGATTAGTGAAGACTGAGTTCTTCTTGATTTAAATTGACTCTGTTGGATCTAGAGAACTATAATGTTTATGTGTTCTCGATCTGGAAAAATTCGAATAGAACTATAAATTACTTTTGTTGATCTTGAGCACCAGGTGCTCGATCCTTCATCCCAGAGGAATATCGGTGACTTATTATGTCAGAATTGGATATGAGTTGGTATTGGAAGATACATGTATGATTTCCTTATCTTCTGTTCTTATGTTTTAAGAGGAGACTGTATAAACGAATGTCCATTCGGCTTCAGTATCGGGGATTTATCCTTAGATCGGCAATGAACTTTGTAAGAACTTGTGTGTTCGTGTCAAATGAGTGCAGGTGCTGGACACAAATTTTAGTATCCTGTTCGTCACCAAGGTCTGAATGATTGGCAGAAGACCTATTTTGAATATCAAATGTATTCTGAGATCGAGTCGACTCACGGAAACGAATGATAAGAAGTGAGTTCGATTATGTAATTAGGCCATCTATCGGAGTTTGGTTTAAAATAAATATAGGGTGATTTATAAGTTGGGTTCATTGGGTCAGCATGGGGCTTCGGGCTAGATAAATTATTTTAAGCCAACTAAGTGTTATTTTGAACTGTTATAAGAAAATAGAGGATGTAGCATGGGCCATATTTCCTTGGGCCGAGATGTAAGGTTTTAAAACAATTTAATACAGACTCAGTGTGTTGGTCTCGTTTGAGTTCTACGGTATAGGGCCAGTTTGATAAATGGATCAACGGATGGCAATGGTTGGATTAAGGTCCATTGGACCATAACTATATTTTAGAGTCTGCTATTATGGTTTATAAGTTGGGCTTCATGTTGTGGGCTTATAGCTAAGTAAGGTGTTGATTAATCTTATCAGACTTGAGAATTAGTAAAGGATTAGAATAATTGTTAGAAATTGGTAGATAGATTTAACTGAGAATTTTAGAAATGATCTTATGAATAAATAGAATAAAGGAATTGAGTATCTTCTAAGATAATATTGTCTCTTTGACACAAAGTTTTCCTGGACATTGGACTGGACATCTACAACGAATCCAGGCAAGTATACTGACTTGAGCTCTTTTATGTCTTGCTTCCTGTTCTCATGTTGGATATGAGATTAACATGATTATATTGTGCCTCGTTGTTTTTATTTTGTTTCATTGGTTGTCTTACAGAGATTGGGAAAATATTGTCTAGTGTGTGAAGCACCCCCTTAGCTAGGTTATTGTGGATAGACTAATCGTATACCTCACGTACGATTAAGCCGTACCATATTGTGAGCTTGTAGTTTCCAACTGATCATACATTGGATTAATATTTCAAATTCACTATTTTATTGACTTTCAGGTTCATTATTTCAGTTTTTTTACTATTATTTGATATTGTAGGTTATGCCATATTATTACTTGTTCATTTTAGATTACTTTGTATAGTATTTCTTATTGGGGTTGTACTTTGCTCCTTTCCTGACTAGATACATTGCAGGTGAGACTGATGAGGATTCTACCCTAGCTATGGACCACTGTAGGAGATAGCAGATGCTGGAGTAGATGTTGTTCAAGAGTAGAGGCTTGGATTTAGATATAGGAACCGTTTATATAGATTTACATTTCTGTCGTGATGATGATGTAGTACCTATTTATGTACCTTGATGATTGTATTAATAATTACTTAAGGATGCTTTACTTCAACCGAATTTGTTTTTCGACATCTATTGTAAATATGTACACCAAAGTATAGTGATAACTGTGATGGTCGTGGTGATTGTGTTCTGGGCACGAGTTCTAGAAGCTGTGATGAGTATGATTGATCGTATTCATGTGATGATTTATGAGGTTTACATAAAGCTTTCTACGTTGTATCTACAACGTAGGCTGGGCATGTCTGACTAGTATTCGATAATTTCGGAAGATCGTGACACAAGCTACTGAGACGACTTTCTTGAGTATCGAAAAAGGAACAACAATTCTTGGACTCAGCTTGCCTTTAGTAACAATTCTTGGACTCAGCTTGCCTTTAGCTCCGAATCTGGTGACTCCTCGCATGGGCTTTTCCTTCAGAATTATATGATCGCCTTCAGGAACTCGAGTGGCCATCGATGGGTGTCGACGTAGCTTTTTTGCGAACTCTGTGCTACCTTTAGTCTTTCTCGTATTAGCCCGACCTTCAGTACGGTCTGCTCCACCATCTTCGGACTGAGAATCTTTCACTTTCCGACTTTATTCCAGCAAATGGGTGATCTGTACTTGCGCTAATACAAAGCTTCCTGCAGCACCACTTTGATGCAAGACTGATAACTGTTGTTGTTTGCAAACTCGACCAAAGGTAGATGGACGTCTCAACTTGACTTCAAGTCAATTGTGTAGAGCCGTAACATGTCTTCGAGAATTTGATTCACGTGCTCTGTTTGGCCATTGGTCTAAGGATGGTAAGCCGTGCAACTTTAACTTAGTACCCAGAGCTGATAAATAGCTACTCCAAAATGCGACAAAAATTGACCATTCCGATCTGAGATGATGGATACTGGAACTTCTTGCAGCCTCACTTTCTCATCAAAGTATATCTGAGCCAGATGATCCACGCTCCAAGTGACTTTGATGGCAATAAAATACGCTGACTTGGTTAGTTGGTCGACAATGATCGAGACGGCATCGGTTCCCGTGGCATCTTTGCCAAGCCAACAATAAAATCCATGCTCACGTGCTCTCACTTCCATTCTGGAATCGCCAGGGTTGCATCTTCCCGCCCGACCTCTTATACTCAGCTTTCACCCACTAACAGGCCATGTATTATGACACGAAAGTGCCACATCACTCTTCATTCTGTTCCACCAGAAGGTCATACAAAAGTCCTTATACATCTTTGTGCAACCATAATACAAGCAATACTTCACATAATATGCCTCTGACATTAATTTATTTTTGAGTTCTGAGTCATCCGGTACACTTAGTCGACTCTTCAATTGAAGAACGTCAGTCTCATCTTCCGTAAAGTCGATCGCCCTGGATGTTGAAATTAGCACTCACATCTTCTTCAGGTATGGATCGTCCTTCTGAATGGTCTTGAACTTTTCTCGCAAGCTCGGCTCTAGTTGTAGTTGTGCCAACTGCACTCCCCTGAATCGAACCTGGAGGTCGAGGCCCATCTCTTCTAGGTCCCGTAATAGCATGTTGTTGATGGATAGCGAGGCAATGTATTTTCGACTCAGAACGTTCGCCACAACATTTCTTTTATCCGGCGTGTAGTCGATTGTTAAGTCATAGTCTTTGATTAGTTCTAGCCAACGTCTTTGCCAAAAGTTCAGCTTTTTCTGGGTAAAAAGATACTTGAGACTTTTTGTGATCGGTGTAGATGTTGTACGCCACGTCATAATGATAGTCACCATAATTTCAACGTGAATATAATTTTAGCGAACTCCAAGTTGTGCGTGGGATAGTTCTTCTGTTAGCACCCTGAATTTCGGGTTGATTTTTTTCATTTTATTTTATTTTCTGATTTATTGGTTTGATAAATAATTTATTCTGTTTAATTTTCCTTAAGTGTACTTTTCCATGCCATTGATATTTGGAGTATCAGGGATGTTCAATTCTGGAAATATTCTTCACGAGTTTTGGAGTGGACACGATTACCTTCATGACGGTATATAGTGTCCCACCCAAACTTGTTCTCTTGTGCTCTTTCTGCTTCGCTGAACTTCGGGTCGAATTAGACCGTTCGATCAGTAATTGATTTTCCCACTCTTTTTCTTGATCATTTTCAGCGCGTTACCATGACATTTAAATTGGGAGCGCAAGACCTGTCAGTTTCTCGAAACGAACTCCTCATTGATGATCTACTCGAGACGCTCGTCACCCATGACCTTTTTTTCCCACTCATCCACGTCATTTTGTGCTCCATTTGATTCGCACAACTTTCCCGACACGTGACCCGATTTTATTTTGCGCCACGGCGTCACCTTCATTTTCCAACTTAATTTGTGGGTCCCCTGTCGACCAAAACCTGTCCGCCCCAACTATGAACATGGCCCACTTTGAGCCTACTATCCGTCCGTCATTTGTGTCCCATTTATTGGAATCCCCATGTGCTACTTATTCGCTCATGATCATCAACACCTAATTTTAATTCTATTTTTGTACGATGTCCAGTTTTGACCCAATCCGGCTCCACCGAGTCCAGTCCAGCTCCACGTTGCTCTCCATCATAACATCCTCATAATTTTTGCCCAAAAATATTAAGCACTCATTTTGCATATTTTTCTATATTTAATAGAAATTTCTATTGAATTAATTCTCATTGGAACAACCTATTTTCTCTATTTAATTCCTAGCCATTGATCCTCCAATTAAATCACCACCCTTCATTTTCCAACTCCCCTCACATTCACACAGCACTCCCCCCCCAGCCGGCCCTAATCCCCATGTTGGAACAACTTTTTCCATTTCTCTCTCTCTTATCCTCTCATTCTCTCTCTCTCTACATTAATTACTACTCAACCAAAACCATACAATTTCTCCTCAACTCACAACCATGCACACCTCCACCTTCACCCGACCAACCCCCATGGCCGACCTCCGGCCACCCCCTGGCCGGCCACTCCACCGTCGGCCACCCCACTTCTCCTCCTCGGCCTACTCCTCCACCTCCTTCCTTACAAACCCGAGCCTTCTTCCTCCTCCTCCCATGCGAACTCACCTCACTCCCCGACCACCCATGGCCATGCCGAACTCCTCCTCCTCGTGGAGCTCCGCCGACCTCCCTGGCCGAGCCACCACCCCGGCCAGCAGGCCGTCGACGTCGACATCTCCACCATGTTCCTCCTCCTTCTATCTCTTCAATACCATCACCATATTCCGGCCGTTCAACACCGACCACCACCACCATCAACACCTATCCGCCACCTCCACGCCAACCGGCAGCCGACGTGCATGGCTGCACCGCCGTGCCGCCCCTGGCCTCGCCGTGGCTAGGCCGCGCAACCCCTGCGCGCGCTCCCATAGCAGCACAACGTGGCAGCAGCAGCAGCACGCCCACTTGCGCGCGTGCGTGCGAGCGCCGACGAGTCGCCACCGGCCACGTCGAAGTGGCCATGGCCCTCCCCCGCCTTGGGCGAGCTCCGTCGTCCCTCCTGGGGTCGGTCTCTCCTCCTCCAGCGCGACGTATAGGCGATTCGTGCGTTTTGCACGACATCCCGTCGTGACGCACGCGAAACGAAGTTCGTTTTGGCGCCCCGTCGCAGCAACTTCGCACGTGATTTCCCGGAGATTCGACCGTTGGATCGGCGATTTCTTCACTCCGTCACAATCTCGGTATATCCACCTTCGCTCATGTCAATTTTCGTCCGTTAATTTTATCGTTTGATACATGAAAACCGGCCACAAAGTTGACCGTTTAAATTATATTAAATTTGGACAGTTTTGCGGGGCCAACTTTGTCAGCTTGTATCTCCTCCACCGCAGCTCTGTTTGGCGTGCTACCAGTTCCGATGCGAAGCTGGTATAACCCTCTTCCTGCCCCCTTTAGATTTCATTTCAGTTTGAGCTTGTTTGATTGGTTGAATTCGACGCCAAAGTTGGCCGTCCGAATTCATAATTTTCAACTTGTAAAATTCCATTTTTGAACACGGGACTCCAGATTTCATTTCTGACATCACCATTAGATTCGTGGCGTCGTTCTGGCATGTTTTCATATAAAATTTGTTAGATTTGGAGAACGTGGGCCCGGGCACGTTTTTCGGTGCAAAGCGGGTCCCACATTCTGGGTCAACGGGACTTTTTGGTGCCGGCTCATCGGAATCCAATTCCGGATATACCGTTGAGTTTGTATCATCATTCTGGACTCGTTGACAGGTAGTTTGCTGAATTTTGAGAACTTTGGCTCCGGCACGCATTTCCGTGCAAACCGGAATTCTAAGTTCTGGTCAACGGGCCAAATGGAGATCGGGTCAACGGAATCCAATTCTGGAGATACCGTTGGGTTCGTATCGACATTCTGGTTTCGTGGACATATAATTTGTTATATTTTGTAGACTTATTTTCTTGCACGTTTTTCGGTGCAAAACGGCTCCACACGAACACCGTTTTGACCCGAAATTACCTTTTTGCCCTTGTGTCCAAATTGGACCGTTGGGTAGGCTATCCTAGCTAATTTGACCATTCTGGACACGTTGGCGATGTTCATTTCATCGTCCGACAATGTTTGTTGATAATTTCTCTAAGTTTAACCTTTTTATAATTAATTAATAATTAATTCTCATAATGTTCGTATTTCGGGATTAGTACAACGAAACTGAGATCAGTCAATTCCAGTGATCTCACATCGCTGAAATTGACAAGTTGGATACGTGGATCACTATAATAAGATTATCAACCTTACCGATAATCTTCTTATCTCGATTTGCGTGCCGTAAGTTTCGACGTACAAATAACGAAGTACACTTTAATAATTAGATTAGATTTACCCTGTTTGACCAGAGTTGACCAGTTGACCCAAAGTCAACTGTAAGTCAACACTTGACCTAGTTTGACTAGATTATTGACCGGAGTCGACCTAGAGTTAAATTGACTTAGAAGAACCTAGAATAATATAGATTGCCTGTAAGGATTCATTTATTTCAACTTAAACACCTTGTAACCTGTGTTGCTTTAAATAGGACTCTGTGGCTTCAGTGGGACCTCCTATACTTATCAGCTGTTCGGGTTATCGAGGCGAGTACATTCTCTGATCATTTCATATCTTGCTTAGAATTATTTCCTGCAGTAGATTACTTTATTTGTACTGTCACGATGGTCACACGGATTGGTACTATATGGATCATTTCTTGAGATGTTATCCTTATGGAGCATCGGGTACTACGTGTTCTGTGCGTTTCACTTACATGGCGTATCACTATGCTTCTTGGTTCACTTGATTACTTGTGACATGTACTCTCATGATCACAGAGTCTCTTGAATCTTACACAGTTGGGTAACCCTCAGACTCCCCATTTATAGGACATCCATGTATCACCCTTCGCGGGCCTTGCATGGAATCATATAACATAACCTGGCTGGATCCTTGTGTATTGATTGGGGGTACGGGGGAGTAGAAGTGGACATGTGAATAATACACCAGTAGTTTCTTCATTGAATCATTCCGTAGTGTCTTCATTGAATCATCCCAGGCCATTTACATGTTCATGTTTTACTCTGACTCACTAGTCACATGCTAGCTCTTTATGTATAGTAGATATTTCTATTACAGCTCTCCTGTTTACATACTGTTTTTTCCTCAGTACCTGTATCTTACTTTACTGCATGTTATATGTTTTCTAACCTGCTATGATATGTTGAGATGTACTGTGCTCGCTCCAGTCCTGACTGGACCTGTTGATAAATTTTACAGATAGCCTGGAGGTGCCTGCTAGCCTAGAGGAGACACAGTAGGGTTTGTTTAGGTAGTTATTTCATTTTTGTCTGGAGTTGTATTTACTTTAGGGATTACTGTATCTTTATTTGAGTTTTGAGATGTACTTCTGGGTTCATGTATCTTAGACACTTAGACTTCTATCTCCTGTATTTAGTTTGGATTTCATGTTTTATCTATCCTTATCATGCTCTACCTTAGATGTGATTGAATTTGTATCTGCTATGTCACCCCCATTCGGGGAGTATAAACTGCTTAGCTTTATATTGTTAGATGTTGTGACCTAGGACAGCGTTCTACCGCCGACACTGCGGCGTAGGCTGGGCGTCGTTACGTTCTCGTGCCCTAACTCTAGGGTGCGGGTCGTGACACGTTTTTAGTGGTGGCCCATGCTGGTCGAGACTAAAGTGTAGTGGTATTCGAACTAGAGTACCACTACAGCCTGCAGTAGGAATAGGATACATTTTTGAAGATACTCAATCACAACTAGGATCCCTTGAGAGATTCCTGGGACGACCCTCGAGAATCTTATTTAACTTCGATTTGAAAACTCTCTTTTCCTTGATTTGATTTATCTTTAATTTCTGTTGTCGAATTTGATTTTGATGGATTATTGTTGAGTGAGATTGTATTTATTGATTTAATTGAAGATTGTTGAATTTTGAGTCTTGATGTTAGTGTTGCATCCGAGTCTGTATTTATAGGATTTAATGAATTTTGTTCATTTTGAATCTTGAGGTTTGTTGATAAATTTGATTTGATTTTGGATATTCATTGTTGATTTAAATTAATTTTGTCAAGATGAAATTATATGGGCTAGGTCATCTAAGTTATGGAAATCTAATCTTCTGCGGTCATCTTAGCCAGCATGGTGAGGACACATAGTTGACTTGGATATATTTCTCGGGTGTGGGAATTTAAGGTTTTCGCAGCCAAGCTAGCGGCACCGCGAAAATGTTAAATACCATGATTCTAGAGGTATGTGCCTAAGTCGAGGACTCTGTGATTATCGTAGCCTTGCTTACTAGTATGACGAGGATTAGGGTACCATTATTTTGGATAGACGCATATAATCATCAGTTTGTACCTTAAATGTTTTGAACATGTTTTCTCTACATTGTTTCAGTCCTTCAAAAAAAAATTATTAATTGTTTTGTTGTTTGCCTCTCATTATTTCGCTTAGGAGTAACTTTAGCTATTTTCATAAACCTTTGGGTAACTTCTTCCATGAATTTCTTCTTAATGCAATGAATCGATGATTTTGCTAGACTTTATCTGAATTTGATAATTCAACTTTGGATTTCAAAATAGGTTCCTCTTTTAAAACGGATAAGCAAAACAGATTTTATTATCATTCTTTCTGCCAATATTTTTATTTCCATCATTCCTTGTCTTATATAACTGTCATAATTACATCAATTCTGCCTCGTGTCACATTCTGTCAGTTGTACTTGAAAACTCTTGAATCTTTATATCTTTTTTTTACCTGAGAAATGTTGAGGAAGTGACGTGAATCATCTAGGTCAAAAATGACGTGGTTGGTTATCACATGATGATTTCGTAGAAATCAAAATGTTGGATGTCAAAAAAAAAATTTTGAGATAGAAATGTGGTAAAGGTTTAGAATAGAATTGAGTGATAAATGTTATCAATTTAGAAATAATTGCAGAAAATTTGGTTATGAGTAATTTATGGATGTATTTCAAAACTAATGAGGATATCAGAGGTCAACCTACTTTTGAGAACTAGAAATCTTGGCTATTGATTCTTGGGAACTATTACAAGGCTATGTGAAAATTAGAGATGGAAATTAGAATTTGATTGTTTTCTATGATTATGCGAAGTTGAACTAGATATGTATGAGGGCGACTAGAGACAGAGAGAACACCGGAATTTTAAGTTATAGAAATTATTTTAGATGATTGGAGAAAAATTTTAGAATTCAAAAAGGATAATATTGAAGGTGAATGTTGAAGAAAATATGAAAGTTGATTTATAAATAAGAATGAATTTTGTATGACATGGTGGTATTATGGTTAAATAAATACGAGGCTTGATTTAAACAAGTACGAGGATTCCATAAACTGGATTTGGAGGTTTCGGATCTAATTTAAAACGAGGTGAAGGAATTTGGGATTTTGGTTAAACGAATAAGTGTTGACTCCTAAATAAGAGGGGTATGTTCGGGGAAAAATATTTTTAGAAGTAGAAAATTGTCTATGGTGATCATGGTAAAGGTTTAGATGACTAAAGGTTATAAAATTTCGATGATAGTTATATAGAGATTGATTTCATATTGGGACTTGTGAAAAAAAAATATATGATTTAGCAAATGACAGACTTGATGGTATTAGATAGAGATGATTAACTTGACTCCTTATGAAATCTTCCCTTGTTTTTCCCCAAAGTGTTTTCAATATCATTGAACCCTAGTTTCCTCAATCACGACCAAATCGACTTCGACTATCTTCCTTATCATATTAATATCGTGGATTGTACGTAATTGAATTAAATTTGATTACGACCTGAATCTCCATCCTTGTATGCTCGTTCTCAGACTTTGTTGAACTGTCCTCCATATTGCCCAAATCTTGATTTTCCTAACTTGGTCAACTTAGATCGTATCGAGACTAAATATTTTTAATATATATTGTGATTGGAATTTTCATGCAAGTGACTTTCATTCTTAACTTTGATTTTGATTTTTCTGAACCCCTTTAAAGATAATTGGTAGTTACTTTCTTTATTTTTATGATAAGTACCAGTTTTCACATAGGATGGTAGGCTGTCTTACAGTTTTGATGATTGTTATTTCTGTATCTTTTCTAAGTTTAGCACTCTGGATTGCTTGTGTGTTTTGATACCCTATGACCGATTCAGTTAGCATGACTAGTATACCTAGATGAGACTTCACTGTCACCGTATGCCATGACCCTGGACGTTGTCCTTTTTGTTGGTATGTTTTATTTAAAGTTCTGGGACTTTGATTGTGGGGGTTTGACCTAGAGGGAGTAGGGACATTTTAATTTCGAGGACGAAATTTTTATAAGGTGGGTAGGATGTTAGCACCCTGAATTTCGGGTTGATTTTTTTTATTTTATTTTATTTTCTGATTTATTGGTTTGATAAATAATTTATTCTGTTTAATTTTCCTTAAGTGTACTTTTCCATGCCATTGATATTTGGAGTATCAGGGATGTTCAATTCTGGAAATATTCTTCACGAGTTTTGGAGTGGACACGATTACCTTCATGACGGTATATAGTGTCCCACCCAAACTTGTTCTCTTGTGCTCTTTCTGCTTCGCTGAACTTCGGGTCGAATTAGACCGTTCGATCAGTAATTGATTTTCCCACTCTTTTTCTTGATCATTTTCAGCGCGTTACCATGACATTTAAATTGGGAGCGCAAGACCAGTCAGTTTCTCGAAACCAACTCCTCATTGATGATCTACTCGAGACGCTCGTCACCCATGACCTTTGTTTCCCACTCATCCACGTCATTTTGTGCTCCATTTGATTCGTACAACTTTTCCGACACGTGACCCGATTTTATTTTGCGCCACGGCGTCACCTTCATTTTCCAACTTGATTTGTGGGTCCCCTGTCGACCAAAACCTGTCCGCCCCAACTATGGACATGGCCCACTTTGAGCCTACTATCCGTCCGTCATTTGTGTCCCATTTATTGGAATCCCCATGTGCTACTTATTCGCTCATGATCATCAACACCTAATTTTAATTCTATTTTTGTACGATGTCCAGTTTTGACCCAATCCGGCTCCACCGAGTCCAGTCCAGCTCCACGTTGCTCTCCATCATAACATCCTCATAATTCTTGCCCAAAAATATCAAGTACTCATTTTGCATATTTTTCTATATTTAATAGAAATTTCTATTGAATTAATTCTCATTGGAACAACCTATTTTCTCTATTTAATTCCTAGCCATTGATCCTCCAATTAAATCACCACCCTTCATTTTCCAACTCCCCTCACATTCACACAGCACTCCCCCCCCCCCTAGCCGGCCCTAATCCCCATGTTGGAACAACTTTTTCCATTTCTCTCTCTCTCTTATCCTCTCATTCTCTCTCTCTCTACATTAATTACTACTCAACCAAAACCATACAATTTCTCCTCAACTCACCACCATGCACACCTCCACCTTCACCCGACCAACCCCCATGGCCGACCTTCGGCCACCCTCTGGCCGGCCACTCCACCGTCGGCCACCCCACTTCTCCTCCTCGGCCTACTCCTCCACCTCCTTCCTTACAAACCCGAGCCTTCTTCCTCCTCCTCCCATGCAAACTCACCTCACTCCCCGACCACCCATGGCCATGCCGAACTCCTCCTCCTCGTGGAGCTCCGCCGACCTCCCTGGCCGAGCCACCACCCCCGGCCAGCAGGCCGTCGACGTTGACATCTCCACCATATTCCTCCTCCTTCTATCTCTTCAATACCATCACCATATTCCGGCCGTTCAACACCGACCACCACCACCATCAACACCTATCCGCCACCTCCACGCCAACCGGCAGCCGACGTGCATGGCTGCACCGCCGTGCCGCCCCTGGCCTCGCCGTGGCTAGGCCGTGCAACCCCTGCGCGCGCTCCCATAGCAGCACAACGTGGCAGCAGCAGCAGCACGCCCACTTGCGCGCGTGCGTGCGAGCGCCGACGAGTCGCCACCGGCCACGTCGAAGTGGCCATGGCCCTCCCCCGCCTTGGGCGAGCTCCGTCGACCCCCCTGGGGTCGGTCTCTCCTCCTCCAGCGCGACGTATAGGCGATTCGTGCGTTTTGCACGACGTCCCGTCGTGACGCGCGCGAAACGAAGTTCGATTTGGCACCACGTCGCAGCTACTTCGCACGTGATTTCCCGGAGATTCGACCGTTGGATCGGCGATTTCTTCACTCCGTCACAATCTCGGTATATCCACCTTCACTCATGTCAATTTTCGTCCGTTAATTTTATCGTTTGATACATGAAAACCGGCCACAAAGTTGACCGTTTAAATTATATTAAATTTGGACAGTTTTGTGGGGCCAACTTTGTCAGCTTGTATCTCCTCCATCGCAGCTCTGTTTGGCGTGCTACCAGTTCCGGTGCGAAGCTGGTATAACCCTCTTCCTGCCCCCTTTAGATTTCATTTCAGTTTGAGCTTGTTTGATTGGTTGAATTCGACGCCAAAGTTGGCCGTCCGAATTCGTAATTTCCAACTTGTAAAATTCTATTTTTGAACACGGGACTCCAGATTTCATTTCTGACACCACCATTAGATTCGTGGCGTCGTTCTGGCATGTTTTCATATAAAATTTGTTAGATTTGGAGAACGTGAGCCCGGGCACGTTTTTCGGTGCAAAGCGGGTCCCACATTCTGGGTCAACGGGACTTTTTGGTACCGGCTCATCGGAATCCAATTCCGGATATACCGTTGAGTTTGTATCATCATTCTGGACTCGTTGACAGGTAGTTTGCTGAGTTTTGAGAACTTTGGCTCCGGCACGCATTTCCGTGCAAACCGGAATTCTAAGTTCTGGTCAACGGGCCAAATGGAGATCGGGTCAACGGAATCCTATTCTGGAGATACCGTTGGGTTCGTATCGACATTCTGGTTTCGTGGACATATAATTTGTTATATTTTGTAGACTTATTTTCTTGCACATTTTTCGGTGCAAAACGGCTCCACACGAACACCGTTTTGACCCGAAATTACCTTTTTGCCCTTGTATCCAAATTGGACCGTTGGGTAGGCTATCCTAGCTAATTTGACCATTCTGGACACGTTGGCGATGTTCATTTCATCGTCCGACAATGTTTGTTGATAATTTCTCTAAGTTTAACCTTTTTATAATTAATTAATAATTAATTCTCATAATGTTCGTATTTCGGGATTAGTACAACGAAACTGAGATCAGTCAATTCCAGTGATCTCACATCGCTGAAATTGACAAGTTGGATATGTGGATCACTATAATAAGATTATCAACCTTACCGATAATCTTCTTATCTCGATTTGCGTGCCGTAAGTTTCGACGTACAAATAACGAAGTACACTTTAATAATTAGATTAGATTTACCCTGTTTGACCAGAGTTGACCAGTTGACCCAAAGTCAACTGTAAGTCAACACTTGACCTAGTTTGACTAGATTATTGACCGGAGTCGACCTAGAGTTAAATTGACTTAGAAGAACCTAGAATAATATAAATTGCCTGTAAGGATTCATTTATTTCAACTTAAACACCTTGTAACCTGTGTTGCTTTAAATAGGACTCTGTGGCTTCAGTGGGACCTCCTATACTTATCAGCTGTTCAGGTTATAGAGGCGAGTACATTCTCTGATCATTTCATATCTTGCTTAGAATTATTTCCTGCAGTAGATTACTTTATTTGTACTGTCACGATGGTCACACGGATTGGTACTATATGGATCCTTTCTTGAGATGTTATCCTTATGGAGCATCGGGTACTACGTGTTCTGTGCGTTTCACTTACATGGCGTATCACTATGCTTCTTGGTTCACTTGATTACTTGTGACATGTACTCTCATGATCACAGAGTCTCTTGAATCTTACACAGTTGGGTAACCCCCAGACTCCCCATTTATAGGACATCCATGTATCACCCTTCGCGGGCCTTGCATAGAATCATATAACATAACCTGGCTGGATCCTTGTGTATTGATTGGGGGTACGGGGGAGTAGAAGTGGACATGTGAATAATACACCAGTAGTTTCTTCATTGAATCATTCCGTAGTGTCTTCATTGAATCATCCCAGGCCATTTACATGTTCATGTTTTACTCTGACTCACTAGTCACATGCTAGCTCTTTATGTATAGTAAATATTTCTATTACAGCTCTCATGTTTACATACTGCTTTTTCCTCAGTACCTGTATCTTACTTTACTGCATGTTATATGTTTTCTAACCTGCTATGATATGTTGAGATGTACTGTGCTCGCTCCAGTCCTGACTGGACCTGTTGATAAATTTTACAGATAGCCTGGAGGTGCCTGCTAGCCTAGAGGAGACACAGTAGGGTTTGTTTAGGTAGTTATTTCATTTTTGTCTGGAGTTGTATTTACTTTGGGGATTACTGTATCTTTATTTGAGTTTTGAGATG